>JASFXZ010000005.1:17806859-18210704 GCA_032209605.1 Mactromeris polynyma
TTACCTTGAGGCCGTTATTTAACCCTGATGTTAAGAGATATGATAAAGGTTAATGATGTTTTAAAATTAACGTAGGATGTTGCGTGACCAACGTACCTGAAAATAGTTCTTATAATATAACTTCCTCCTGTTAGTTTGATACCCCGAAGGCTGTTTTAGACCATGGTATTTATGAAAGCATCAAGCATCAGCTGTATATAGCTGATGAAATTATTGGCTACTTAGTACTATAACTATTCTTGAACAAATTTTTATCCTATGTTGTGTTAATATTGATTGAGTGATAAAAGTTATATCGTGTGGTATTGCAATTTGAAATTACAGTTCATTACTACTTTGGTTTATGTTTAAGCGGTGACATATTCTGCTGGAAGTTATACAAAATATATCACATCTGATTCTGAAGAACCAGCTTTGATTACCAAGTTTTATGTAAGAAGATTTTGTTGAATAGAGGCTTAATGGAGTATCCTTAGTCCTCTAGAATATAGATTGTGTTTATAGTTAGTGATATTTCATTCTGTGATTGAGACGCTGAGTTTGTAACATCTCTAGGTATGTGATTTGATTATTGTTAGTAGTATTTTAGCAAAATTGTTTGGTGGGTTCTGGTCTGCAGTATGCTGCTGAAATGTGCCGGGTGAATAGAATGTTGGTTATACATGTAGTAAATGACAAAAATTTGAGAAAAGTTCTAAAATTACGACATTTGTAGTTGTTAATTCACTGTCATATAATTATTATCTATACAGTAAAAGCGTCTTATTATTGAATTTTTAAACTTTTTTCACTTGGATGTAAGGTCGACACAAAAGTGCCTCACTGCATGTTAGTGTTAAAGTCATACAGTAAAACCTCACTTAAAGACCACCTCAATAAAAAGACCACCTCAATAATAAGACTACCTCAATAATGAGACCACCTCAATAATGAGACCACCTCAATAATAAGACCACCGCAATAATGAGACCACCTCAATAATGAGACCACCTCAATAATGAGACCACCTCAATAATGAGACCACCTCAATAATAAGACCACCCCAATAATGAGACTACCTCAATAATGAGACCACCTCAATAATAAGACCACCTCAATAATGAGACCACCTCAATAATAAGACCACCTCAAAGTTAAGACCACATTTCAAGTCCATTTTGACTGTTCCGCTCATTATTCAACTTCAATATTAAGACCACCTCACTATTAAGACCAGTTTTCTAGGGTCCCAAATGTGGTCCTATTATTGAGGTTTTACTGTACATGTAATCTATATTTCCATGTGTCCGTATTATGGTCGACATAATTATTATGCTTGGTACAAAATCGGCAACCATATTAAATTCCTTATAAAGGTTACAATCAAGGGCGGGGGGTTGGACACAAGCAGCCGGCTTTCATCCAGATATTAAAGTTAATCAATCTTGAATTTCTCTTGTTATACTTCCTTTGTGCTTCTGTTATATCAGTCAGTTCAGAAGTAATCTAACATCTCAAAACTTATATCAGTAACTAAAATCCTCCTTTATTCTTATTTACCCTATGTTGATGAAAGGATCTTGTAAGAAAATTATTGTGTCTTTTTTGGAGATGAAAGCTTGCCCTTTTGAATGATACTGAATGGAGTATGTAAAATGTACAACACCCCTTTTCCCCTTGATTAAATTTTTTTTCCATTGGGAAATTAATGCTAAGCTCGTCATGTAGACAAATACTTTGATTCCATGCTATGAATATCAAGTTTTGATTCCATCTGATAAGCCTGATGTCTAAGATTCTGCTTGTCTGTGATTATCCCTTTGAGACATATTTATAATAAATTGATTGTTTGTTGGTGACCCAACTTCATGAATATTATTTGTACTGTTGTGATAAACAGACATTGATAGTGATATGACAGGACATCTTTATCTTTCAAGTGTTGCTGTATATATTCATGTCATCAATAATTCATTTTTCACAACAAATCCAGTGGTAGACCGAAAGAAGTAAGTTTTGTGGTACTGATTACTTGACCACTTGCTTTATTGATCAAAAATGATATGTCACACTGATTCTCAAAATGTTCTTACTAGACGATGACTTATTTTTTCCCCGTATGGAGACAGATAATGATTCCTCTGTATATTTGTTAGTTTGTTTGGGCAGGCATTAACCGGTTTATAGGTTTACTGATGTTAAGATTAGGATTTTTTTTGTTCTGGTTTTCATAGGAAAACCAAATAACTTAGGAGGAAAAATGCTTAAACCAGTAATGTTAGAAAGTACTGTAGGGTCCTCAGACAAAGGGGAATCAAACTTCATAGCTTGGATGTTAAAGTCGGTATATGACCCCTATGGTTTGATGTTCAGTAGGTTAAAGGTCAAAGTCACACTGACCTTGAGACGGAAAATGGGTTGGGCACAATGGCTGTCAAATGTCACATAGTCAGTAGAAGTTAGTAGTTGGATTTGGTCTAGAAAAAAATAAACAAATTTGTAAATTATAAAACGAAATGTAAAAAATCATTTTACAATCATTGCTTGATACAATACCAAGTCTTATTTTTTAATGCTTAATAACAAGTCTCAAAAGTTAATTGTCTGAAGTATTAGTTAATATTGAAAAAAATGGAAGTATCTAATTTGAGATCAATTTCATTTAAAAACATGATATTGTATAGAAGGCGTAAAGCAAATTATTTAATAGACACATTTTGAAATGTTATAGTATGAATGTACGAAATACTATACCTGCCAAATTTAGATATGTAATTTGAGTCTTAAAATGCTTATCAACGGTCCATTTGCACATTGTAGCCAGTAGAGTGTCTAAGGCCCTCATGGACCTCTTGATCGATGATTGAATTTATTAAACGAGTCTTCTATAATCAAAACGAGACTATGCTGAGTTTTTATCGGTTTTAGAGGACAAGTTTAATAAATTCAATAAAGATGAACATGAATGTAAGATTCTATTTATGACATAGCAGCAGAAATAGCTGATTTTCATCAAAACATTACCTTGACCTCCTATAACCAGGCAAGGAGCCGCGGCCGTGGTCCAGTGGTTAGTATGGCAGGTCATGCCCTTCCATGAAAATTTGACAAAAATGTCGATTTTCCTCCACATGTGGAGAAATTGCCGGCTCCTTGTGGAAGGGTAAGTTAGTACTGGTAAGAATTCAGTCCAGGAAAAACTGGTTAGGTGAACCGGCCGCCGTATATAACTGAAATATTGTTGAGAAACGGCGTTAAACGCGATAAAACAAACAAACTATAAGCAGGCGAAGTATGGTGTGTAAAATGTTGTCTTTGTTAAACAAAAGCTGACACAACAAAAAGTAGTTCCGACAATGTGTAAAATGTTGTCTTTGTTAAACAAAAGCTGACACAACAAAAAGTAGTTCCGACAATGTGTAAAATGTTGTCTTTGTTAAACAAAAGCTGACACAACAAAAAGTAGTTCCGACAATGTGTAAAATGTTGTCTTGGTTAAACAAAAGCTGACACAACAAAAAGTAGTTCCGACAATGTTATTTTTATTTTTCATCCACAAGATAAGAATTCAAACGATTAATTATCACAGATCACATATTCAAATAAACAAGACATTAATTTTCAATGAAATAAAATGTCATACTTCATACAAAATAAATATTTAACAATGTCAACATCATTTGAGGGCATCAATCATGGAGCTTGTTTGTTGTGTCGTCATGCATGTGAGTTGTTATTTCACTAGGGAATTAACGATAATAACATGTGTGTTGTTACCACCACGCACTGTATCTTATGTTATAAATTTATATGAGCTCCGTCATGACAAAACCTGTCAGGGCTCTCGTTTGCTTTTTGGGACTGGGGCCAGGGTCCATGCAAGGGGGGAATTTTGCATGATTTTTAAAGATTTTTCCATGGAGGGGGAATTTTTGTAATATCAAAATGATATAAAAAATTCTGTTTTATCAACTTTACTGAAACAAATCTAATTTCTGCTTATCAACAAGTTAAAACATAAGTTTTGTGTCCTTCAAATTGAAATGGTGCAGTTTTTTTCGGAACTAGAAACAACGCTTGTGCTAAAAACTGTCTGGACCGGACCGCCGTTTACAGTACGCGGTATTGCAGAGTTACTGTTCCTTGCACTCGCAATGTTTTGGAATAGGGGGGAAAAAACTTACTAGTTTTAGGGGGATATGGGGCCGATATGCAGCCCCAAATTGTGCCAAACGAGAGCCCTGTCTGTATTAGTGACGTTGGTTATGACATTGACTATTTCCCAAGCTTTGACGTCAGAAACTTAAAGCACTTTGTCCAAAGATGTTTCAAAGGCTTAATTGTGATGTATAGAAATAAACTAAAGAGGAAAAATATTTCTAAGTATTGCATAATTATTTTTTTCCATTTGACTTGTTTTGTCGTGGTTCAGCTCATATAAATACTGCAATACAACATCTTACTGTATTTGATAACACTTTATCTTGTTTATTGGATTTACGACGTGGCATTTTGTGGTGATATTTTCTTGAAGCAGGATCGGTGTTATATTGTGTTAAATGTGTTCTTACTTGGCAGTATGTAGAATTCTTGACTTGTCTTTAAAATTTGGATTGTTTACATTTTTGATGAACAATTTAGGATTTTTGGGGTATTTCTTCTATTGTATCTCTTAGAGAAGCAACTTTATATAGATACTACTGATTATTAGGCTAGCATTAGTAGGTAGCCAAGTAGCCTTTCCAACTTAATCTGGCTACTAAAATTGTCTAAAAATTGTCTAAAAATAGCAGATTCTATAATATGTTGTTGTTTTTTCAAATTATTTCATATTTATCAAATCTCTGGCTATGTAGCCATCTTTTGAAAACTGACTCCAGCCTTGGTTTATTGTCACTTTGGTCTGTCTGCAAATTATTATGTTACTATATTGTAAAGCTTCAGCTTTCTCTTAATTAGTATTCGAGAATGCTTTGATTCGTCATGGCAACTCTTTTATTTTGAAAACAGCTATCTTAAATGTGTGCATTTTTCGTTTATTTTTCGGCGCAGCTGTACTAACATTATATTTTGCTATTTGCATATCAGTGTTGTGTAAACAAATCAAATCTTACGTTAACCACCAAGGCAATTTCTCTTCAAAACGAATAAACGTTGTAACCTTGACCATCTTTTTTCAAGATATTTCTTATTAAATCTGAAGACAATTTAAGTTTGATGTTGCATTAACGAACAAGTTTTGTATTCAGGTTACAACAATATAGTTATGAAGACGTAAGAAATTCATTACAAAGGTTTCTATAAAGAATAACATTCCATTGTGAATAAAAATATGTGAACAATTTACTAAATTGAGGGTTCAGTGCAAGACTATACTAATTCCTATATAAATACATAGGAGTTAGGATAGTCTTGCCCTGAACCCTCGAATAATGTAAATGAAATCTTGAAAATATTTACATCTTGAACCAAATTTTACATTTCTTCATTTATCTGTTGTTTGGTTTTGATAAACGTATTACGGGTAATTTGGTTTTAATTGCCATACTTTCATCTATCTTATCTTTATACTATCTGTGTGTTTGACCATGTTGTGGGCATGACTCCATCCTGTACAGCTTACCCAGTTAGCTATATCTAAACAGAACATTTAAGACTGCCAGGTAAATCTGATATCCCAAGTTTAACTCTTGGGTGGGGCACATAACTTACACATCCTGTCATGTTTCATGAACATTTTGATATCTTAGTATAAATACTTTATAACTATGAATATTATGCAAATCCGCTTTATACAAGTTAATAGTTTCTGTGTTAGTGTAATATAACTGTATTTGTATCTCTTGCATAGAATCTTAGAGAAATATATGAAATACTAACCATCAATTTTTACTTATGCTTTCTATTTACTATTTTGTAAAGTATGGAGTGGGATGCTCTTGACCCACACATATTTATTTACGAGGGAATAAAATTATCTCCCCTC
The DNA here is from genome assembly GCA_032209605.1 of Mactromeris polynyma. Lineage (NCBI taxonomy): Eukaryota > Metazoa > Mollusca > Bivalvia > Venerida > Mactridae > Mactromeris > Mactromeris polynyma. The sequence goes on from JASFXZ010000005.1 coordinate 17,812,825, forward strand.
AATTTTTTTAAAAATAAACTTACAAACCCTTGCATTTCTGCAATAGGTATTTGAAAACTAAGTTTGTCTTGTACAAAACCCAGGAATGTTGTTTGGGTGAAATAACTGCCATACAAAATTGTGTGTATCTATCTGTTTTGTTAAGATATCTTCTTGAAATATTTAACTGTTGTCAGAGCATGACAACCATGATATTTGTGATGTTTAATGTTTCTTGTTGTCTATACCAACACATCCTACGCTGACATTGTGCCACCTACTCCTATCAGTTTCATATTTTGTTATTTGTTCTCATGCCTCCTAATAGGAAACCATTCTCTGTGAAGCCTCTTGAGTGTACTGTAACATATATTGAGAGAAAATTATACAACAGAAAATTTGATGCCCACCCTCTCAGCCTATTCAGATGTTTTATGATGAATACTTTTCATTCTTTAGAATGTTTAGACATTTAGCAATGCCGCTTCAAAGCTAGGGTACTCTTAGTGCCCTGTCACTATCTGTTCGTTTGTTCCTCATGCAGTTATTTGTGTTGTTTGTTTGTATTTTGAGTTTATTTATCGTCGCCACCGGTTTCCCACGTGGGCGACGCCTCCGTAAGAATGTTAGTCATTTTAGATTTTTGGAGGATAGATTTGTGTTGTCTAGCAGGGTGGGTCTCTTACAATGATGTGGCATTTACTCAAACATGACAGCTTGTTCTGTGCTAGGTCCAGAGGTTAACTAGGTCAATTTTGTGTCCACTCTGTGATTCTGTCCTCCATCAAGGGGAATTGAAATGACTTGGTAGAAATGTTCCTCATCACATGATTGCATATGTCTGCATTATCCAAATAAGCTGCTCCAATGTCAAGGTCTTTTTTTTACTTCAGATGTTAAAAGGATTCATTTCATGTCCAGTCCATAACTGCACCCCCGTGTCCTTTTTCAAGATATATTGAAAGCTTGTATATTTTTTGTTCACACAACCCGTTACTCTTACAAGTGCCTTTAGTGTCAAGGTCATGTTCTTGTTACGGGTGCCTTAAAGATGTGACATTTAAAGTTATAGTATTCAGAAAAACAAACATACCACAATATTCAGGGGTGTCAATAAGAGCCAAGAGCTGGTAAACTTACCCAGTAAATTCAGCATCATCACCCGGCTACTTTTCTTGTATAAATGATCATACTGAAGGGGAGTACCCCAAGTCCCCGCCTACTTTTTGGTGATTTTCCTGCTACTTCAAGAGTTAGTGACACTCCTGATTTTCATCCATTGCATTAAAGCAATTGGAAGATTTAAGTTTATCCAGAATATGCTTTACCTTACATGAACACTAAACTGTTTATTTGTCGTTTGGTGCCACAGAAATTCAACCTTATCCAACTGAATACAGTGCCGCAGTAAAATATTTCAGTATTTGTATCATTTTGGGGGGGGAGAGAGAACTATTCAGCACCCTGAAATGAGGATCAAACTCCTTCAAAAACAGATTGATCATGGCAATACAGTGACTTGTGTTACATCTGTGATCCCTACAAAATAGAATACAATATAAAATCAGAATAACTTGGTGTATAATAGTGTTACTTTACACTGTTTTTAAAGGTATTTACTTGGCATAAAGGTAGCTATTTCTTATATTTGGGTTTCAGTATTTTCCTTCATTCCGAACCTTGATATAACATTATATAAACTTGGTCTGACAACTGATCATTATGACTGTGTTACATATCAAGTGTCTCTGGTAGTTTATGAACTCTGTGTGTGGTTGTGATCTTCCCTTTTTATGAGCTTATTCAGGGTGTTGTGTTACTGATGGTGATAGTAAGGTCAAAAATAAAATAGTTCCGTTTCCGATCTCCCGACCTACCCTCTTGTTTACTCTCCGACCCTAAACTTTTTATTGGGGATTATTTTCCTCCTTTCCGTTTTATAAAAAAATATAGAAGATAGTCAAATTTTAGGGGCTTTAATGACAGCAACAACTTCAGTAACAAAAAAAAGCTTTCCTACCTTCTTTTTGACAGGAGACCAGAAACGGAACTATTTTTTTGTTTGGCCTAAGATAAAGTTAATTCAGATACCTTAAAAGAACTTGCATTATGACACGATGATGAAGCAGATTTTGTTGCTCCCATATTCATTACCCATAATATTGTACATGTATCTAATACTATAGTGTACAATAAAACTCAATAATGTGACCAGCCTTTGGATCCAAGAAAACTGGTCTTCTTTTTGAGGTGGTCTTAATATTGAGGTTGAATAAATAGCAAAACAGTGAAAATGGACTTGAAACTTGTGTTCTTTGTTCCAAGGTGGTCGTATTATTGAGGTGGTATGTAAGTGAGTTTTTACTGTATTCTTAATTCTTCTGTTCAAAGTGAAGTGTAATCCATGTTTGTTTTTTTTGTAATTTCAGGTGACAGAATACAAGCACCTCCAGCTAGACTTTGTAACCATAGCAACCATTTAGAACTATGGGTAACTTTCCCGGACACGCCTTACCTGGCTCATTTTTTCTAGTGTTTGCCCTCTGGTGGGCTACACAAATGTTCCATCGCTACTATTCATCGCAAAAGAGAAAGACCAAGTTTGCATCTACTGCCATTTTCAATTGTCCTTGTCTTTGCGGCCGATTCAAAAATCTACCAATAGAAGCTTTCGTGAAGGTGATATTTGTTATAATCGGATTCTGCCTTGAGATATATACAGGATTTAGCAAAGATTGGCGTTTCGTTAATCTTGGCAATGGGCAACATGCTACTATGTTCTTCTTCTTCGGATTAAATGGCATTATTGACATACTAATTCATTTCAAATTTCCACTGCCTCCAAATATGGACTATATCACCATGGCAGCGGCTGTTACTTGTGAATACGTATTATTCAAGTTTCATCTACATGGGAGAACAGATCTTGATGTCTTGTTGCATACACTTCTCTTGTATGCTATTGGTGCAACAATCATATCCGTTCTTCTGGAAATAAAGTACCGAAATAGTTTGATTTGTGCGCTGTGTCGGGCATACTTCACTATGCTACAAGGAACGTGGTTCTGGCAAGTTGGCTGGATTTTATACCCTCCTTTTGAGAATTCCTTCCACTGGGATGAGAATAGTCATGAACAAATGATGATAGCAACAATGACTTTTGCTTGGCACGCTGCTGTCGATATGCTTATAATCCTGGGTATTGGTGGCGCCGTGGCTGCCTTGCATCGGAAGTTTGGAAATTATATGGAACACGAAGATGGCATGGCAATGAAACGACTTATTCACACGTCCAGTAATGGTGATACAGTTGTTAAACTGGACGAGGATGATAGTGAAAGTGACATAGAATTTGAAAAACCAGCTAGGAATCTTCTCACCTAACCTTACATTATCATTGAGACTTTGACTTGACATATACTCCTGTTTGGAGATTATATCATGGTAATTTGGTTTGTTGTTTGAACTTGATCATGTGAAATCCATTATCTACTTCTACTGCTTCAAAAATGGTGCCTGACAATTGTATCTTTCTGCCTGAAAGTATCACTGTTAGATGTGATTAGCTAGGACCCATTGTATCTAAATTATAAAATAATAGTTGACTATCTAACATAGCCTATATTCTTATACTGATTTATTTTCTTATAATGTTATCTATTGAATAACTCACAGCATTACTGTTGTCCTGGCCTACATGTTCAGACAGACTGACATTTTGAAATCTGCATATTAGTAAGAATTATTACTTCGTTGAACATTTAATTCAAATCATTTTGAATTGACCTGGTACAGAAGTTGATTCAAGTAAATCCATTTCTTATCCAATGTGAAGAGAAAGCCACTGCCCCTATTTTTATACAATTGTTGATATTTCACTATACAATATATTCCTCTCTCAGGTCTGTGGAGAATGAAGTTTGTACAAGCTTGGAGTGTACAATTAAAGGCAAAAACGTAAACATGGATGTTATGGTCTCCTCTCATACCCGCCAAAAATGGTGCGCTCAAAAATGTTTTATTGGCTCGTGACAGAATTTATTAATCTTGATCAAAAGAAATATCAGTAAATAGATACCTGGAGGAAGTGTAACTTTTTTAAAAGAATGAATTGCATTCTTACCTAACTTCCATCACAAATTACAGTCAGGTAACATTACATACTAGGTAAACAATTTTTGAATCTTTGAAATATTCTCATAATGAAAAGAGGGTTGAAAATGGGTTTGATGAATGTAATTATCTAAATAGTCGTCTTCTGATTGATTGCCTACTACATATTTCTCTTGCCTTCGTGAAAGACTGCTTATGTACAGTTATCTGTCTAGTCAATATGTGATTGGTTCATAAGCTTTTATTATTGCTCAATTTAAACCAATCAGAAGCCTTGTTACTGATCCTTTGTTCTACTTTTTGATTGATTGCTGTATGGAGATCAACTTTAATTTTATTTGTTATGATTCTGTTATGATACTTACTTAGTTTGAACTTTTATAGCTTTTGGTTGAAACCCTGGCTTGTGTTTACTAGAGACTAAGATTGTAGGTCCTTACATATAGTAATAGTGACAATCACTGAGTTATAGATATAAGGATTTATGACTTCGCATATATTCAGACAATATCAGTTGGATTGTAGCATCACAAATCTAAACAATGGTTGTTTAACACTTGCAGTTTATTGTATTTGAATATATATTAATGTTGTTTCAATATGGTACCTATAATTGTTAGCTGGTAGAATGTCTCAGTATTGTGAGTGAAATCCTACCATTATTATTCTAAGGACCTACTACTTAGGATCGGCTTAGTGAGGTATAGTTGTCTGCTCAGTGAGGTGTCGGTGTCTGCTCTGTGAGGTATCAATGTCTACTCTGTGAGGTATCAGTGTCTGCTCTGTGAGGTATCAGTGTCTGCTCTGTAAGGTATCAGTGTCTTCTCTGTGAGGTATAGGTGTCTGCTCTGTGAGGTATCAGTGTCTGCTCTGTGAGGTATCAGTGTCTGCTCAGTGAGGTATCAGTGTCTGCTCTGTGAGGTATCAGTGTCTGCTCTGTGAGGTATCAGTGTCTGCTCAGTGAGGTATCAGTGTCTGCTCTGTGAGGTATCAGTGTCTGCCTAGTGAGGTATCAGTGTCTGCTATGTTAGGTATCGGTGTCTGCTCTGTGAGTTATCAGTTTCTGCTCTGTGAGGTATAGATGTCTGCTCTGTAAGGTATCAATGTCTGCTCTGTGAGGTATCAGTGTCTGCTCAGTGAAGTATCAGTGTCTGTTCTGTGAGGTATCAGTATCTGCTCTGTGAGGTATAGATGTCTGCTCTGTGAGGTATAGATGTCTGCTCTGTAAGGTATCAGTGTCTGCTCTGTAAGGTATCAGTGTTTGCTCTGTGAGGTATCAGTGTCAGCTCTGTGAGGTATCAGTATCTGCTCTGTGAGGTATAGATGTCTGCTCTGTGAGGTATAGATGTCTGCACTGTAAGGTATCAGTGTCTGCTCTGTAAGGTATCAGTGTTTGCTCTGTGAGGTATCAGTGTCTGCTCTGTAAGGTATCAGTGTCTTCTCTGTGAGGTATCAGTGTCAGCTCTGTGAGGTATCAGTGTCTGCTCTGTGAGGTATCAGTGTCTGCTCAGTGAGGTATCAGTGTCTGCTCTGTGAGGTATCAGTGTCTGCTCTGTGAGGTATCAGTGTCTGCTCAGTGAGGTATCAGTGTCTGCTCTGTGAGGTATCAGTGTCTGCCTAGTGAGGTATCAGTGTCTGCTATGTTAGGTATCGGTGTCTGCTCTGTGAGGTATCAGTGTCTGCTCTGTGAGGTATAGATGTCTGCTCTGTAAGGTATCAATGTCTGCTCTGTGAGGTATCAGTGTCTGCTCAGTGAAGTATCAGTGTCTGTTCTGTGAGGTATCAGTATCTGCTCTGTGAGGTATAGATGTCTGCTCTGTGAGGTATAGATGTCTGCTCTGTAAGGTATCAGTGTCTGCTCTGTAAGGTATCAGTGTTTGCTCTGTGAGGTATCAGTGTCAGCTCTGTGAGGTATCAGTGTCTGCTCTGTGAGGTATCAGTGTCAGCTCTGTGAGGTATCAGTGTCTGCTCTGTAAGGTATCAGTGTCTGCTCTGTGAGGTATCAGTGTCAGCTCTGTGAGGTATCAGTGTCAGCTCTGTGAGGTATCAGTGTCTGCTCTGTAAGGTATCAGTGTCTGCTCTGTGAGGTATCAGTGTCAGCTCTGTGAGGTATCAGTGTCTGCTCTGTGAGGTATAGATGTCTCCTCTGTAAGGAATTAGTGTCTGCTCTGTAAGGTATCAGTGTCTGCTCTGTGAGGTATCATTGTCTGCTCTGTGAGGTATCAATGTCTGCTCTGTGAGGTATCAGTGTCTGCTCTGTGAGGTATCAGTGTCAGCTCTGTGAGGTATCAGTGTCTGCTCTGTGAGGTATCAGTGTCTGCTCTGTGAGGTATCAGTTTCTGCTCTGTAAGGTATCAGTGTCTGCTCTGTGAGGTATCAGTGTCAGCTCTGTGAGGTATCAGTGTCTGCTCTGTGAGGTATCAGTGTCAGCTCTGTAAGGAATTAGTGTCTGCTCTGTAAGGAATTAGTGTCTGCTCTGTAAGGTATCAGTGTCTGCTCTGTGAGGTATCAGTGTCAGCTCTGTGAGGTATCAGTGTCTGCTCTGTGAGGTATCTGTGTCAGCTCTGTGAGGTATCAGTGTCAGCTTTGTGAGGTATCGGTGTCTGCTCTGTGAGGTATCAGTGTCTGCTCTGTGAGGTATCAGTGTCTGCTCTGTGAGGTATCAGTGTCTGCTCAGTGAGGTATCAGTGTCAGCTCTGTGAGGTATTGGTGTCAGCTCTGTGAGGTATTGGTGTCAGCTCTGTGAGGTATAGGTGTCAGCTCTGTGAGGTATCAGTGTCTGCCCTGTGAGGTATCAGTGTCAGCTCTGTGAGGTATTGGTGTCAGCTCTGTGAGGTATAGGTATCTGTTCAGTGAGGTATCGGTGTCTGCTCAGTGAGGTATCAGTTTCCATTATGTTCATTCCATTTATTTATTACCAGGTAAATACTTACTTATTTGGCTTTCCTTTGCTTATTTGGCTTTCCTTTGTGATTGCATGCTCACACACTGGTGCTGAAGCGTATCTGTGGAAAATTAAAGCAAATGAAACTTTGAACTGGCTTTATTCCTTCAGTAAAAATGATTAAACAGAAGAACAAAGTACATGTTAGTGACTGACATGGGTGAACACATAATTGCAATTGTTGCCCTGTTTTTATACGCCCTTTCATAAACAGGAAGTATTATAGTTTCACCTGCGTCGATTGGGCGGGCAGGCAGGTGGGCAGCGTCCAGCAAGTTGTCTGATCAATAACTTTAGAATTATTAGGCCTAATATCTTGGACAAGTTTGATAAGCAGCCATATCACACTTGTCATTCCACAGTTATTGCCCTTTAATTAGAGAAATTACCTATTATTGGTCTTGTCCGATCAATAACTTTAGAATTCTTTGTCCAATCGTCACCAGACTTGGTCAGAATGTGTATTGGCATTATATCTTCAACAAGTTTGATATCCAGCCATATCGCACTTGTCACTCTCTTTAACCGGTGTATTTCGCGATGGTATGCGTTCTTATTTTCTGATGTTTTCATTCATCTTGGATTCAGTTAATTATTTATATTTTTTTTATTATGATATTATTTGTTGTGATATTTTATAATTAGTGCTTTAAGGTTGTTTGGATTTTTTGTGTTGTAGATATGTATAGTATATATGTAGTAGTACACTAGAGAAATGCTACTTGTGCTGTTCTTCTCTGATGGATGGATTCACAGGTTGTATCGAGGTTGTTTCATATTAAGGATAAATTATTTGAAGGTAGTATTTTAATAAAAAAATAGATATTATCTTAATAAACTTGAAATTGGTTTCATGCTATCTGATTCATTTCTGGTTGTCAATATAATGCTTATTAGTATATTAATGAATTGCTAAGGTGTAAAAACTGATGTATCTGAAAGTGTTATCACATGAATTTAATTGCCTTGTTAGTGTTACCAAAGTTGTGTTTTCTTGTTATTTATTTATATGTATATAAGATATGTTTTCAAATTCTATCGCCTACTTAATACAAATGATGATGGTTGTATGTTATACCGAGTTGTAGCTTTATTGTGTGCGCACCAAATTGACCTTTGTCTTGAACTGTGTATGAGTGCTGCTATGGGATTTACAACCTCTTCTGTATGTGACGTCATTTCATGAAAACGCAATATTTACTCCATATGGTCACTTCATGTTCATATAGCCATATGGGGCAAATATTGCTTACTGTCAATACATGGCGACGTTTTCTGGAAATGACGTCACTTAAAGAGGTTGGAAATCGTACATGGAGCTTGTATAGTGTTTAAGCATTATTGATAATATTCCTAGTTATACATGTATATCATATATATATATTAGTCTTCGAGAATTTGCCATGTTAATGTTTTCCTAGTTTATTTTTGTACTTATATAAGTTTTTTTTCATTTTTCTATGAACATGAAATAATATGGGCCAGATTTTGTTGTCGTTCAATTTCTATATTCAGTCATAATCAGACGTTCATCCTTCTTGGTTCCTGCCCAATTCTTACCAATAATCATGGCATTTCTAAGAAATCAAGGAAAAAACAGTTTTTGTTATGCTTTAATTCGATCCTTACAATTTAACTTCTAAATTATCATTACGAAGTTGTCAAAACAATAGAAATACTAAAAAACATCAACTATGTGTGTATTTGCATGATAAAATATTTTTAAATTTGAAAGTTCATAATTGTTAAATGTGTTTTCATTGACATGACAAGATCTGTAAGTGTAAAATTTACGAGACTTCTATAGAAGTTTGATGATGCTTGAATATAATTTTGCGGGTTTTCAGATTAAGTTGTATACTCATGATAGACTAGTCTAACATTATTTGTAGCTTAGTAAACATTTGGTGCGGGGCAGGGGTGGGCATGCATGTTCTGTAACATTTAACCAAAGAAAACCAGCACTATTTTGCTGAAAGTTTTATTTCCCTTACCGTCAAGTATTACATAAAGAGAGACCGATTTGTATCATCTTTTGTTTTTGTCATTTTCTGTTTCATTCATGAAGATTTAATACAACTTCGATTACATGAAAAGCTGATTGTTGAATTCTGGTATACTACACATTAGGTCTTACTGTGGTTGTAATATAAACTCCACGCCATTAATAACGAATCTATTCTAAAATTGTTCACATCAGCATGGTGGCATTATATAGAAATAATTATATTTCAATTCTCAAACATTTTTTTCTAAACTTAATCAATTATTAAAAATGAATACTAGGGCCGTAGTTTAATTTTTTTGGACAAATGATTTACTCATTTGTAACAATAGAACACTTTTTACACTTTGAACAAAATAAAGACTTAAGTGATATAGTTGCGTTTTTAATTGCATTATTTATACGTGGTATACAGTTAATTGTTTTACAATAACCTGTTGGAATTTGCTAGTTTATTCTCTAATTGCGCAATGTATAACACTACCTCTACTACCATTTAGTTTTATTTATAAGTATAATTATGTGTTTTTTTTATGCAAGTATATTCATCTCAAAGAATAAAAATGCGCTTATTTATTTATTATGACGTAGCATAGGATTGTGCTGTCTTATGTTTGTTTTTGTTTTTTTCCAGTCAAATTTATTTATGTTTCTGCCATAAATATTGGAGATCGAAGTCTTCATAAATATTGTACATGTACTTAGATAAACAAGTAGCTAGACTCGTTTTCAAAACGGTATTTGTATGATGTATTTATAGATGAGTGGAGGCGCAGAATATATTTTAAAAGGAAAAAAATATCAACATTTTTCTCACACTTTTTAGCTCACCTGAGCAAAAGCTCAGGGTGAGCTATTGTGATCACTCACTGTCCGTCCGTCCACACTTCTCCTAAACCACTAGGCTTACTTTGACCAGTGTTCACGGAAATAATCCTTTGTGTTTCCCTTTCAAATTTGTTCTTAGAATTCCATCCACGCAGAATTCCGGCAACAGAGTTAAACTGAAAAAATGTTCTTGTCAAAAACTACCAGCCCAAGTTCTATATAATTTCACCTAACTTTCCTTAGGTGGTTGTCCACCAAGATTGTTCAAATTATTTGAATTCTTTAAAACAAATGGCCACCAGGGGGCAGAGCCACTTTTCCTACATGTTCATTGTATATATTGGAAACTACCAAAATCTTGTCAAAAACTACTGGCCTAATTTTCAATATAATTTCACCTAAATGTTCCCTAGGTGATCTTCTACCCAGATTGGTCAGATTCTTTTGATTCTTTTAAACATGGCCATCATGGAGCATGGCTACTATTCCTATATGTATATAGTGGAAACATCAAAAATCATCTTGTAAAAAACTACTGCCCCAATTTTTTTATAATTTCTGCAAATGTTCCCTTGATGACCCTTGACCAGGATTGTTCAAATTTTATGATTCATTACAAAAAATATGGCTGCCAGGGGGCAGATTACTTCCTCGATATGTATACATTATAGTGTTTAATCTTAAAATGCTGAAAATCAATTTTGCTAACTTTGTAAGAATCTTCAACAAATTTTGCAACCCCAGACACTGGACCATGATACCAGATTTGTCAGGTCCCAGGTGAGCGATTCAATACCATGATGGTCCTTTGTTTGCAATGTTGTCATTGTTACCAATATCAAAAATATTATTCTATTATTTCTGTTTTTGTGTGTTGATGTCGGGGGATGTTGTCATTATGTAGTATCAACTTCCTCATGGTTTGGTAATTTTTTTAATATTTCCCCTCGTAAAATGAACATGGACACTAGCTGATTGTATATCATGTACATGTATACTCAATATGTTACCAGATCATTGATTTGAATGGACATTTCAGTCGTTTCACATATTGTTTTGGTGTTTAATTTCATCCATTTAGCTGTATAGAAATAAACACAACATATTGTGCAACCTGTTCTCATAAAATTTCCTATTCAAATTCATGTTTATGTTCGTATGTTCGGAGCTAGGCTTTCAAAGATCAAATAAAATTATATTTTCATGCTTTTCATTTGTTACATGAATGAAGATAATGCTAGTCCAAAATCAAATCAAATTAGAATCATTAGTTAATGCTTTCAAATGTAATTTATAAAGGACTAATAGTACGAACGTATTAGTCTTGTTATATTATATTGCCTATAGTTACTAGTCAAGTTAAAGTGCTAATGCACACATAGCTCTCACAATATGGAAACCATCTTAGAATGCTGTTTGTATGTATAACAAAACTATATATCTGATTTTATTTTGAGTATCTATTGTCATATTCTTGCAATTTGTACTTCATGTAAATATTTATCTTCCATTGTCATGTCGCTGCATAATATGTTCATATATTGTATGTTCTATTTGGTCAGATTGTTTGAGGAGAAGTTCCTGCTGAAATACATATCATAAATATTTGCATTTTGTTTCCTTATTTATTTGAAAATACCAGTATGCTCTTTAGAAATGGAGTCAATAAAGATTTCAAACATCAAACTGTGTGTAAACATATGTACAGTAAAACCTCACTTAAAGACCACCTCAATAATAAGACCACCTCAAAATTAAGAAAACAATTTTCAAGTCCATTTTTACTTTCAAATCAACCTCAATATTAAGACCACCTCAATAAGACCAGAGTCCCAAGGTCGGTCTTATTATTGAGGGTTTACTGTTCAAGTATTGGTGCAGACAGTCTAGTTACATTTCCTAATTACTGTTTGTGTATTTGTCATGGGTCAGCAAACTGCTTGGTTTGCATGGTAATACTTGTGAATGGTACCTTAGCAAGATCTGTAGAATTGTGTAGGTGTACATCAAACTCACCTCTTTCAAAACTTTGGGATAAAGTAGGCCTATTTTTTTTTAAAAAGGTTGGGCAAAAGTAGGGATTGTAGGGATGATTCTTTACCTTTGGAATACCAAAAATGGTAAGAATTCACAGCACTACATTCTCCATGATTAGACTTCTGTGCTTCAGGTGAAATAAATATTTTGAGTTAATGCCTCGGATTTAAAAAAAAGAAGGGCTAGCCGGGCTCTTTCAAGAAAAAGTAGGGTTAGCTGGGCTCTTTCAAGAAAAAGTAGGGCTAGCCGGGCTCTTTCAAGAAAAAGTAGGGTTAGCTGGGCTCTTTCAAGAAAAAGTAGGGCTAGCCGGGCTCTTTCAAGAAAAAGTAGGGCTAGCCGGGCTCTTTCAAGAAAAAGTAGGGTTAGCTGGGCTCTTTCAAGAAAAAGTAGGGCTAGCTGGGCTCTTTCAAGAAAAAGTAGGGTTAGCTGGGCTCTTTCAAGAAAAAGTAGGGCTAGCTGGGCTCTTTCAAGAAAAAGTAGGGCTAGCTGGGCTCTTTCAAGAAAAAGTAGGGTTAGCTGGGCTCTTTCAAGAAAAAGTAGGGCTAGCTGGGCTCTTTCAAGAAAAAGTAGGGTTAGCTGGGCTCTTTCAAGAAAAAGTTGGGTTAGCTGGGCTCTTTCAAGAAAAAGTAGGGTTAGCTGGGCTCTTTCAAGAAAAAGTAGGGCTAGCCGGGCTCTTTCAAGAAAAAGTAGGGCTAGCCGGGCTCTTTCAAGAAAAAGTAGGGTTAGCTGGGCTCTTTCAAGAAAAAGTAGGGTTAGCCGGGCTCTTTCAAGAAAAAGTAGGGCTAGCCGGGCTCTTTCAAGAAAAAGTAGGGCTAGCTGGGCTCTTTCAAGAAAAAGTAGGGTTAGCTTGGCTCTTTCAAGAAAAAGTAGGGCTAGCTGGGCTCTTTCAAGAAAAAGTAGGGCTAGCTGGGCTCTTTCAAGAAAAAGTAGGGTTAGCTTGGCTCTTTCAAGAAAAAGTAGGGCTAGCTGGGCTCTTTCAAGAAAAAGTAGGGCTAGCTGGGCTCTTTCAAGAAAAAGTAGGGTTAGCTGGGCTCTTTCAAGAAAAAGTAGGGCTAGCTGGGCTCTTTCAAGAAAAAGTAGGGTTAGCTGGGCTCTTTCAAGAAAAAGTAGGGTTAGCTTGGCTCTTTCAAGAAAAAGTAGGGCTAGCTGGGCTCTTTCAAGAAAAAGTAGGGCTAGCTGGGCTCTTTCAAGAAAAAGTAGGGCTAGCTGGGCTCTTTCAAGAAAAAGTAGGGTTAGCTGGGCTCTTTCAAGAAAAAGTAGGGCTAGCCGGGCTCTTTCAAGAAAAAGTAGGGCTAGCTGGGCTCTTTCAAGAAAAAGTAGGGTTAGCTGGGCTCTTTCAAGAAAAAGTAGGGCTAGCCGGGCTCTTTCAAGAAAAAGTAGGGCTAGCTGGGCTCTTTCAAGAAAAAGTTGGGTTAGCTTGGCTCTTTCAAGAAAAAGTAGGGCTAGCTGGGCTCTTTCAAGAAAAAGTAGGGCTAGCTGGGCTCTTTCAAGAAAAAGTAGGGTTAGCCGGGCTCTTTCAAGAAAAAGTTGGGTTAGCTTGGCTCTTTCAAGAAAAAGTAGGGCTAGCTGGGCTCTTTCAAGAAAAAGTTGGGTTAGCTGGGCTCTTTCAAGAAAAAGTAGGGTTAGCCGGGCTCTTTCAAGAAAAAGTAGGGCTAGCCGGGCTCTTTCAAGAAAAAGTAGGGTTAGCTGGGCTCTTTCAAGAAAAAGTAGGGTTAGCTGGGCTCTTTCAAGAAAAAGTAGGGTTAGCTGGGCTCTTTCAAGAAAAAGTAGGGCTAGCCGGGCTCTTTCAAGAAAAAGTAGGGTTAGCTGGGCTCTTTCAAGAAAAAGTAGGGCTAGCTGGGCTCTTTCAAGAAAAAGTAGGGTTAGCCGGGCTCTTTCAAGAAAAAGTAGGGTTAGCTGGGCTCTTTCAAGAAAAAGTAGGGCTAGCTGGGCTCTTTCAAGAAAAAGTAGGGCTAGCTGGGCTCTTTCAAGAAAAAGTAGGGCTAGCTGGGCTCTTTCAAGAAAAAGTAGGGCTAGCTGGGCTCTTTCAAGAAAAAGTAGGGTTAGCCGGGCTCTTTCAAGAAAAAGTAGGGTTAGCCGGGCTCTTTCAAGAAAAAGTAGGGCTAGCTGGGCTCTTTCAAGAAAAAGTAGGGCTAGCTGGGCTCTTTCAAGAAAAAGTAGGGCTAGCTGGGCGCTTTCAAGAAAAAGTAGGGCTAGCTGGGCTCTTTCAAGAAAAAGTAGGGCTAGCTGGGCTCTTTCAAGAAAAAGTAGGGCTAGCTGGGCTCTTTCAAGAAAAAGTAGGGCTAGCCGGGCTCTTTCAAGAAAAAGTAGGGAGCAGGTAAAAAAGTAGGGAAAAGTAGGAAATGTAGGGCCCACTTGACAGCATGTATCTTCTGTACACTACGGCAATATATATAGCTTTTCATTATCGTTGCATAGTTTATTTAATATCATTGTGGTGTATATACAAAATATAGATATGTATAAATACAATACAAAATGTAGCACATGTCAAATCACATGACGGTATATTCATATAATAATATACAAGTAAAACCTTTGATATAATGCTGAGTCTAATACATTGGCATACATAAAAGTAGTAAAAGTTAACTACGCTGTAAAAAAAAAAGTATTACATTAACTTACAAACGGATATGCTGCTCTGAGACTAAATTCTCATTTAAAGTATAACAGACATATTTATTTAAGTCATTTAAGTCATACCTGACCTGATTAATTGGAACTCCCTGACATAAAATGATAAAATCTAACTGTAGAAGAACTTGCACATAATGCACTTATTTTTATTCATTTCACTGTTCACTGTACACATGTACAATCTAACCTGATTTATTATCATATCTGAATAAAGCAAAGTTGAACTTGAACGTCCATACTTTCTACTAAATTCTGGAAATGTATTGTATGTACTCTGATTATGATAACAATGCTATTGGGTACTGAAGAATCAGAAACGTTAGCAAAGAATTAATTTTCCCCATATTTTTGCAGTCATGAATTTCGTAACAACAAATGTTTGCCAAGTATTTAAATCTAAGATCAGTTTTAATTTTCAAGCCAAACTGAAAGTAGAAATGTGCAATCCTTTAACAAAATGAAACAATATAACAAATTAAAAAAATTTTGGCCTCATGAAAAGATTCGATTCTACAGTATTAATGTATAATATTGACACAATATTACAATCCAGTGACTGATCAGGACAGACAGACTTAATGCAATAATTACTAGTCAATTAAGAGACCTGTTTTTGAGACATTGAAAACTAGAAAGTTGTCGCAACTCTTTATAATATGTGAAAAAGTAGAAAAAACATATCACAGAAAGCCACAAAATCTCAATTTTTGCACAATAATTTACAGTATAACAAGAAACTGATTTATTGCTGTAATATATTATCACTTTGATTCAGAACTTTGAAAATACAAACCAAAACGTATTAATCACAAATCAATACTTGTTTTCCAGCACACATTTACTTCAAGTAACAAGTATAATGGAACAAGTTATTGAACAGAAGTGTCTCGACTAAACCTTTGTTTGTAATGACGAGACTTCTCTATATTCTATAAATATACACATATAAAATATATAAAAAACTTGCATGGAATGTAGCATTGTAAAATTTACTAACAAATCACAATCGTCAAAGTACATCAGTCCTTCAGTATATTGACTATATACGTGTCTCTCGTCAAAGTTCATCAGTCCTTCAGTATATAGACTATATACGTGTCTCGCGTCAAAGTACATCAGTCCTTCAGTACATAGACTATATACGTGTCTCGCGTCAAAGTACATCAGTCCTTCAGTACATAGACTATATACGTGTCACTCGTCAAAGTACATCAGTCCTTCAGTACATAGACTATATACGTGTCTCGCGTCAAAGTACATCAGTCCTTCAGTACATAGACTATATACGTGTCTCGCGTCAAAGTACATCAGTCCTTCAGTACATAGACTATATACGTGTCTCTCGTCAAAGTACATCAGTCCTTCAGTACATAGACTATATACGTGTCTCTCGTCAAAGTACATCAGTCCTTCAGTACATAGACTATAAACGTGTCTCTCGTCAAAGTACATCAGTCCTTCAGTACATAGACTATATACGTGTCTCTCGTCAAAGTACATCAGTCCTTCAGTACATAGACTATATACGTGTCTCTCGTCAAAGTACATCAGTCCTTCAGTACATAGACTATATACGTGTCTCTCGTCAAAGTACATCAGTCCTTCAGTACATAGACTATATACGTCTCTCGTCAAAGTACATCAGTCCTTCAGTACATAGACTATATACGTGTCACTCGTCAAAGTATATCAGTCCTTCAGTACATAGACTATATACGTGTCTCTCGTCAAAGTACATCAGTCCTTCAGTACATAGACTATATACGTGTCACTCGTCGAAGTACATCAGTCCTTCAGTACATAGACTATATACATGTCACTTGTCGAAGTATATCAGTCCTTCAGTACATAGACTATATACATGTCACTTGTCGAAGTATATCAGTCCTTCAGTACATAGACTATATACATGTCACTTGTCGAAGTATATCAGTCCTTCAGTACATAGACTATATACATGTCACTTGTCGAAGTATATCAGTCCTTCAGTACATAGACTATATACATGTCACTTGTCGAAGTATATCAGTCCTTCAGTACATAGACAATATACATGTCACTTGTCGAAGTATATCAGTCCTTCAGTACATAGACTATATACATGTCACTTGTCGAAGTATATCAGTCCTTCAGTACATAGACAATATACATGTCACTTGTCAAAGTATATCAGTCCTTCAGTACATAGACAATATACATGTCACTTGTCGAAGTATATCAGTCCTTCAGTATATAGACAATATACGTGTCTCTCAAAACAGGAGAATATTCTCTTGTAGTTGTAAACAGCACAAATTTAGTAACAAATCAAGTGACTAGTTTCCAGTTTAGTCCAGGGATGAGAATAATATCCTGTTTCTTTATTCATATATGCAGATAGACTAGTTTCCATTTCATCATTCAATCTCAAACTATCAAAACAAAAGAATCTTTAATTTTGTAAAAATGACAAAAGTACAATGTATATGATTTAAGTAAATCTTCTATATCAAAGAAACAAAGAGAGCAAATGAAAACCCACACTTGTTCATATTGATTACACCTTGTTACTACTCAAGTAATGACGTTACAGCACATAATCAACTGCCTGTGTTAATGGAATACATACTTAACGCCTTTAAGTAGAAATTATACTTTTCATGCATTTTCTGTATAATTGCAGACATTTTTCCTCTATTGAAAAGTAACATGAATCTGCAAGCCAGTTTCCTATACAACATTATATGTAAGGAACGAGTGATAAAATTGTCATCAAGCACACAATAAAACTTGAACACTCTTATGTGCAAAAATATGTAAAAACACACACAATAAATCAACATAATGAGACAATATATTGCAAGGTAGAAAACACAGCATTCATATCAGGGCCGCAGCTAGCGATACGCACATACGCACATGCATAACACCATTTATCTAAATGAAACAAAAAGGCCAAAAATGGGACAAATATCGGAGGTTAATGGGGTAATCTTCAAATGTTTCAAAATAACAAAAACAGCTAAATTTTATTTTTTTCGATAAAATATGTTTTAAAATGTCTCTGAATGCAGCTGCGACGGTGCAGAATTTCAAAATTCAAACTTTTATGCCCCTGGACCCCTAGAAACACTGAAAAAACGACACAGCTACGCCCCTGAACACACACATGCTCAAAAACAGTTTGAAACATGTAACTATGAGGAACGACACAACAAACAGAGCATAAAGTTCTAAACTAAAACTACAAATAAAACACACTTGATGATTACAGGTAGATAGTCTTATTTTATATAAAAATATGCTAAGTTATAATATAGAGAAAATGGCACATTAATGCCTTCATATAGACATACTCTAAAACATTGCATTGTAACAATTCTTAAAGATGTATCTGGCTCATCTGAACAAATGAACAAAAAATTAGCATAATATTCTTGAAACTGCAAAACACGAGCCCGATACATGTATTTTCTATGCTAGCTTTAACTTGGCACGTAGGTCAGGATAGAAAATAACCGTATCATACACTATTATTTGTGGCCTTGGGAAGGGTGTAAAAAAATTGTAAAAAAAGTGACAATGAAGTGTTGTAGAGTACATCTGTATGAAGGCAATTACCACTGATTTTCTCATATTTATAACAAAGGATATTTTGTCAAAAAAATAAAACTATATACCTTTAACTAAGTGCACACAGTAATGAAGAGCATATAATAATCAATGTGCAAGACTTGTATGCCTCGAAGATAAAATAGATACATCCATCATAATAAAATTGAGGATCATTTATCACTTCTTTATCAGATTCACATTAAAGTATTTCACAGATTCAACAACAATAAGATTGATATAGCGTAACACAGCATCCATCTTGTTTCTAAAATTTGTATGTGAAGCACGTCCACAGTAACATGAATAGTGAGATGTTCATAGATACATCAACTTCTTTTTAAACAGACCCAGTGCAGTAGATTTATTTTAAAAACACACTTGTCTGGCACAAGTGAACATGTTAATTTGACTTGTTGGACATGGGAGGCTAGTTGTAAGAGAAAATTTGTTGACAGTTCGAATTAATACCAATCTCAGTATTTAGAAAGTCCAATGTTAATTAGCTTAAAAAACAGACTTGTCCTGGACTGACTTAAACTCAACTGCTGGTAGCCTGAATTAGCAATTAAGACTTTGCCGGGACGTCGGGCTAGTGGATTTCTGGAGCACTGGCACCACATATGCAACATGTAATGTCCAAACTCTCAATTTGGCATTCTAGTATTATACATGATACTCTATCGTCTTTCACATAGAAAATACCTATTTATCGTCATGGTTGACTTTGCGTGACGGTGAGTATGATTTTCAACTTTTGGCACGAGTATCACCTGTACTAAGTAGTTAGCGATGAAATTCATTTCAATGCAATCCACGCTGTATGTCCAACTCGAAAAACAGAAAAGATGCCGACAAAGACCACTGAAGAAAGTGCCCAGGGTCGTCGGTACGATTGATGCTGGTACTCCGATTCGACAGATATGACTATCTTTAAAAAAAATTATTAATCAATTCAAATAGAATTTGGAAAATAATTATAAAAATATTAAAAAATTGTATTATTTACCACTTTTTATTAATATTTCAGGTTGCCCGTCTGTTCAATAGGTGCAAATATGTATATTGGTTTCTGTTCTTATATTTCACCAAAGTGGACGTATAGAAATTTTGTTCAGTGTAGTAAGAAAACAATCCACTGAGACATTGATAATTTAGGAGTCATACACATTGTACAAGTCATTAAGTACTAGATAAGTAGAGAAATTGCTATGCAGAACATAACACAACAGCTCTCCAGGAAAACAGGACTTCATGACAAAATTTTCAATTTTCAGGTTTTCATGACAAAATTTTCGATTTTCAGGTTTTCACGACAAACTTTTCGATTTTCAGGTTTTCACGACAAACTTTTCGATTTTCAGGTTTTCACAACAAAATTTTCGATTTTCAGGTTTTCACACAGTATTTTTTTCTGTTTCCTCAAACATTTAAACCATGAAAATTAAAACTGTTTCGACTCTAGGCTGTATCGTTTTCTTTTTAAAACGTTTTAAAAACAGAGCGGTAATGACGTAGAACTGATGACATCAACTGTGAATTCCAATAACGTTACCAGCTTCAATAAGCCCTGTGTTCCTGAAGAATGGTCCAAATGTACAATTTATGCTCCGATAAAATTTGAGGGTCAAAACAAATTCCAGAAAATTCTTCAGGAATAATCTCATTTGTATACATTGTACAATTCACTTCTCTTCCATTAACAAGATTCAACAATTAGTTACAGTCACACCAACAATTTACTTAACAAAAATATTGCATCATGAAATAAGACGCTGAATACCCACATCAACGTTAAATAAAGATGATGCTGGATAGGACAAAAGCACAATCCTATACTCAAAAATATACATTACATTATGCACAAACTTGAGTGTAAAATGTGGCAAGATGGTAAAAATCTGTTCTGAGAACATTCCCCTCCCTGTGAAAAAATCCTGATAATATAACAGTTTTAAAATTTGAAAGACCACACAATAGTGACAATGGTATCGGACAATATTTTTCCTTCATCTTCTGGCGTGCAAGGCGTCATACAAAGTTTTCATCAGTACGTGAGCACATCAAGAATGAATCCATCAATTTTGGTTTGATTAGCTGATGATAGTCAACTGTTGTCATCTCTGGACAGTGACACAGAGCACAGATCTTTCTCAATGCAGCCTGAAAGTAAGTAAGTATATCTTTATAATAGAAGTTTCCAAGTTTGAATTCATTAATAACACAATTGGTAAATTTAAATATGAATACTAGAAAAGAACTGTACATGATGTTATTACATGTATATGCAACATGTACGCTATACTCCGCTACAATCATCAGGGTTATTCCTTTGAGATTCACAATATATAGGTCTAAAACTGTGCATTTGTAAATGTACTGAGTATATATTTACAATTGACAAATTACTATTTAATTTAGTGAAAAACCAAAGTAACTGCGACAGTTTCTTTACAAACACCGAGATAGTACATTTTGCATCAAGTCCTTCAGAAACAGAAGAATGTTCAAAACACAGTAAAAACCTCATCTTAAGACCACCCCAAAAAAAAGACCATCTCAAAATTAAGAACACAATTTTTCAAGTCCATTTTCACTGTTTTGCTCTTCATTCAACCTCAATATTAAGACCACCTCAATAAGAAGACCAGTTTTCAAGGATCCTAAGGGTGGTCTTATTATTGAGGTTTTACTGTACTAAGCTAACATGCTAGTTTATTAACATGCAACATCAATAAATACATGTAGCCAAACAGAGTTATAGTATCATATAAAACTACAGTTGGACCTTGTTCATTCGAATTCATTGGGTCCGAAATTTTATTTAAAATACAGTCGACTCTCGTTAGGACGAACTCGCTTAAGACGAATTTTCCGTTACGTCAGAGTTTTTCAAAAGTCACGATTTTATCTTTCTTTGTCTGTATGAATTTCTGTCGGTTAAGACGATTTTTTGTCTCGAAGTTTACGTCGAATTTTCGAGAGTCAAATGTAATACATTTCAAGTTGATGTGCATAATACGATACATCGGGACCTGGTAATTGATTGATACCAAGTTTTCGGATATAAAGTTGTCGAATAAACGAGGTTCCACTGTATTTTCTACGAGCTTGCAAACAATAACCGAGTGATTAAATACATCAATACAGCACAAATAAGTTTTATTACTTACCAGACTGGCAACCAAGACAGCGTCACTGTTGTTTCTCTCCGATATGTTCCGACACAACTGAACCAACCTCGGCACACCTGTAAGCAAGAGAAATCAGAGTGCCACGATATAAACATAAAACAGCTGATATTGAACTGGACTCCTTAAATTTTCAATGGAAATTATATGGAGAATCCAAGAGTCAATACACTAGGTACACAAGGAACCCACAGAAAAAATATATGAACCTATGTGAGTAAAAAAAATAAAGGAAAAGCATTTCTAATCTGAAACATGTCATCAGAGCTCTAGAAATCCACTAGCCTGATGTCACGGACAAGTCTAATTGCCTATTAGGACTACGAACAGTTGAGTTGGACTTTGCCCGGGACAAGTCTGATATGCACGCCTACTTGACTGTTAATTCATACCATATTCTATGCTTGTACAACTAGCCTCCCACGTCGGACAAGTCAATATTAACATGTACACTAGTCTGGGACAACTGTATTTAAAGAAAATATCTAGAGCCCTGGCTGGAGTATTGCAATTAAATATATTAAACATAAATTACAGGCAAGAGGTAGTTGTATCGATTTCAACATTTGGTCAACTAAATGGTCAATATCAGTGTAAGATTCGATGATTTGTAAGTGGAAAATAAAAAGCAGGACTGCTGACATAAACATAACACAATCTGTACAAAATGAGCACAAAAATTGAGACAGTCTGTTACCTTGGAGATCTACAATAACCTGCGCAGTGTTCTGGTCCTTACACAGTCTAGTGAGGGCAATAGCTGCCTTCTGCTGCAGACGTTCACAAGCCGATATCTCTGCTTCCTGTTTATACTGACTAGGTCGTTGTTGTAGGTATGTAATCAACAGTGGTATACCATTGTATATAATTATATCCCTGCGAGATGACCCTGTAGTTGCCATATTAGCTAATACTGTGGCTATCTGAATAATGAAAATTGATCATTCAATTAATTAAACATTAAATGGAAGACAGAAACAGCTCGAAAAACAACCATGGCAGAGCATCTTGACACTGCAGTCATGCGAATAAGCAAGGCTGAAAATGATGCAAATTTTGATAACTGTGCAATTCCATCAAGAAGTTTTCATTTAGCGATACCTAACTTTTATGAGCCATAAAATATTCCCTAATAAACACCCCCAGGGGCGTTACATTTTGAGAGGAGGGGGAGTTTGATAAAGGTAAAAATAACTAAAAATAATTTATTTCTTAAGTCTTATATATGCATCTATTAGAATAAGTATGGTACCTACCAGCCGCTTTTATTGTGTGAACATTGCCTTTTATTGTGTCATTTTCATTCTTTGATACATTGGATTGACTTGTGATGGATATAAATGACGGATCAAAGTAAGCATTTTTGGGGCTTTTTATTCAATTAGGGGGGGGCGTTAATTAGGGGAGGGGTGTTTATAAGGGAATACTTGGTAACTTTTATGAGACATACAATGGTAATGGTCAATAAAGGAATTTGTATCTAAACCACTGAAAAATAATCTGCTATGATAATGGATGAGAAACACGTGTAAAATATTCACATATTCCTGTATTTCAATTCTATAAATTGGCATAATTTTTGCAAATAAGTATTTCAATTTTGAACCAAACATAAATATTAATTTTCACAAGATGAAGAAAATCATAAAATTCAAATCTTAATTTAAACAACCATTCTTTAGACATACAAGTGATGGTGCATGAAAGTCACAAATTTCTTTCATCAAATATCTATTTTTGAGGATTTAGCACAATAGTAAGACAACAAAATAATGTTAGTGTTACAATAATACATAGTCAGCCTTGCGTTCAGTTATGGTGAACGAAAGCCTGCTCACAGTCCGCGACCGAACAAGTGTATTGACCGCCTTGTTTTTATTCTGGTTCCCTGCCTCAATAGGCAGTAAGGGCAGGGAACCAGCCCTGCGTTCATTTTGCAATTTGGTTTGCCGTGTGCAGTCATTGTGATACGGTGGGCCAGGGAAACTACACAAAACGTGAGCGACTGTTAGCTGTAACTGAATGCAGTTTTCAGCTCAAATATTCACGTTCTACCTCCCAAATTGCGATAGTGAATGATAGCGATAGTTTTTCGCCAACACACCGGTCAATAGCAAAACTTGTGCGCTGTTTTGTATAATTTCCGACTGATCGCCTTTACTGAACGCAAGGCAAGGGTCCACTAAGTGCCGAATTTCAAGGTTCATTTTTATAATATTTGACTGGATTTTACCATTTTATAGCCAAAATATCGATAATTTAGACAAAAATTGACTCTTCTGCCAGAACATTTAGGGTCAAAATGTGGCTTTTTGAAATTCCAGGGGTCAACTCCGGGGTCTAATGGAATCCCTACAGAGGTGAAACCCTGCTATAAGCAGGTACAAAGAGAAACCCTACTATAAGCCGGTACAAAGAGAAACCCTACTATAAGCAGGTACAAAGAGAAACCCTACTATAAACAGGTACAAAGAGAAACCCTACTATAAGCAGGTACAAAGAGAAACCCTACTATAAACAGGTACAAAGAGAAACCCTACTATAAGCAGGTACAAAGAGGAAAACCATTCCTTACCTGATCTTTCACAAATAAAGACTTTGCTTTAGGTTTGGAGGAAGACTCAATGAGAAGTCGAGGTGCATCTAACCTCTGTAACACATCACAAGCTTGACTATCCATAAAGGTTATGTTAGCAACAGCAGCTGCTGACAACAAAAATGTCTCATGCGAAGATGTTGCATAACATAAATCTACAATGTAAGAAATATATAAGTGGAAGGTGTGTTATGTTTAAATAAATGTACAGTAAAACCTCACTAGTACGACCACCGTTGGGACCCTTGAAAACTGGTCCTATTATTGAATTGGTCTTAACATTGAGTTTTAATAAAGAGCAACATAGGGTAAATCGAGGGTTCAGTGCAAGACTATACTAACTCCTATATAAATACATAGGAGTTAGTATAGTCTTGGACTGAACCCTCGAAATGGTCTTGAACATTGTGTTCTTAATTTTGAAGAGGTCTTATTATTGAGGTGATATTTAAATTAGGTTTTACTGTACATAAAAAGACACTGAAAAAAATGAATAGCCACTAGCTGAATTTGAACATTCCCAGCAACTTTTAACTTCCAAAATATTTTCAAAAACTACATTTTGAAAATAATTGTTAAACATAAAGGAGCATCAACTCAACATAATTTGAATACACTTGTTCTTAGTGTTCTTAAGGTGGTTTTATTTTTGTCATTCCAGTGAAAAGTCAGAAAAGGTTTAAATGCTTACTAATCAAAGCACTTAGAAGATCTTGAACATTTTCAAGAAATCCAGTGATGTGTTGGAAGTTATCCAAACAAGGGGAGGTAATCTGTGCTATCACTCCGGCCGCTTCACCCCTCACAGCCTCGGACACCATGGCATCACACAGAATGTCTGTCAAACTATCCACTCCGCCCTCTTTCTCAAGTTCCAGAATAGATTCTGGTACACAACATATAGTAGCAAGAGCACGCAGCGATTGTACATGTGCAAATTCCAGGGTATCAGTTCTAGCTATCTCAAATAATGCTCGTATACAGCCCTCCTGCAATAAAATACAATGTATTGAACAATCACTGATTATATTATCTTCGCTTAAACTGAGTGTAAAACTCATCTGTATTAATCAGACATTTCAGAGACTGTTTGCTAAAATTATTCAAATCAGGTGGTATATATTCTGTAAAATCTTTAGATCGAGTCATTCCTTTGGAATATTAATAATAGAAGACTAACAAGTAACAAATGCAGCTTCATCAAATTCACATTTCCAACCCATACCTTTGAAGTATAGTTTCTGACTCAAATGAGTAAAACATTAGCACCATCATTATAAGTGTCAATCTGGCATAAAAACAGACCAACTTTAACTTAAAAATCACTGAATTTATTACTTAAAGCCATACATAAGAGTGAGTTACACAATTGTAGGTTGGGCTGAATTACTTAGGGTTTCGCTACTACCCAACAATCAATGTGTGAACCAAGTTTGAGGAGGGTAAGTCAAGGCGCTCTCAGTTATTGATCGGAAACAAATGGTTTCCGACTGACCCATTTATGGACCAACCCATCGACATGTGCAAAGCAATATGCTCTCTCTTCTTCGAAAGGGGCATAAAAAGTTCACACGGAGTATTTTAGTCTAGAAAGAAAGTTAAACATGATTATCTACCTTGAATAAAATAGTCAAGATTGAGTTACTTACCCTGGACAAAATGTAGCACATATGTTCACCCTCTAAACCAAGGCTGATAACTGTACTTATACAACTTGTTAGAGCCAGGGGTGTATGTGATTCATCAAGGGTTTCAACAATTTTCTGAAATTGTAAAGATATTTTACTGTAAATTTCAAGACATATGAAATCAACTCTTATTTAATATTTCATGCACTAGCTATGCAAGAATCTGACAGCTTTTTCTACATTTCTTACTGAATTCCATCAGACACAAACCAGAGAAGACTAAAGCATTTACTTACATAATATTATAATAGCATCATTCAGTTATAATCTACAACAACAATTTTAACAGAAAGATAACAACTCTTCAAGTATTGGTTACAAAATATTCAAACTATTTTCTGTCATTAATAGTGAAAACAAAATGTGATGTATTGATCAATTTTATGAACACAAGGAGTTTTCTCAAATTCCAGTACAGGAAAACTATGGTGGCATATTACTGCCACCAGTTAGCACTTAAATCTAGTGTAATACATCTTAAAAAGGTAAGAGATGGCAGTTCTGGGCACTTTCAAGCCTGTTTCTAGTTTTATGATATTTATCTTACCGAAAATGTAACACGAATATTAACTAGATAGCTAGATAATTATCGTAATAATTAAGTAGTTAACACGAAACAATTCGTGAGCGCTATCATGCTAACTGGTGGCAGTAATATACCACCATAGAAAACCTCACTTTAAGACCACCTCAATAGTAAGACCACCTCAAAATTAGGAACACATTTTTCAAGTCCATTTTCATTGTTTTGCTCTATATATTTCGACGAAGTACCTAGTGGACGTTTAGAAATTTTGTTCATTGTATATACTGTTTACAGAAATTGTTAACTGACACACAGAATCCGTCTCACCTGAACCAGGTAACCCAGCGCCATATCAACCAATCTACTGAAAGACTGACCAAGAAATGTGAGTTGATTCACCATAGGTACCTTCACAGCACTCATCTGTGGACGTGTTGACATTGACCTGAATTATGTAATATAACAATAATTCAATAAAAAATACAAACAGAATTTAGCAAGTTTTAACAGCCTGTAAACATCAAAACTAAACTACTGGTATAAAGCGAATTTCAGAATTATCATTTATTTTATATTGCACATAGAGTTAAAAAAGTTATCAAAGTGGAATCAGCTAACTGGAGGATATATAGGTGCAATACAGAGCTTTAAGCATATACAGTAAATATAATGTATCAAACAGACAACCAGGTTTTATTAACAAAGATCAATTGCGATACAAAAACAGAGCAAATATTATGCAAATGGGGACATTTATCAGTGAGTATGCCTTTATATGGAGTAACCAGTATATTACAACAATGACAAGCTTACGTTTCCACTTGCTGGGCAAGTTTGGCACATTCTCCCATCACCACTTCTTGTTGCTGCAATGAAAGAAACAATTACACATGCCACTCAATAAGTATACAAATGATATTACATTCACATGATTCAAAGTTATTTTGAGAGAAAACCAAAAGAGAAGAGAAGACCACCTTAAAAGTAAGAATACAATTTTCAAGTCCATTTTCATTGTTTCAACTTCCTGTAACAGGGTATATTTGGTGAAGTTTTCAGCAACATAAATAAAGAAAGAGAAAATCCATTTGGGAAGACAAATTGTTTAAGCTAGTTAACATGAATAGGAACAAATATATATAAGATGCAGTAAAAATGTGTGCAGTAATATGAACAATTTGCAGTCCCAAACAAATTGTTAAACAATCATATCTTAACAATTATTTATTATCATTTTACCTCCAATATGAAGTTAGGTGTGTGATGTAAGCATTTATTACACTCTTGTATTAGAGAGCGGATATGACAGGTAACTTGGACAGTCAGTGGTTGAATATGCCTCCATTTCTCTGCTTCAACACATCTGAAATACACATTGACAAAGTTATCTTCTATTCATATCATTTTCAAACTGAATGCAAACAGAAGTTAAGAGAAGTGCTAGGAAGGATTAAATATACTGTATAAGTGGTAAAGTTTGCCAGGTAGAAAAATTCGCAAATTTGCGAATGCACAAATTTCGCAAACATTTCCGCAGCGTAAATTTCCACATTCGACGAAGTATATTTTTATCTACACACCGTGTAGTTCGATACTTTGAGTATGGTACCTCATGGAGTCATATCCAAAGCACTCCCTGATTATATAATAACGATTGTTATGACATGTAGATATAATGATCAAATTAATTACGGCGATTCACAAACATTTTCTTACTTGAATAATTTAGAGAATTCATTGCTGATGGTATGCGACTGGTTTCTGATTGCATCTATTCCACCTGAAAAATTCAAACAGAATAAATGAAACAATTCATTCATGCACTTTTATAGTGTTTTATCATTGATGTCTTTTTTTACATAAATATCACATAGAAAATAAGTGATCAGAGTAGATGGTTGGCAGCCAGTTAATTGTGGGTGGTTGATAAAAACATGATATCATGCCAATACAGATGAAAATCAAGGTCATATTTACAGTAAAATACACAAAAATGTTGATATGAAACAAAACCAGGTTTTCAACACTGGAACAGGGATTATTCTGTTTTCATTTAAATAAAAAAAGTAAATCCCGAATCTACAGAAAAATCTACAAATCTAGTCATAATAACTCATTTCAAGAGAAATGGGATAAAACCTTTAATAATATACATACATTTAATTAATGTAGTAGAACTTTGTTGTAAATCTTGTGAGAGTGATTTCCCTTGTAGTACTGACATGCATTCAGTCTCAGTCATCACTCGGATGTCCGACAGCCATCCTTGTACTGGGTCTACGTAGGCCATGACAAAATCTCATGTCAATCTACAATATATCAAATCTGCCTTCGTGTTTACAAAAAATCTATACATCAAATTACATTCCTTCTAACTGAATATGTTTTAAAATAGGGACAAATTATTAGGTTAACAAACAATGTATCAAATGATTTGAACAACATTTGTAGTTATGTATGCTAATCACACAGGATACTGTTGTGTTATTAAGTAACTGTATTTTGTGTGACTGGGTCAACATTTATACTTATAACGACGAGTTGATCTGTATATTCTGAGGGACAGTCAGGGCTCTAGAAATCTTTTTTAAATACACTTGTCCTGGACTAATGGAAATGTAATGTAAAATTTGACTTGTACGTCTTAAGAAGCTAGTTGTTTGAGAATATCGGTCAATTTAGTGACATATAAATGTACACAATGATAGCTCCATAATCTAAAATTGATTATCATATATGTATGTGTTTGTGGGATTCTAAGGTCTGACTTACAACTGAACAATTATTGATGTTGGTTAGCCTTACAAACAGACTTGTCCGGGACTAACTTAAACTCAACTGTCGGTAGCCCGATTCAGCATTAGACTAGTCCAGGCTGTCGGGCTAGCGGATTTCTTGAGCCCTAACAGTATATGTGTCCCAAGGTTGTATCTGATATCAAAGTTGTTGTTGATAAAATCATATTTATACACAAATCTGGATCCTAGCCAAGAATGTGCTTCAACTCAGCTGAAGAGAGCTCAGTCGACCATTAAATAGCTATTCCTAGCTAAAGTTTTATTCATTCACTGTTTAGCACCCAGGAAAGCTTTAAGAGTAAAAATAATCAGCATTTGGAGCAGTCAGTACAGTAAATGTACAGCTTATATTGGAGCCGCGGCCGCGGTCCAGTGGTTAGTGCGCTGGACTTGTAACCCGGCGATCCGGGTTCGATTCCCGGTCGCGGCAGGTCATACCCTTCCATGAAAATTTGACAAAAATGTCGATTTTCCTCCACATGTGGAGAAGTTGCCGGCTCCTTGTGGAAGGGTAAGTTAGTACTGGTAAGAATTCAGTCCAGGAAAAACTGGTTAGGTGAACCGGCCGCCGTATATAACTGAAATATCGTTGAGAAACGGCGTTAAACCCGATGAAACAGCTTATATTGCACAGATGGGCCTGGACTAAATGTCCCTATGGTAGAGTGTATGAGATGACCATCAAAGCAACTGAGAAGCTAGATAATTTAGTACTCCTAGAAAACCAGATTATTCACTTAATTATTCCCAATCACTATCCCTGCGTGTAATAAACATCCGATGAATCTGAGTGAAAATGTTGCCAAGAAACTGGAATTGTCCAAGACGCACACTCACACTCACAGACACAAGAGAAAGTTATGTCAATGGAATAGGCATCAAATAAATGAACTATAACAACCGATTATATGAAACTTAAATGTACAAATGACATACTTAAATAAATATAATTTCTAAAAGTAAACTTACACGAGGCTTGAAGAGTACATTCTTTCTAACATTATTTGACCCAATTTACCAATATTTGTTTGCAAATGGCGTAAATTAAAAAGGGGAAGTAACCCATCACAGAGTGATCCAACACATTTCTGGTTCCGAGCTAATTTTATAAATAAGTTAACGACTGCTGCAGTGTAGGGTACCAAACTTGTTTTGGTGATTTCTGAAAAGTCTAGGAATGGGTGGATGCTTATCATCGTGTTTTGGAGGTGAAAGCGGCTACGATGAGCCTTCCCCGGTATTGTATTCTCATTTCATAATTTCTTGTTTGACGGGTTACCTTGATTGCATTATCTATAACGTTGATGTTTGTTTCTAAATAAATCTAAAATTATATGTTTATAAACAATATTATGAAATGAACTTTATTGCCAGGCAATATCACAATCAGTTGATGCTGCATCAACCCTTGCTATATTTGACACCTTCCAGTTAGAATGACCTTGAAGCTAGGACTGGATCTAAAATGGCTCTCTGCTGAAAAGTATGGTAAATGTATGTGCCAAGTTATCCCAAGTTATCATAAGGAAGTAATGGACCCAGCAGGAGTGTTGCACATATCAATTGTTCAATATTTTGCCCCAGGGTGGCGGGCTGATTCTAATTCTTCACTTATGGGATCTATTAAAAATCTGGCCTAAGTCTATAGTTTCCTGAGACCCGGACTTGTGCGTTGTGTCAAATTCCTTCTCTCTTAAGCATCCCTAACGCCCACCACATGGGGCAAAACTTTGGTAAATACCACAGGTACTTGAAACATACTATTTTAATGTTCTTACATTATAGTATGTATTGTATTATAGAAAATAGGCCATATAGAACATTAAAATAGTTTGTTTCAAGTACCTGTGGTAAATGAATGACAAACCCAATGCAAACATCAAAGACTGTGTTATATAGAACACATTTAAATTTACTTTTATGTCTGTAGATCGAGACATCACAGTAACAACCACTTGAGTTATAAATATGCATAAACTTTGATAAAATGATTGGTATACAATAAATACACATTTTTATATCATATATACATGTATACCGATCAGATATTGGATCCAAACCATGTAATGCCAAATCTTACAAGTTACAGATTTCTTGGAGATAATTTCTCTCTTTTTATAATATATCAGGAAACGAGAAGGCGCCAGCTAGCAGAGGCTGCTGAGAGACGGCAAAAAGATAATGAGGGAAGAGGTCTCAAAGACCCCGAGGGTTACAAACAAAAACAAAAGCGAAGAGAAGAATTAGAGAAACAGGCTGAAAAAAATCAGGGACAGGGAGATAATAATTTAAAAGTAAGTGGGGCCGTCATTTATTCAAATCTTTGCATATATTAATCAACGATTTTGATATTCGCAAGACAAATATCAACAATATATTGATTGTAGTTTTAAATTCCTTTGATAGACTCCTATTTTCCTGTATGTTTATGTGTATGCCTTACATAATTAAATGTTGAACTTGTATCTTTAATGATTACAAGATACCATTTACCATAAGTAATTAAACCATATTTCTAACTTCTCAATGTTATATTATATTGCCAATATTTGGAATAAACTATCCACTAGAACACCATTGAACAAGCGACCGACTACAAAGAGACATTACACTATTTTGGCACATTTTAGACTCAGGACCCATTCTCACGTATTTTCCCACCATAATATGAATATTTGTACATGTGTATACAATATCGATCGACCCAAAAAAAATTGTCGATATATCCATATGGATTGTATCTATGACAGCCTTAGTCGTAGTATATGTTTTATCTATCAAGTCTATGTAAACATAACTTTACTTTGTTTTACTTGTATACAACTAAATAGATCTTTCAAATATTGATTTGCCTAATCAGACATCAAGTATTTCTCTCATGTAAGGGAAAATAACTCTTGCCGAGATTAGAAGCCAACAATATTTTTCTGTTAAACTGGTTCAAATGAAAATCAAGAGTAGTTTATAACATCTGAAAGATGATGCTAGAGTTATTTTATTTTGTAATTGGATCAGACAGTATTGGTGCATCATCTATGTTTTGTGTATTATTTACAATGGCTAAAAGACAAAAAAAAAGTTTTTTCATTGATAATCCTGAAAAAAATTAATTGAGTTGCAGCATTTTTCATGAGTCTGTCGCTTAACTGCAAACAAACAATTTTTAAGGATGGCCTAAGATATATATATATGCTAATTTATAAACTCAAAATTAACCCATTTTGTTCTTTACATACCATATTCCTGGATGAATAAAAGAAATGTTCAGTTCACAGTTATATTTGGTCTTACAACTACAACTGTACTACTAAATAAAACAATTTCAACTGATTTATTTCTTATTTTCAGTGGCAAGTGAGATGATGAATTTGTGATCAATTGGAAGAAGAATGTTCTGTGTACAAAGCTGTTATGTGTATATTTATGTTTATGCCTTACTAATATTCTACTATCTATGTGCATTCTGGACGGTTGCAATGATAAAGGTGGTATGACTGGTATACTACCTAAGTATGAGCAAAAACGGTCAAAATGCGTGTGAATAAAGTAGACTGGTTTTGCTTGGTCTCCTGTATGACTCAGTCAATCAGTGGTTTCTTGTCAATCTCCTACGCAGTGATCTCCCCTTAAAGTTATCGGAGATCTCTGCCATCACAAACTTTTTGTCAAGATTTTTGACAATATATGTATTTTTCATTTATTTAATTTTAGTTGACAATTATATATATATATATATTAATTTCAAACATATAAGATGTTTGGTGGTATGAAAAGTTAAAAAAAACAATATTTAAAAAATATTTAAAAATAACCATCCATCACGCGAGTTTCTTCTTCGGATCTGCCATTTTGCCCAACCAACCATTATCATGTGACTTTTGTGATGGCTGTGGTTATTGCTGTACAGCAAGGGAAGATAACTGCGTGGAGATCGGTTTCTTGTATGTGAATAAAGATCAAGATTTGCACTAGTAGGACATGTTAATGGGCCTGTTACTACTCTGAGGCAAACATGGGCTATTGTTACTGCCAACATGTCGCCAGGTTTGAAAAATAATGAACAAAATGGAAACATGTTTGTTACTCCCGAAAAACTCTGTGAATATTATTAGCTTGTCGAATTTTGACTTAACTATATATTCAAGAATTGTTAATAAACTCTGTTCCGAATTACAGTCTGCACCACAGGAGATTGTCACGAGTTCTCTCCCTTTGTTTCCCCTTTGTGCAATTACAGTCTGCACCACAGGAGATTGTCACGAGTTCTCTCCCTTTGTTTCCCTTTTGTACAATTACAGTCTGCACCACAGGAGATTGTCACGAGTTCTCTCCCTTTGTTTCCCCTTTGTACAATTACAGTCTGCATCACAGGAGATTTCACGAGTTCTCTCCCTTTGTTTCCCTTGTACAATTACAGTCTGCACCACAGGAGATTGTCACGAGTTCTCTCCCTTTGTTTCCCCTTTGTACAATTACAGTCTGCACCACAGGAGATTGTCACAAGTTCTCTCCCTTTGTTTCCCCTTTGTACAATTACAGTCTGCACCACAGGAGATTGTCACGAGTTCTCTCCCTTTGTTTCCCCTTTGTACAATTACAGTCTGCACCACAGGAGATTGTCACGAGTTCTCTCCCTATGTTTCTCCGTTGTACGTATATTATAGGAGAGGAGAGAACTCGTAACAACCTCCTGTGGTCTACGCTAATTTATACTTGAGAAACATCCTCTGTTTCTCCATCACCCATTATTGTTAGAATTGTGTAAAGTATCCCCATTGTTAATATAATACACGAACTCGGGTATCGAACTACTCGAGTATAACCTTGCTTGATTATTATAACCTAATTTTTACTTTCACAAATGAAGAAGTTCTGTTCCTTCCCTATTGTTTAAAGCTGTCGTCGATAGAAATGATATCTATGTGTCATTGATATTTTTCCGTTGATCGATTGTCGATACATATGTTAAAAAATCGATTCTTATGAATAATAAATATATGCCCGAAAATGACGAAAATTCACCCAAAACAAAAATGGAAGCTGGTGCACTGTCAAAATGCTATGTCTAAAAATTCACCCTACCTATCTCATGTGTTCAAGGGAAATAAATAACTAAAGATTATTCATGTTTACTAATTTAAAAAAAACGCACATACTTTATGATAGTGAGCAAACAAGATGGTCAAAGTTATACATAAGCATGTAAAAAAACATTTAACTAGAAGAGAAAATATATTAAATTTTGAACTGCAAGCATGCAAATGTACAGAGCCTCTAAAGTGACATTCCACATTCCATACTTTTATTTTCCAGCTACACTTCTATTTTTATTTCGTAAAAACAAAATATTATTTCGTAAAAACATAATATTATTTACGAAATAATAATTTTTATTTCGTAAAAACCAAATTTCGTAAAAACGTAATGTTA
This sequence comes from Mactromeris polynyma, assembly GCA_032209605.1. NCBI lineage: Eukaryota > Metazoa > Mollusca > Bivalvia > Venerida > Mactridae > Mactromeris > Mactromeris polynyma. The sequence goes on from JASFXZ010000005.1 coordinate 17,847,191, forward strand.
TTTATGAAATAATAATTTGTTTTTACGAAATAAGAATTCGTTTTTACGAAATAATATTACGTTTTTTACGAAATAAAAAAAGAATATTCTTTAGGGGCTCCGTACAAATGGTATTTATACTGTCGATATTTTTCATCCAATATATCAATATTGCTGATATGCACTGTGCCGAATCAATGAAAGCTCTATCATTGTTCTCAAATATTCTTTTTTGTCTGGAGTATTTGTACAGTTATCGAAAAATTTAGACAGATTTAACCTATGGGGAATTGTTTTAATTTACAAATTGCTGGTAACATTGAATGTGTCCCTGATGTAACAATGTATCATTGATTTCAAGGGATAGTTGTTCAAGTGATTGTCGAGCAACTTTATCCATATTTTTATTATGCTTTGAAGAAGAGAGGGCATATTGGTTTGCACATGTCAGTATGTCCGTCCGTCTGTAACCTTTTTGTTGCCGATCAATAACTCGAGAACCCCTTGACCTAACATCCTCAAAATTGGTCCACACGTTCATCTTGGTTAGCAGAGGAACCCTATTGATTTTGGGGTCATGGGGTCCAAGGTCAAGGGGGCATAATGTTTTACAAACATCTCTTGTTATTTTTTTATGTTGTGCATTATTTTGTTTTTATTTCTTCTATATCATTTTGTTTATGTAGTAAGTTGATTACTGTTCTCTGTTTTACTGATGTAGCTATGATAGTATGATATATATATTAATTATTATTATTATTGTTGCATCTTATTTGATTATTTAGTCTTTATATGACAGATCATAATCTGTATGCAATACAAAACCACAAAATTTGATTTAATTAGTTTGATTCTGGGATATTACAGATTAACAGAAACTAGTGAAAAACCCTTCCCTCTTAAATAATCCTGTTGATGCATATTTATGCAACAATATAACTGGTTTCCAGGGCTCTATACATTTTCTTTCAATACAGTTGTCCTTGACTAGTGTACATGTTCATTTTGACTTGTCCAACATTGGAGGCTAGTTGTACGATCATAGAATAGGGTATGGAGGCATGCATAACAGACTTGTCCTGGACTAAGTCCAATTCAACTGTTGGTAGCCCAAATCCCTGGTTTCAAATAAAAGAATTAATATTCATGTGGGTAGGTTAAATACATATTTATACCAAAATGTAAATCTAGTTTGCTGGATGTCTTATTGTCAGTTATTGTGCTACCAGGTTACAGTCAGACCTCGTTTATTTGACAACCTTCTATCCGAATACTTGGTATCATCCGAATGAAGGTCAAGTCCGGATGTATCTTCTTAGACACGTCAAATTGAAATGGGTTATTCCAAACCATGTATTATTCGAAATAAAATTTCCGACCTGATGAATTTGAATGAACGAGGTCGGACTGTAATGGTCATTTATTATTTTGACAATATTTGTGTATATTATGGTCCGTTACTTAAGGAATCCTTAACTCCATATTTATCTCATTCTTGCTCAAGGGTTGTATGTTCAGTATTTTAACGAATCTGATCGCCTGATAATATGGCTGGAATACATTTCTTTGTTTCTTTGTTATTTATCTAGAATTATATTGTTGTTTTACATGTTTCATAATCACAATGTTTGATCAAATTTCATATTTTAATTTGTTTATTGCTTACTAAAATTTAGTCCAAATAAACTTTGGTGAAGGTAATTATAACATGTTCTGTTGAATTAGTTATCGAACCAGGGCTCGTATTCACAAACGTTTTAAGACTGAATTTCAGACTTCGACTTTAAAATTGCAAAAATTGAATTTACAAGCATTTTGTTTTCATTATATTTATATGGATAAATTTTTGCCTGAATATTTCTTGTTACTCACTCTACACTTTCACCATGTTTTATCAAAATATATTGTGTAACAATAACGTAGGAAGAAAATGAAAATTTTCCATTTTAAAGTCCAAGTCTGAGATTCAGTCTTAAAACATTTGTAAATACAGGCCCTCTTGCTTACTGAACAATCTAATGACTGCCATTTGTTCCGATAAGTCAAGTTGGTCAATAATTGGTCGGTTTGACTGACCGAGTAATTGATTGATCATAATTTAACATGATCAATTAAATTGCCATCTATTTCTGTAGCATTCCGTATTTTCTTTCCGTTATATTCCGCCACTTTCCTACCCTTTTGTAAATTAGTTACTTCAATGTATAACTTTTTTCCAGGGTCCACTCTGCAGTAAAAAAGAATGAAGAAATATTTCAAGAAGTTATAGCAATACAAATAGGTTAGAGTACATAAGGTCTCTGAATAAGTTCAAATAACACGGTACGTAACATTTAGCAGAGTGGTGACAACCAATTTTGAATAAATAATCAATAATTGATTGGTTTTTCCAACCCGATGCTCGATCATGATTTTGGAACCAAGTCTCAACACTAACACAATAATCAGACCTGCTATATCAATACATGTGTCTTGAAGATGTTGGCTGTAGTATGGTATATGGTCCTATTCTGCGTGCAAGATTCTTTTGACACCACCGCCGAAAATTTCCTCTTGATTATGTAGACGGATCGGAGGTGCAATTGTTAGAGGTAGGGGAAGTAAGTGAGAAAAGATAGCCAATGTAGAAAAGGTAGCTGTCTAAAAAATGCTTGAACGCTTCACTAGCTATAAAATGGCGCCCACCAGACCAGACAACGCTGTTCCGCATGGACGCCATTTTGTTTAGCAAAGCTAGCACTGTCAGATCACGCTACCTATCTAAAGATAGGGGCTACTTTTCCTACGATTAAGAAACGGCAACGCTACTTTCCCTAAGTAGCGCTAGGTAGAATTCTATCTTTCCTACCTCTAAAAAACACATCTCGGGTTGTGTTTAAAGCCAAACCTCCCAGTCTTTTTATCAGCCAATAATCATGCTAGAAAATGTACACACTAGCCACCATAATGACATTCGACTACAACAACAAAACTTACAAGGTTTAGAATTTTAATTCAATATTCTTCATTCAATGAAAATAATTACATTACAAAATTACATAAAAAATCATAAGTAAGTAAATATATACATAACATCAGTTATACAACTAAAACAAAAATCCAGGTCCCAATTTTACAAAAGATTTCAATAGAGTTCTACCTTGAACTCTTATTTTCAAGAACTTAACTCGGGGTTCATACAGGTCCTTTTTAAAGTCCTTGAAATTATGCTAGACCTTGAAAACTCCTTGAAAATGGCTAAAAACGGGAAAAGTACTTGAATTTTGAAAAACAACTGTCTGAATGTCATCTGAAACTCCTTGAAAAAAATTCTACCGATAACTTTGCCGTGTTGAGAGAATAAAGCTATAAAAAGTTAAGAAAAAAAGAACCAATTAGAAGAAAATGTCATTTCAGGTAACTTTTTAGCCAGGGTAGGGTAATTTAGTGTGATTTATACAGAGTGCCACTTTAACTATAACGTCCAAACAGCCTGACATTTTGTCACATTTGTTAACTTTCCACTGAATTTTTTGATAGAAATAGTCCTTGAAAACCTGAAAATGTTTCTGAAAAGTACTTGAATTTTGTCTCAGAGGTTCTGTATGAACCGTGTTAACTATATTTTGAGTTTTAGAACACATAAAAATCTGGTACACAAGATATGAAATATTTGACCAGAGAAAAATACTGATTTGATAAGTTTTGTGACACCTGGGCCTGGTTATTACAACTGAATTCAGATAAGTTCATTACACCAGGATAACTTTCAGGATAAGAAAGTCATGTAGATAGGTTGAAAAAGTGTTCAGACTATCAAGAAATGTAAGCTGGGGTTTTGTACAGCGACAGCTTTGAGCAAATAATGATTATCGAGGCTTATATTCAAACAATTATGCATGGATAACATTCACAACACGATAGAAAATTTCAATGACATAAGTTGTCTCGTATTATTTGTAAATCAATAGAAAAACAAAGTAATCCAAATGGATTTCTTTGAACAATTTGTATCTAAAGAAGTAGAATATTTATAAACATATGCTTCACATAACATTAAGGGCTGCATGAATACATAGTTCCCACATCTACATTATTTACCTCCCTTGTTCTGAATTGTCGGCCATTCCTTTAAGTTTATAGGGAATATAATGTAAACGATGATAAAACTAATCTGATAAATAAAAAATAACTTATTAATTATGCTCATGTGGGCATTTGGCTCAGTAAGTTGAAGAAAAAGTGGTTGTCACATGCAAATTATCTTGGTATTTTCTCAATTATCTCATTTTTGGATATTACCTATATAAGGGCTTATCAGTTTTGCCTACCAAAATGGCCGACAGTAAAGGACAAGGGAGGTAAATATTGTAGATGTTACATCATGTAGGAACTATGTATTCCAAAATCAAGGTTAAACAATGACACAAATTGAAATATTTCATTCAGCAATACAACAATTTAAAAAAAACATCAAAAAAGGGAAATAAAAAATTACTGTTCAGATTATTTCATAGCAGGCCCGTAGCTACCAAAAGCAACCCAAAATAATATGAATAAATGGTTAAATAGAATGCAGGAAGAATTGCATGAAACTATAAAATGTTGAATATCTCAAAAAGATTGCATATTGGAAGTCTAGTCTGGTAGATTCCACGAGTGCAATGTGATTTAAATCAGCATTTCTTATTCTGTTCATGATAGGTACGAAAAAGTCGTATCCAAAACACAATCGAGCATGCCTCACTAACCCCCACCCCCCCGTCTTTATTGCCCTGGTTAAATTTTGGCCCTGGTTATGGGCCTGAATAGTTTAAATCATGGCAACCATATGTTGTATGTTTTACATGCAGGTACCGAGCAAATAGTTGTCACAACTCTTGTAAGCCATATGTTTGTTTGTTTCATTGGGTTTAACGCCGTTTTTCAACGATATTTCAGTTATATACGGCAGCCGGTTCACCTAACCAGTTTTTCCTGGACTGAATTCTAACCAGTACTAACTTACCCTTCCACAAGGAGCCGGCAACTTCTCCACATGAGGAGGAAAATCGACATTTTTGTCAAATTTTCATGGAAGGGTATGACCTGCCGCGACCGGGAATCGAACCCGGATCGCCGGGTTACAAGTCCAGCGCACTAACCACTGGACCACGGCTCTTGTAAGCCATAGTACGGGAGCTGCTGTTTGTTGACATTGTTTAAACAAGCATAAGGCGAGAATAATGTGCAATCAGCAATACACCAATACCTCAATAATAAGACCACCTTTGGGACCCTTGAAAACTGGTCTTCTTATTGAGGTTGTCTTAATATTGAGTTTGACTACAGAGCGTAACAGTGAAAATGGATTGGAAAATTGAGTTATTAATTTTGCGGTGGTCTTTATATTGAGGTGGTCTTTAGGTGGGGTTTTACTGTACTACGGTTATAATTCGAAACAGTAAATTTTATTGTAATATAACATGATTAATCCTGGTTATCACAGTAGCAGTGTTTCAGTCGCTTCAATGTACCTACATTTACAGATAGACAAATACTTCTTGCAACCGACAGCCCTGATTGGTTCAGGTAAAGTTCCAGGCTGGACCAAATCTTAATAAGAAAGTCTCCACAATTTTTTTTCAAGACCGCATAAAAATCCCTATGTATTTTTAGAGCTTCCTGTTTAAAACTAGTATACAGAAAAGGGTCATAATGACTTTTAACAAATCGTATTTGACCAAACAGCACAGACATAAATGACACATTATCAATTTATCAATATACAAAATGATATCATCAAATTCATTAATATACAGCAACATGGATTTTCAAATTAATTGTAGTCTTGTATTATGCAAGATTGATTAATGTTTTCAGACAAAAGTGGCTCCATCATTTATACAGCAGTAATATATGTTACCAAATATTCCCTAATAAATGCCCCTCCCTTAATTAATGCCCCCTCTCCTTTTGAATAAAAAAACAAAATATTCTTACTGGAATATATTTGAGGCTAGGAAGTGCAAGTTTCAGCAGTTTCAGCTTAGATCAAAGGTTAGAGAACGACTAGACCATACTCGTTCTAATAGATGCATATGAGTGTGATTTTTATAGCGATTGATTTTTAACCTTTATTAAATGCCCCCCTTCTCAAAATGTAACACCTCAGGGGCGTTTATTAGGGAAATTTGGTATCTACCATGCAATCACAGTATTACCCTATCACACTTAACATACATTTGTTTGGTTTCATCACATACTACAAACACAATAATCTACACAGTAAGAACTGCTGATTCACACTGCTATTGCACTATGGGTAGCACTTAGGTGATCAGTCACCATTCATGAGATGTCTCTTGTGTAGTTACTTGCGTCACACATATATGTAAGAAGTTATCAGGGTAACTTAAATGTTCTGACAACCATAATATTGGGGAATCCAACGGAACCTCTATACCATGTATTAATACTTTCTGATCAGTAGATTCAACTGAAATAGATTTCATACAATATTATATACTACGATATAACAAACGCAGGGTTGAATACAAAACCAGTCCAATGCTACATTACAAGTAGATAGACCAGTTTCACTTTCACCTCTCCAAGCAATATTTTAGCACCAGTCAATCTGTAAATTGCAACTCCTTACTATTCATAGTGGACAGAAATCTTCAACACAAAGAGTGTGTATCTATGTGGAGTTTCTTATCATCTGCGACAATTATATCGGTAGATACACGTCACCTCGTTTGATTTTGCAACTCTGTATCGGGGAAAAACATCATTGTGCTACATAATTTGTCAAACATGTTCAAAATCTCAGAAGGCAATAAAACAATGCCAAAGAATATTTATTGCCAATATCGTACTCTAAACAAACATTTATCTGCTCAGCATAAAAATAACTGTTCACAATCACAATATTTATTCTCAACACTATAAACGTTATCTACAATATTGCATCAACGACAAAAAGTGACTATCAAATACTAATAATAACATATTTTCCTTTTACAAGATAACAGAACTTGCAATTCTACAATCTCAACAAGCAGATATTTCACAACCAGGTATAAGTTTCAAAGCAAACATTTTATTACAAATGCATAAATCTAAATCACAAACATACAGAGAGTCTATAAAGGTCAACCATATCCCATATGGGTGGTCTGATACCAAAGTGAACTAACCCATATTTTCATTAAGATTGAGTTATCTACTCCTTGTTACTGTTCAAAAAGAGATTTTTATTTAGGTCTAGTTTCCAGCTTTCTAAGACGTCTATAGCAGGAGATTTTGAATAGGTGTACTAACCCACATCTACTATAGGTTCTTCCACATTACTAAGCCTGACTGAACTAGGAACCAGTAGTTTCATTATTTCAAGTATTGAAGTTAAGTATGCATGCCGAAATCCTTTTTTTTTTAAACTGCAAATAAATATCATTTGGAACTAAATAACAATTTATTGCTACATGTATATCATTAAATAACAGCATGAAAACTTCACATGTTGACTAGAAATTGTCTTTTATGGGGTATTCGAAATACTTTAAAGTCAATTGTCTCAAAATGACCTATCTGAGACTTAGTTCACTTTGGCATCAGACCACCCAAATCAAAACTACCATAAACTGCTATTTTCTCTATGATAAAGTATGGCACACTTTAAAGAGATTATATGCAAACAATACAGGGAACACATTCTTACTTAAATCAGGAACTGCATATTTTAATAGATCATCTAATGTATGCTCATGACCTTCTTCTGATTGTGGTTTGAACAACTTCTGTATAAAAGGCAAATCATTCTGAAAAGTGAACATATCAAAAAATAGCGTGTTAAGAAAATGTACTTTTGTGGAAACTTTGTTTTTGCAAGAGTATTCAAGAAATGTTATGACTCTTGTCTTTCACTACTGTTTGATATTATCAACAATCATGACATAGTCTAGACTGACAATTTGAATTGACATTTGAAGAAAAACGTTAAAGAGCAACACAGTAAAAGAATATTGTTGGTACAAGGTGACTAGATAACATTAACACATGTCAGTGATTTCTTTTGTTAATTTTACTGCCAAACATAGGCTGTTTCCCCTCATCATAAAGTGTCCCTTTTCCCAAAAAATCTTAATTATATATAACAAATACCAGCCACAGCTGAAAAGTTATTTTTATAAGCAGTACAACCATTACCTTATTTTCCCAAATTTGGGATTTATCGCGCCTATTTTCCCAATTGAAAAGGCACAGGCGGTAAAATTGTTTAAAAAAATCACTGCATGTATGAGAGAACAGCCAGTGAATGCATGTCCAGTGTATATACTCGACCATTCCTTACCTGGTATATTGTTTGTTCGTTATTTTTGTTTATAAGGTCATCAGTCACCATGTACACGTAGGTACTTATAGGCATTTTTGTTGACCCAGACATGTACCCCACGTGTCGTTAAATTGGTTTTAGAATCTAAAAGGGTAAATTTGTCTTGTTGATAATTTATCTACAAGCTTATACCAAATATATGTCAATTATGAATTCAAAGGTAGCTACACGCCGAGATCAATGAGATCAAAAATGGTTGTAGTTTTTATTAATTTTGTGATTTAGCCAGTCTAAAGATATCTTGTCCTGAAAAGGACAGTTGGTCGACAACGAAGTCGTGTCCTTAAAAGGACAGTTTTTGTGACAATTGAGAAGTGTCCTTACCTGGTATATTCTAAATGGAATGTGTTTAAATAAGTCATCACCACTATGGTCCATTAACTTCTTGTTTATAGGCCAAAACTGATCAAATTTGTCTGAAATAGAGACAAAACAATAGACAGTGAAGATGCACAGTAAGTGTTTTAGTTGTTATGCAGATTTGTTGTTAAGGCAGAGAATATAAATGTTTTCCTTTTCGTGATAAGTGCAATCTTGTATTCACTATTCAGCAGAAAATTCTAAATCTTACAGACAAGAACAATCTTACAGGCTAGTTAAAATATCTTATTCTCGCAAATTACTTTTACATAATTTTTGTTTCATTGTTCAGACGCAAAAGTAAATTATTCAGTATTAATGTGCAACGGCAACATCTTGGTGCATTATACCCACAACATTTTGACAAAATGAGAGCCTGACGCTCTACTGGCTACATTGTGAACATAGACTTTGATAAGCATTTTTCTGGACAAGACAATTTTAAGTTTTTCCCTATGTAGCTCTATAGAAAACATGTGACCCCTGGGTGGGCAGGCTATGACCCCAGAGGCAGTAATTTGAACAATCTTGGTAGGAGACAACTAAACAATGCTACATACCAAATATCAAAAGCCCTAGGCCATGCGTCTTTGGAAAAGAAGATATTCCCTGTCTTAGTCTATGTAAAACAGGTCACCCCAGTGGTGGGACCAATATTGACACTAGGGGCATAATTTGAACAATCTTGATAGGGCACCACTAGACAAATGCTACATACCAAATACCAAAACCCTGGGTTTTCTGGTTCTGGACAAGAAGATTTTCAAAGATATCCCCTATCTAAGTCTATGTAAAACATGTGACCCCTGGGGCGGGACCAATACTGAATCAAGGGACATGATTTGAACAATCTTGGTAGGGGACCACTAGACAACTTACATACTAAATGTGAAAGCTCTTAGCCTTATGGTTCTGAACAAGAAGATCTTTAAAAGTTTTCAATTTTAAAATATATTTTAGCTCCTTTGACCTATTTATGCACCAGATCATAACCATTTGGACAACTTTGAAACAGTTTAACAATTTAGGAGGAGATGTTGTTTGAATGAAAAGTTAACAGACTGACGCACGCACGCATGCACACACAGCCTGTGGCCAGTAGAGCTAAAAAGAGTGACTGGTATTTGTAACAAGAAATATATTTAAAAAAAGATAAACGGCGAAGATAGAATGATGTCTTCCGGTATGTTAAATGAAATAATGTTTTTTGCAACATGTTGAAAATAAATCCTAAACATATTAACTACTTCCGGCAAAATGCTAACGAACGCACATCTTACGAAAACCCCGTTTGGTGCCTCTTGGGTGAATGAAAACCCAGTTTGGTGCCTCTTGGGCGAAAATATGTAAGATTTCAAAAAGCCCACTTAGAGGACAATATTTGGTTGGTCAAAAATGTAGATCAAAATCAATGTTATTCAGCTACGCCAAAAAATTAACTGCAGTGTTTCTACCAGTAATTCCAATTTGTCCACAATGTAACTATAAGATGTTGAGTAAAAACAGCCACACTACACTACACATACCATGACATAGGCCAGTCCACATCTGTTTATGATCTTTCTTCTGCATAGCATTGATCAAATGACCTCGGTGTTTAAGTGTGTCAGCTTCTTTCAGCATGGACATGAAATTGGATTCAACGACTTCACGACTTAGACAATGCATTATCTCGTCCTCCGGGAACTCCTAGAGTATCATTAAGTAAGAGAATTTTAATTATTGTATAAGTGGATAGTAGCGCATGTCGAAAAGTTCACAAATTGCCGATTCCAGACATTTTGCGTGCAGAAATGTTTGTGCATCGTCGAAATCACTTTGATCATAATATCTACACATCGTAACAATCACTACTACTATCGATTGTTGGGTTGGGAGTATTTTGGATATGACTCCATGGGGTACCGGACACTAAGTATCGACTACATGGTGTGTACATAAAGATATACTACATTGTGACAAAGCATGTTTATGTCTGTGACACATTTGAAAAACAGAAAGAACTAGCTATTGTTTACCTACCTGAAAATGGACTGTGAGTTTCCATGGCAATGTGTCTGTGTTACAAAGAAGGTCATATAATACTCCTATAGGGTAGTGCCTGAAAAACAAGAGATGTTTGTAAAACATTATGTCCTCTCATGGTTTTTTGTCAGAGTTAAATTTTGTACAATTGCATAAGCGAGTTCAAAGCATGCTTCACATATATACATGCTGAAAATATTTGTGGTAAAAATGGTAAAAAGGGTTTCGTTGATGCAAAGTTTGATTAGAGCCGTATTGGAAACAGCAACAGTAACAACAGGTTGTTTACTGTAGGTAATGAAAGACCTCATCTCATGTATGCGACAAACTGACCTTAATATTATATAGATGGTCATGTACAATAGAAGTCCACTAGTATTGTGCCATACTGAACATTCCAATTAATGGGAGGTGTTTGAAATACAATTGACCTATGACCTTGACCCATCACCCCAAAATTATTGATTGGAAACGAAAAGGATACAGACCGATCGACCGACATGTGCAAACCAATATGCCCTCTTGTCTTCGAAAACTTTCATCACATGTCTTTTCCTGACTATGCTATATTCAGGAAACATTTGGTAAAACACTTCTCTAGATATGACAGTAACATTTAGCCTTTCAGAAGTTCCAAATCATAAGTTAGAAACTATTAATAATATTTCAGTATTTAAATGATACAGAGAACAGAATTTCTAGTGTAGATAACCAATGTCAAAATAATTCTTCCTCGACAAGATAGTTTTCATCGAGACAGTTTTCTAAATCAATCATAACAAGAGATATTTGTAAAACATTACCCCCCCCCCTGTGACCCCAAAATCAATAGGGTTCCTCTGCTACCCAAGATAAATGTGTGGACCAAGTTTGAGGATGATAGGTCAAGGGGTTCTTGAGTTATTGATCGGAAACAAATAGGTTACGGACTGACGGACATACCGACCGATCGACCGACATGTGCAAACAATTATGCCCTCGCTTCTTCGAAGGGGGACATAGTAAAAGAGATATTTTGCTTCCCGAACAGGAATTTAAAAATCTAAAAATAGTAACACACTTCCTGATTGGGAAGCAGGAAAGGGGAATCCCCAGATTTCCCGTTCAAGAAGTTTCTCCCACTGAAGAAGAAAGCACAATTTTTCTGACCAAGACAATGAATGAGTGTCACTCAGCTTTATACAAATCAGTTGTTTATACCATTTGATAGGTACGCCCTCACATTCCAGCCACATTTCCCCCTGTTTTTCCTTATCGGTGTACTGTGACAAGTGCTTAGCAATTTTTTCTGTAACTAAAGGGAAGTAGCTTAGTCGTGGCACCATTTGCTGAAAAGGAAACAGAAATTTCTAAATAATCTAATGAATTAGCAAATGGCAAAAGTGCCTGAATTGTGAATTTTTAGCCAGATTTTTGTGAAAAAAAACATGACTTTGGCAATTGTGAATGGGACCCATTTTTGGGCAAAAAATACACTGTGACTGATGTGATAGCTGTAGTCATTAATGATTTTTCAAGGCATTTCAACATCATGTAAAATAGATTGAAAGTCTAAAATGGTTTATTTTATAAATTTTGTCATTTTAATTCAAATAAATATGTGAACGCGGTTTAAATTATCCATGATCTCTGTAACTGAACTGCCTGAAAGCACTTATCATGGCCATCCGAAAGGTTCTTCGGCCATTCGGGTAGCGTTTCTAAGAAAGCTATTAATAAACTAGTAAATATCACTATCAATTGGTGAATATCACATATTACGGGATATTATAGGATATGTGATATAATCATTTGAACTCATATCTTGTGGCTGAAAATTAAAAAAAGAATTGTCGGAACCACTTTTTTGTACGTCAGCTTTTGTTTACCAAAGATCAAATTACACATACATGTCATACCTTGCTTGCATATAAGGCGGTTAAGATAATATTTTGGCCAAAATCAGCTGTTTCATAAATAGAATCTTACATCATGTTCATTTTTTATTGAATTACTTAATCTTGTCATCTAAAACCGACAAAAACTTGGCAAAGCGTCGTTTTTATAAGACTCGTTTAATAAATCCAATAAATAATGACCACTCATATTAGATCCTTTATGTTCCAATTGTATTAATATACTTACATATATTGCTTCTGGCTTTTCTGCTATAATTTCACTCTGAGATAAAGTAAAACAAACCGGGATCTTTCCCTCCCAGATGTTGCGTAAAATCTTTCGATCATCTGACATTTTTTATGTTAATTCATGCCAAGTGGAATATCAGCCAAGTATATGTCAACCGCAACACAACTGCAACATCCACAACTTCCCTGTGGTAGACAGCTGAAAATAAACGATATACACATACTGAGATGTTAACTTAAGAAACTCAAATTACATGTATACTCAAACGCAAAAGAAAGTGTGCACTTTTCATGGTTTGATTTTTTGAAAATCCAATGATGGAATATTATGTGTGGTAAGTAAGGGTCAAAATAAAAAAAATACACAAAAAGTCAAAGGGATGTTTTCTTGCGAAGATTCACTGTTATTTGTTGCAAAGTGATGTTAATGTTGCATTAATATCTGGTATGACTGCCACTCCGTCTAATAACTCTGTAGCAGAGGCGGTTTGGTACCGACGTCTCATGTGCGTCAAATCAATTCGACGGTCCAGTCTGACGCCAGTCACGCATGGCCTGCCAGATTGGGGACGGTCGGCAACAGTACCTGTTTGCATAAACCTATCACGTTACTTGATTATAGTGTTTCTATGGCAGTTGCCCGTGAAACTGAAGCGACTGAGTCACCACTGACCTGCATCATTAAGGTGTCAATACGCTGACATTCTGATAGTCGTGGCATATTCTCTATTATAAATTTTCTAAATCTACAGTGATATTCGCACTATGCATGTGTAAAAGAATGTAGAGAAAACAAGTTTGCCCACTTGTACTTGTGTATACATGTTCCACGTGGAAATCCTTCAAAATCGTAATTCGGGCTATAAGGCTATTGAGTAAAAACAAGCCATAATTTGACTGCTTTTTCGTTGTTGATATAAACCGTAACGACCGAAATTCTTATGTTTCAAATTTGACAACTTTATACCTTGTAGAATTAAAATACTAAAAAAATCAAAAGTGCACTTTCTTTTGCGTTTCAGTATATCAGCATTTGCAGGGAGAGCCTCACATACTGAAATCATCCTTAATAATAACAGTTACTGGTACATATGTACACAAAATTGACTTAATAGTATGTAATTTGCACAGTAATTACTGGGATGATGAATAATCAGAAATGACATATCCTATCTACCATCATATTATTAGAAAACAAAGCATGTTATAGTAACATGAATGGAAAAAGGACCTCATTAATTTCTATGCTTAACACTTTTTTTCAAGCACAACTTATATTGCCACTAAATGCATGCAAATAGTAATGAGTCATTAAGCCCAATTATTATGTTATTTTTGAATTTTAGGTCATTAGACTGTAAAACACCACAAATCTAATTTCTTTGAACATATTTCCAATTTAGTGTTTTGTTTTAGGATTTTTGAACCTGTAAGGATGCTGTATAGCCTGTAATTGAAAGTTGAGCATGTACAACTTTCTGACACAGACTTCCAACGATTTTAGGTCTGTAGAACCCATTGACAGACATGCTGGTCCCACATGTCTGTTCAGTCCTATATATGTGTACAGGCTCTATAGAAAAATTGTAAAGACACCTGCTGTGCCCATCTGAACTCAGTAGCTGCAAAGAGGGCTCCAATACCGAAAAGGCCCTGTACGAGACCTGCTTGGGCAGTCATGACAGTTCATTGTGTCATTGCCACAGGTGGCCGGTGAGTAGCCATGACATTTAAAACCAGCATAGTAAAAATTTTGGTCCAACTTCATACGTATTTACTATAAGAACAGAGTGAAAAAAAGATATTTTCAATGCGGGTTTTAAATGTCATGGTTACTCACCAGCCACCTGTGGTCCTTGCGGCTATTCAAAAGCCAACATTTTGAATAAAGCATTCAGTGACAAGTCAGTTTTACTCCTATTCACAACTTTATTCTATATCTGTTTACCGTAAAATCCCTATTTAACGCCCCCACCCTTAGTAACACCCCCTGCCCTTTTTTGAAAATGTATTTTCCGAGTAACCAGAAAAAAAGTTTTAAATACCATTCTCTTCCGTAGTATGTAACATGAAGCACTACCAGTTTATCATCGGTCACACAACTAACCGGAATACCGGAACACAATATTAATAAGCTGCTTTAATCAGTTATTTTGACAATATCATAATTATGATACAACACTTCAACAATGGATTTTTTTCTATGTAAAATTTACGGGTATTCCTGTATTTCGGAAGTATTATGGACGAGCAGTATAACTGTATATAACGTACTACTAATTTAATACCATCTACGACTAATAAACTCGCACAACATTATTTAGCTGCTTTAATAATTTATTTTGACAATTTTATATTATACATTACAACACTTCAACAATGGATTAATTTACCGTTTTATAATGGCCTTCACAAGTTGATTTTCTATATGTTAAATGTATGGGTATTCCGGTATTTCGGTGTGACCAGTTTATCACTAGTGAATAGCACAAACATATTAATAACTACCGTATGTGAATATTTTAACTTTCCGTGAAAAACAGACAACTATTAAATTGTATCAACACATTTATTAACACACAGTAAACAGCAGATATACGGTAGTCCACTTGTTTACAGCAACAGGTGCATAACTTATTTTTGACAGTGGTGCAGTATCCAAGAATGTCTTGGGTCACAATGACTTAGGTCACAGTGACATAAGTCATGTAGGCAGTAGAATTGAGTCAGAATACTGATGAGATCGAAGGTGTCACAAGCAGAGGCTATGAAGAGTAATCGACAACGGCGGAGAAGATCAGGAGTCATTTGTTGACTACATGCTAGGGGGAAATTCCCGATGCACTTGCATGAACTTTTAGCGAGAGAAATGATGATCGATTTCACTACCATATGGCCTCTAATAAATGCCCCCCTTTCAGAAAATGTAATGCCCCCGGGGGATTTTATGGTATGTCTGATCGTATATCACGTGTACATGTATATATAAATATGAACCTACGGGTATCTCCAAACTAAAATGACATCTGTGCAGCCCAGTTCCATGCCTGTACGTAAAGAAACCCAAAGGGTATGCTGGTTATTGCGACCCATGGCGAAAACAATAGTAGAAACATGATGTAGAGAACCCGTAGATTGCCATATCATGCATGTGGCAACGGTAAAGGGTCAACTCGGCCCACTTACAATCTCGGCCCACTTTTGAAGCGCAATGAAAAGGCAACGTTGTTCACACCTTCGGCATACTAAAGAAGGTGATAGTAGTCGTCTTTTTAAGCGCAATGAAAAGGCTTGTTTGTTATTTATACCAATATTATAAAATAAATATTAAAGGTTTTCGTATCGTCTACTTTGTTTCAAATATATAAAGAATAAAATAATTATAATAATTAAAATGTGAAAGAAATACCTCTCATAATTGTTTTTGAGTAAAAACGGAGTGACAAGCATGTTCAAATTATAACAGATACCAAAATACATTTCACAGGGAAATTTCCTCTCCATTGAGCTGGAAATTCCCACTGCACCGCGAATCTTTAATGCACAGGGAATATTCAATAATGTTTTTCAACTTACATTTAATTGGTTTTAACTTATTAAAATATTAATGATCAATGTATCAAAATTCAACACTTAAAAGGTTCACATATATCGCCTCAATTATTGGGCTGAGTTGGACCAGGCAGAGTTGGTAAGTGGGCCGAGTAGGACCGGGTCGAGATTGTAAGTGGGCCGAGTTGACCCTGAATCGAGACCACAACATTGCAGGAGAATGAGGGTCATTTCATATGAACTTCCAATTGGCCTGTACTCTTCTCACAATTTCATGAGCATGCGACCACCTGTGTGTCTCACCTGACCGAGGCATAATTGAGCACCTCACCAAACACTTTGGCAGGCGAAACTGCAAAATAATCCCAAGGCAAACAGTGTCGACCTCAGCATAGATAATAGATCACATTTTATGGGAGTTTAAATTTTAGGCAAACCTCTTGTGTCCCATATCCTACCTTGCAGTTCTACCAATAGCAGTTCAGTTGTTTCTTAAAGTGTCCAGACAATTGAAATTCAAGTATTAAATATTAAAATTAGTAATTACTGATCACAAATTTCCTATCATTATCAAACAGGAACCAACTTGGAATACGCTAGACAAAAGATCTAACTTCCTTTCTTTATAATTAACAACTCATACGTGAATTATACTATTTGCAAAACATTCAAGCAAATAAATACAAACACAGCCTACCTGTCAAACCAATGACTGAATATTACGAAATCTAAACATAGGGCAATATCCGAAACGTTTCTAGTTCTGCCTCTCTTACACTTTTTGTGTGCATTAGTTTCCAACCACTAGACGTTGAAAGTTCAAATTAGGTAAATCTATACTGAGTACGGTAATCCTTATTCTGCGGGGAAAGGTATAAAACACGGCGCCTCGCTAAGGGAATTATTACTGAAAACATGACGCCGCCTACTAACGTTTTTATTTGTTTTCAGATATTAGTGATTTTGATATCGAATAAAAGGTCTTATTCTGCAGTTTTAGAATATATCAAAATATTCTAAAATCCACATATATTACAAAACAAATTGCCAACTGAGTTAATGTAGACGGAAATAATGAATTTAAAATGACAACAATTTGGTCCAGTTTGTTAATTTTCCATTCTGCTGATTGACCGGTTCATGAACACGAATGTAATACGTGTATATTATTCATATCATACATTGTAGATAGTTTGCACCAAGTCAACTGCTCATTTGAGAAATGTGATAAGTACAATGACAGCAGACGATATCTTGTTTACACACTCACACGCGTCCAGCAGATATACCAGGAAAACTTTGTTATCTGTATGAATGTTTTGCTAGTATATACACCAGCTAATACAGACGGATTAACATGATCAAATAAATACCAAGCCTTTTCATACTTTTCACTAATTATTCAAAGCCTTGACAAAATAGCATACGTCATTTAATTGATTCTTGTTTTTTTCTGCTGTCGCGATTTTGAGACAGTGTTCTCTGTACGGTCGCATAAAAGTGCCATATTTTCTTGAACAACTATTTTGTTATACGCATTCATCAAATTAGATTTTCGTGAACACACGTAACGAATTAAGATGTTATCATATACATGTACAGTAAACATCAATAATTAGACCACCCTTTGGACCCTTGAAAACTGATTGAGGTGGTCCTAATATTGAGGTTGAATAAAGAGCAAAACATTGTTAATGGACTTGAATATTGTGGTCTTAATTTTGAGGTGGTCCTATTTTTGAGGTGGTCTTTACGTGAGGTTTTTCTGTATATGTACGAATTAAAAGTTCGATATATATACACACGTAACTCTTCTAACGCAATCAGATTTTGTTATACACATGTGATGACTTAAGATTTCGTTATAAGCAAACAGCATATTGAAGTCAAACAGTAAATGCCACAAATCACTGATTAGCAGATTTTTGAGTCTAACTTAATGGAAACTATATATTGATGGAGTATGAATGGGTGTAGTGGGGCAAATTCCCAGAGCTGAAGGGATTACATAGAAAGATAATTATTGAAAATAATCACCTTCCAAAAAACTTCACTTTTTGTTATTTTTTTGCATGCAACGAGACACCATAGACTAATAAATAAATATTAACCAACTGCATTTGATATTTTGTTTGATAATAAATGAAGAGTAGGTAACTGCGGTGAAGTGTTTGTTTATTACTAACAGTAAATCAAGAAACACTCTTTTAGAAGGAGGAAGAGATATACACATACCTATGTATCCGGACAATCATAGAACGCGGATATATTCATATTTGAATCTGTAGTACGCTAAAAAATATCCAACTTTAAAGATGGCTTTATTTCCTGGACTTATAAGCTCCTAATGACATAATTTATTACTTTAACTTATAAAAAACGCAAACATCATTTAATTGCCGAAAGCCTTCCTTAATTACGACATAGGACGTTGGGTATATAAACGATCCAAGAGTACGGTCTATCACAGAGTGCGTTTTTCTTACAACGCGCAGCAAACACAAAGAATCTCAACATGAAGACAGCCCTTGTTGCTTTGGTGCTCCTTTTTCTGGTTAAGGACTCGGCTGGTTCCCCCGTGAGACCATCTACGGTTGGAGACCGGGTTCAACAGTTAGAAGTCGCAGCGGAGTTGCAATACGAGTCCACCAATGACTTAGACACTCGACTTGCTGTGTTGGAAAGGTTGGTAGCCGGATTATTGGGAGGTTACCAATCAGACACACAGCTTGCCAATGGAACTTTGAATGAAGCAGACTTTAAAAGTCTTCAAGAAAAGCTCAGCCAACAGCTATCCCAGAGAACAGATGACACGATGCCAGTGTTAAATAGAAATATTGCACCACGTAAGTAAATTCATTTCTTCTAACATTATTGGCATTTTTTCATAAATTTGTATTGTCTTATTTTTTCAGGACCATAATTAAAAATGCATCCCGCCATTTGCTCCGCACAACTTATTTTCATCGCGGAACTGTTTCTTCCATTCGGAAAAATTGAAACCGAGTATCATACAGCTCAAGTTTATATCTAATAATCATTGTCCGAGGTTATAAAATTTGAGATTGATTTCAAATCAATTAATTTGGTGCTTCAACTTCACTTTTTAATTTAACCACTTACATAAATATAACCAGAACAGGTTCAAGATTAAATATGCAAGTAAAACGATTTAAAAAAAACAAAGTAAAAGAATGCTGTCAACATGATACTGTGATAGCAGAGGTGTTCGTCAGGGAGACCACTGCGTTGAAGATTGACTGACTCTCAGTTCTGAAATTTTGAGCCTACTGATGGTACCGACTTGCAACACTGACAGTTACATTGATTAAGTAATGATCATTAATAAATATAAACATCTCATTAACAAACTGAATATATGAAAATTCTAAAACTCACAATCCAAAAGAAAATGCTTTCTCACCATTAAAATTTTGTCACACTTCTCATTATTGCACATTTGTAATAACACTTTACTGAAGTTTGTAAAAAAACTATTTTCAGCGTTTATGCAAAAATAATCTATGAACTTTACCAGTAGGCCAACAGGGAATGGTGCAGTAAATCTTCTTTCAGTTTTAATTGATTTTGCATACGCAGCTTTCCGTGCCTTTTAGCTGGCTTATCGCAGTTGATTTTCTCCCTTGAAAATGACCCGAAAATCGATATCGAGTTTCCAGCTCTACCAGTTTTGATCAATAGATTATAGAGGGAAATTTCCTCTCTTTCATTTAGTGTAAACATATTTATTCTAACTAAACATCTTCTTGCTTCCAATTTGATTTTAAAAGTATCACCTTTTATTACATAGAACATAGAGTAAAAATCAGTAAAATTGTCCATTTCCAAAAGTTTAGTGGCTAATAGATCATATTTTCCAATAAGTGAAAACAATTTAGCAGTTATGTCTGTTTTCTTGATAAAATGAACAATATCACGGTGTTTTTATAATTTTAAATAATTAATTGCTTCTTGCTTCCATTCTTTGTTAAAGTAAGTAATGTACTAAAAAAGTATCGATTTTCTTTCATTATTCTCGTCTGCTATGTTGTTGTTGTTGTTGTTGTTGTAACTATCAATATCAATGTGTTAAATTGATTGCCAGTTGTTATTGACGGTTTTGTATATCAATGCATTATATCTTTCAGGCGCTGGAGCACAAGTTGCTTTCCATGCATATGCAAGCACCAATCGAGTCTTTACTCCTAATGAAGTCATTGTGTTCGACACGACTGCAACAAATTATGGCGGTGGCTACACAAATAGTGATGGAATTTTCGACGCTCCTGCAAGTGGTGTATATGTCTTAACGTGGACGGTCTCTACGAGTAAATTTCATCTTCCATTCATTACCCATCTAATTATCAATGGCGACGTCAAAGGAATCATTACTTCCGATTCTGATTACGATCCCTCAACTAACCCGGGACATGGTAACCATCCAGCTACTGGTGTAGTTGTGGCCTCTATAAATCAAGGCGACCATGTCTTCATACGTCTGATCAATCCGGAGGGAGCGTCGTCAACACTCCAGAGTGATGTGTTTGAACGGTCTACGTTTTCAGGCTGGCTTTTATTCTGAAATGTCTATTTTTAGCACATATTGGGACACTATCGAGCACGTGACATAAGAATATCTACCGTTCAAAAGAATTAACCCGCCATTTTGTATTTGAGAATCTTCGATTACATGTATACATATGGAAAAGAGAAAACAAACTCTAATGTTTGCAAAGCGTTTCAATACTTGTTCGGGCAAACTAAACATAGTTATTTGAAAAAACATAATGAACGGTTATGACAACGTCATCAGAAATCGCTGAAGTGATTTGAACAGATTCATAACAATTTTTTCGAACGTTCAATTTATTTGAATCATAAATGTTATAGCTTAATGCAATTAAAACCAACCACACCAAAAAGTCATTTATCTGGGGTAGCTTGTTTAAACTAGCTATATGTGAAATAGAACTGGCGGTTTAGTACTTTTGAGCTCTGTATTTCTTATGGAACAGTGAGTCGGTAGCCGGTTTTTTCAGAACATACGGATCAAGTCATATCTTCTGGACATTACACCGTTCTTTGTCGATATTTAAGACAGAAAATTTGAAGTTTGGGAAATGTGTTTTGTATTAGATTTTGAACGATGTTAATGAATTTTCGTACATATATACTTAAATGAATATAACTTAGCTGCTGCAGAAAATATTTGCGATTAATTTTTAAAATATTTAGCAAACCGCACGGACATATATAAAAAGATATGTCCGTGGCAAACGCAAAGACCTAAATACCAAATGGCGCCAACTAGCAGTTTTTCCAAATCTCGCACATCGGTATCGTTTATCGCTCGTCGAGAGATCGAACGAGACTTCGTTCAATGGTCCATATTAGTTGCGCATCTATGGTATTAAGGTCTTTGGCAAACGTTTACTCATCGCACATACATTTAATTGAAATGCTAACTCTGTAACTTCTACGTACACATGTTTGTCAATGTTTTATCGGTATACTATATATTATTGAATAAATACATACACATGACCTAAGTAGTGTTGTATTATGATTGTAATGAGTGTATATCAATACACACTGTACAGTAAACCTCAATAATGAGACCACCCTTGGGACCCTTGAAAACTCATCTTTTTATCGAGGTGGTCGTTATAATTATGGAGGTTGATTAATGAGCAAAAGAGTAGTCCTATAATTGGACATGAAAATTATGTTCTTAATTTTAAGGTGGTCTAATTATTGAGGTGGTCTTTATGGGAGGTTTGACTGTATTTGACAATTTCGAGCAGCAGTCAATTTCAAGAGGAATAGGGGCCTAGTGGTCAACATAATAAAAAAAAATTATAATAATTTAATATACAAACGTCTATTTAACTGCCAGAAATTTTAACAGTAATAACTACATTTATAATGTTGAACAGTTTCCATCACTTTACTGTCTACATCGCATCAGTTTGTCAATAAAATTCAATAGAAGATATCAAACGAGTGCTGTATAAGAAATGAATTTATTGAACACTTTGAAAAAAATCAAAGTGCTGTGAGCGCTGAAGGCGTGTGAATTGTTTCACAGCAACTTGAAACACAGCAATGCATTTAGTTCGAATATCAATTGAATGTGACGAATTTCAACAGTTGAAATCCGAAATTCAGTCATATTTCGACATCATGATCATTATGGGTGACAAGATGCGTCTGAAGCGTACCACGATGTACGCAATACATTGGCAACATACTGCATATTGTTAGTTACATAGTCATCTAGTGACCTGGTAAGGATTCCTGGCCTGTAGAAATCTATACCACAGGGGTGTCACTTATTTTTGAAGTAGCAGGGAAAAGAAAAAAGTAGAATGGCGGACTCGGGGTACTAAACTTTATTATGATCATTAATACTAGAAACATACCCTGGTGATGGTGCTTACGTTACAAGAATGGTACTGGCTCCAGGCTGTTATTGACACCCCTGACCAGGTCATTATATAGATGACTATGTATTGAAGTTACCCCACATATTACCATGTTTGTTCACCAATTCACGCAAGGGGACAACCGTGACATAAACATTCAAAATACCATATTCGGACCTCATTCATTCGGTCCGAAATTCTATTTCGAATAATACATGGTGTCGAATAGCCCATTTCAATTCAACATGGATAAGAAGATACATCGGGACCTGAGATTTATTTAGGATTATACCAAGCATTCGGATATAAGATTGTCGAATAAACGAGGTCCGACTGATGTCTATTGAACTAGGCATTTTTTCTATTCTAATAATAGCATTGCAATATAATTTTTAAGGATGGAAGTGAAATTCATTTAGAAAGTTTGTGTCGTTAAAGCAACAAAACAACGTCATACAAGAAGAAATGTGTAAAGATTAAAAATAATAAGAGTTGGCCTCTGTTCGGCTAAGGCTGGACCCACATTTGGCACACAAACATTTCTTAAGAATTCACTTTACCGGCCTTGATTTACCTTCCAAACCAATGAGACCATTTAGTAGAGAAATTACAACGCACTTGAAAATAGTCCTGAGAATTCGAAATATCAATTACCAGAATGTTTTATTTCGAATTTTAGAAAACGCGAACGTTTTATGCCTTAAAACCATCAACTATTAGCAAAACTGTGAGAACCGTGAATGCTACCCTTGAATATTTCTATAGATGTAACGTTATCAACTACAATCCTTGTGCGATATTACAAGTTTCAATGGAATACTTTGAAGGAAACAATAACGTTCCGTTGATCACTATAACCTTTATGTCAGTCAACGCCTCTGATTGGCTGAAATGACGTCGTCAACGTATGTGGATTGTTTCTGACGTTATCATAACTGTGACGTCATTTACAGCGACGTTCATTAGCAACGTAGGATTTGGATCTTCACTGACACGTTTTGCGGAACTCTACGTACAAATTATGGACGAAAAACCACACGGTTGCTTCGCATGGCTGATACGTGTAAAACGTTCGTGTAACCAGCGTGTAAGTTTGTTTTACTGTCATGAAATGTAGCTCTATATTTTCTTTAAATTTTGTAGACTAATTTGAATTATTTAAAATCAAGAGTTCAATCACTTAAATATGTATGTAAATAAGCACAAATATAAGATTAATTTTATAATGATACTGCTTAAAATGATGTACATGACGGTGTTTTTGCTTTTGGTGCTAATAATAATGATTTTAAAGAACGTTTTATTTTCAATATATCTGTAGGCCGGAGGCCCGTGAGATAGAAACATATCAATACACAACATACATGTAGTAGCAAAATGTGACAACAGAAAAGTATATCAATACAATGTTATACATATTATACAGCAGACAATACTTCTCAAAGTAAAGCAATAGAATAATGATAACGATAATAAAGCTTAATTATGGTACCGAATGATCGTATTTTGCGAACGATTTTATCATTACCAAAGTTATAAATTCTAACTTAATCCTATTATTACAGTGGGCTAAATTCAGGAATGATTTACGGAAACGTTTTCACAGAGGAAGACCTGGTCCCCAGCTTGGACCAACAAATCTGAATAATGAGACGGGAACCATGGACATTGTCATCACAAAGGTTCCACACAATGAGAAATCTGCCAGCCCTGTTCGTCTCAGTCCTCACCATATTCAGATTGAAGAAGATGGCGAACAAAATGATACCATACGTAAGCGTTTAAAACATGAAATTCAACCAATCATTTATAAATGGTGTAGCATTTTATTTTTTAAACAGTTTAGTGTATCATAAGTATATTTGTTGTAGTATATAATTATTTCTTATTATTAAATAAAGACCATCTCAATAACAAGACCACCTCAAAATTAAGAACTCAATTTTCAAGTCCATTTTCATTGCTTTACTCTTTATTCAACCTCAAGGGTTCCAATGGTGGTCATACCTTTTAGGTTTTACAGTATATACACTGCCATCCAAAAGTTCCTTCACACATGAATATTTTTGAATGTTATTACTTTTTTATGCAGAATTCCAAATAAGACATGGATGTCCATGAAGTAAAATTATTCATCCCACTTATGTGATGGATAGTTAAGAATTAAAAATGTGCACATATCAGCATCACTCAGCCTGCATCCGAAACCAACATGTGTATGTGTAAAAGATAATTTGTTCAGTACAAATTTATAAATACTTATACAGAAAATTATTGCTTCAATTTATTGCATGTGACACAAATATGAAAATACATAAACTTCAATGGAAATTTTCAAAGTGTGAAGAAAGTTTTGGAGGGCAGTGTATATATATATATATTACATAAGTCTATCACATTTTATAAATCAGTACTGAGCCCTACATCTGGCGTACACTATACCCTTATTCATTACTATATAACTAAAATTACACCAGTATCAAGCGTCATTAATCCCAGATATCTTAGAACAGGAATTAATAGGATGGTATTATCTATAAACCGCTGATTGTGTTTTCAATACAGTGACCGGATACATCAATGACATTATAAACAAGGCCAAGGCAACATTGGAAACAGAGATTAGAGATGCCAAAATAATGAATGAACAACCAACAAGTGACAGCATGTCTATGACATCAAGCATCATTAGCCGTAAGTTTGGATGGAACTACATATTGTAAAACAATCATCATGTTTAAGAACTAGTGTATGTGAGAGGCCCTGTTGTGAATCCCCTTACCATTCTTTGTTATGTTTCGTGTCCCGTGTGAGAGGCCCTGCTGTGAACACCCTTAACATTCTTTGTTATGTTTCGTGTCCCGTGTGAGAGGCCCTGTTGTGAATCCCCTTACCATTCTTTGTTATGTTTCGTGTCCCGTGTGAGAGGCCCTGTTGTGAACACCCTTAACATTCTTTGTTATGAGGCCCTGCTGTGAACCCACTTACCATTCTTTGTTATGTTTCGTGGCCCGTGTGAGAGGCCCTGCTGTGAACCCACTTACCATTCTTTGTTATGTTTCGTGGCCCGTGTGAGAGGCCCTGCTTTGAACCCACTTACCATTCGTTGTTATGTTTCGTGGCCCGTGTGAGAGGCCCTGTTTTGTACCCCCTTATCATTCTTTGTTTTGTTTCGTGCCCAGCGTGAGAGGTCCTGTTGTGTACACCAATACCAATCTTTGTTTTCTTTCGTGCCGTGTGTGAGAGGCCCTGTTTTGTGCCCCAATACCAATCTTTGTTTTGTTTCGTGCCCTGTGTCAGAGGCTCTGTTTTGCGAATTAGACCTTCACAAAACTACATTTTCATACTTTGTGTAAGTTTAACGATACTTCTTTTTTACTATATATGTTACATTGTAGAAATTGCAGAGACAGCTGTTGTAGACAGCTTGACTTGTTTAATCCAGGATGCCAACCAGTCTGCTACACGTTATATCAGACCAACGACACTTTCTGAATTCATGGGTAAGATATAAAACATATCTATGTATGCATACTAATGTTACTAACAATGCTACCCATACCAATGCATACATGTATAATCGAAGAAGGAAAACAAAGTGATTTGTAAGCTGTATGTCAGAGTTTTATACTTGTAGAAAGGGACACGTATGCTCCGGTCCTGCCTCAGAATCAAAGTCTTAAATGATTATGATGCAAAGTTAACCATACGCTTTCGGCCAAAACTACTTACAGCCATGTCTTTAATCAACATTTATTTTTAACCATTCAAAGTAACTGACAACACAAGTTTAGTGTGGAATGGTTGTTTTATATATTCAGGCTCCTATGGAATTGCCGTCAACTTTCCTAAGACAGATGGTATGCCAGTCGTGTCTGACTGAACGTAAGTGTTTTTCCTGTTATTTCTCAAAAATCTCAAGTAACGATCTTTTTAATTTATTAAAAAATATCTATACTATACTATAATTGTATTGGTACAATCTGCACATACTTATACAGTGCCTTTGACCAGTAACAAAATAAACATAAATATGAAAATGGCCAAGACAATACATATACAATGTATATGTTACCAATACAAGTAGGGGCCCTGTTAAAATGGCATGACAGTTAATTATATGGAGTTACATGCGATATCTACGATTGTTACTATGTACAAGAATCAATCTGGCTACAGAATGCCTATTTCCTGTAAGTCAGCGTAGTGTTTTTGAAGAGATAATTTAAAGCAGATTGTACAATAATACGACAAAATAGAATTCAGTAAAACCTCATTTAAATTCCACCTCAATAAAAAGACCACCTCAAAATTAAAAACACAATTTTCAAGTCAATTTTCGCTGTTTTGCTTTTTATTCGACCTTAGTATTAAGACCCCCTCAATATCGAAACCAGTTTTCAAGGGTCCCAAGGGTGATCTTATCATTGAGGTTTTACTGTAGAATCTAAGTTATCAGAATATTTTTGTGATTGCTTTCAAATGGTGTTTTCTTTGCTATTTCAGGTCTGGTCCAAGTTCCTGGCATACAATATACTATTGTTTTAATCGACTCGTACACATTGTTTGTATATAAAAATATGAAAACACATAACAATAATAAATTATGAAATAATGTTCAGTCTATGGTATTTCGTTTATTTTTCGATGGAAATTTGATGAATTGGTTACAATTTGCTTTAGCACCCATCATTCTCATTCAGTCCTTGGGTGCCCTCTCAATCCAATACCATAAATGTAGGACTACTTACAACGATATAGCTACACAGAGTATAAGCCTTGAAACACACACACCAGCTTAACAGCGTGTGTCTCACTTATGTGAACTTTCCACTACTCAAGAAATAGTTACGTACACGTCAACTTTCTCATCGTCGGAACTATTATATATGGTGGCATATTTCTGCCACCAGTTAACTACTTAATTAACTAGATCATTATGTGGCTATGATACATTCTCAGACCAGATAAATATTTTATCACAAAAAATGTCGGATAGTGCCCGTAACTGCTTGGTAATTTTAATCTTACATTTTTACGACTGTTAAGGTGTTACATCGTATATTGATAACGCTGAATGGTTGCTTCCTGTGCTACTAACCTGTAGTCGCATCTGATTCAGGCAATGTGAAGTGCATGGCTCAACCGGGCCCAATGCGGGCTTACGACCTTCGGGTTTGGAGTCAGGTGTTCTGTACCACGACCACTACTCCACGACATAAGCCAGACAGACATATGTTGGGTATATAACCTCTCACTGCTTAACCTTGACAATTAATATCTAGCATTCGAATTGCAGACATTATCATTTCTAAGTGCCGATATAAAATATTCGAAATGCACCAAATACAGTCAATCCACAGTTAGAGACCACCTAAATAATAAGACCACCTCAAAATTAAGAAGACAATTTTAAATTCCATTTTCACTGTTTCGCTCTTTTTAAACCTCGAAGTGAAGACCACCTAAATAAGAAGACTATTGTTCAAGGGTCCCAATAGTGGTCTTATTATTGTGATTTTACTGTATTCAAATTTCAGATGTCACCATTTCGATTCTGAATTGATGTACCACGTACTTTACAAGGTAATAACGCATATTAAAATAATAAATACTGCGAAATGTAATGTTTTTATATTGACACACGGATCTCTGTACTTCTACCTCTGTGGTTGTTGATGGTTAGACACTTCAATGGCAAGTATATTAGTTAATAGACTGCAGTCAGGATTGACAAAGGGGAATAACTCGAAAATATACTGCGAAATAACGTATACCAGAGTAGCTTCCCTTTTTACCTCCTGCTGCAGGATTTTACTTTTGATCACCATTTTTTTCATCATTTACTTTTAAAAATGCCTTCAATGTTTTATGCAATACATCGCGACATATAATCTGTTAAATTGTACAGTTCACAAAATGCCCAAAGAACTAGCAGTCCTTTTACACTTGCCCATTTCTTTATGTTCTCTTCAGTTGATACATGCAGTTTAGATTTGGTGCACATGTATTTCTGTAGTCTTCAAACTGAATCTACAACGATTTACTTGTATACAATTAAAACCAATAAGGATCTTCCAGACAAATTAGAAAAGCAGGAGAAGTCGAAATATCGATTACCAGAGATTGTTCCATTTCGATTTTTAGAATACACGAACGTTTCGTGTCGAATTATTTCCACAATTGTACATACTGTTACGCGGCCCAATTCGGTACCCGCACGTAACGTAGTAGAGGCAACAGTGATCCATAACCAGGGATGTGATGATGGCAAGATATAACCACAATAGCACAGTTCCGTTGATAATCAGGGCAAATTTAATAACAGTGAATAAAGTCTGCAGAGTAATAATAAAGTTCACAGAAAAGTATATTCAATAATAATCACTAAGTTAAGTTTCAAATACACAAAGTTTTAGAGTTTAAATCACAAAGAAAACACAAAGTAAAAATAGCCACAAAGAAAAAATAGTCACAAAGACAAATGTCACTTAGACATCTTAGATATCTCATAACAACTAATATTATTTCTTTTATTTAATGTCTTAATATGCTTATTTCTAGAAAGTGACATATTGGTCCATGGGACCGGGCGGTTATGATTTATGTAAATACTTAAGTCGTGAATTTGTACAGTTCTAACACGAATATAACATTTCAAAATAATAAATAAAGGGGTAGGTTCACAAAACGATTTATTATTAATTACCCATGCAAATGTGTATTTTGTAATGTTTTACGAAGTATACAGTTGCCATAGCAACGGAAACAATATATAGCGTACAAATAATTGTAAAAAACAAGATTTTTTGGTGTCATGACTTGTAATTTTGTTTTATCCTGTGTTAGATGAAAGTAGAAATTGATTGAATTGTTTTCGTGATTTTCATTCTTCTGTTGCTATGGTAACAGTTTCAATACAGTTTAAAACATGCTGTTTTGTGAAATTCATCAAAGGGTGTTATCACAACAACGTTTTCAAAATAATTTGACACAGGGCCGATTTTGGTGTCAAGTGAACCTACTCCTTTCTTCTCTTATTTTATCGGTAGTTATAATACGTCGCATACCTTTATTGCATTGCACGACAGACATATGGAAGTTGTCTGACACTTACGTCACACGCCGCGGGTTCGAATCACATCCGGGATATAATTCGTAAGTGAGGAATCTCTCCAGCTGGTAGCGGATCCGTAGTCCGGTGGTAAGGCACTGGACTTGAAATCCAGGGGTCGCAGAGTCGATTCCCCACTCCATCACTGACCATACTAATTCGGACATGACTTTAAAAACCGATGTCCCGTGTATGATGGTTTACATCGAGCACGTAAAAGAACCAGAGGTGCTTCTGGAACTGGGGCATCTCCTGTATCATGCATTATCCTCCAAAAATCTAATATGACTAACATTCTTCTGGAGGCGTCGCCCATATTGGAAACCGGTGGCGACGATAAATAAACGCAAATACAAACAAAACTCTCCAGCTGAAATATGTGTTATAACCAGACTTGCATATGGAGATGTGGTGATATTGCTGAATGTGGGGGTCTGGCACACATTGCATGATGTAGATACGAAAGTCAGGTGATGTCATTTCGGCTTCAACCATTTTCAACTTCATGAATTCACGAGTTCAGCCGTTTATGAATTCACGATGTAATCATCACGAATTCATGATTTCAACTTCAAGTTGAATTCGCGAATTCGCGAATTTGAAATCGAGACATCGTGAATTCATGAAGTTGAATACGCGAATTAGTGAAGCTGAATTGTCATCACCAGGTTTTCTAGGACAGGAACTCTTGTTTAAAGTATTTACAATATTTATCTTTAAAATATTGAACGATCGTCTGCTTTGACTATTGATTATACAAAATGTATTACCAATAATCAATAACTGAAATCAGAATTCGTTTCTACAACTTAATGCATTTAAATTTCGATTTACGTTTATTTTTTCCTGATTTAACGACCCTTCAGCACGATGTGTACTTTTAATAAGCTCAATATTTTTTTTTTTATTCGTCATTTGATTCTTTACATAAAACTTCAATCTTTAACATAATTATTGATACGGTAAAGGGTCAATGACTTACCCTGTACTGTACTCTATATCTGTATGGGAGGTCATACAATTAGGGTAACACTGTCAGTCAAGATACTAAACAATCTTGACTGTTTTGTTATAAATGATTCCCGGGCAATTATCGGAAAATTTGTTATGTACACATGTTATACGATTTACCGTTAACTGGATTGATCTTTCTCAAAGTACTGACACACAATGTCATAGCAACATGCCCTAACAAGTATTAATTGATAGTCAATAATGTAATAGTGTACGCTATATTGGAAAACTGTGTGGTTCTAGACTTC
Source organism: Mactromeris polynyma (assembly GCA_032209605.1). NCBI lineage: Eukaryota > Metazoa > Mollusca > Bivalvia > Venerida > Mactridae > Mactromeris > Mactromeris polynyma. Next base: position 17,878,390 of record JASFXZ010000005.1, read on the forward strand.
AGTTATAAACGAGATACCATGGTTGATGGTGTACATGGATTATTTATAAAGTTCAATGCAGATATGTGAGTGATATGTGATGAACCGCGTCCATTATGTTGAATAAATATTAGACTTGATGGATTATTGCAGTAGTTGGATATTTTGAAAGTAAATTACCGCGGACACTTGTGGATTTAATTAGGGAAACATTTACAACTAGGAACTGGTATAGTATAGATTTTTCCAATAGAGCAAAACTGTGGAGTAGAAACCATAATTATTAAGTTAATACTTTTAAATGTATGCAATATGTATTTAACGTATTTATTAAGTCTGATAGCAATGATGAGATAATGATGAAATTAGAAAAAACATCTCGCTTTAAAGCATAATGAAACATTCATATAACCTTTCGTTTCATAAGAAAATCAACATATTTTGAAATCCTACTCACGTGTGTTAATATATGCCACAGAATATAATTCGAACTAAAGTCGACATACTAAGAAAAAGCACCAGGTACTATATAAAACTACGTGGTACGGATGTATATTGTAATAAGACTTGATCAACAGTTGGATACTTCTAAAACTTAAGAATATGCTGTTTATTGACCTGATTCAATGTAAAACTTAAAGTTGATTAGAGAAGATCAGTTAATGATCCTCTTGTAGTTTATTTAGCAACAATATGATCCCTAAAAACTACCGTTTTCGTAAATAATAAGATAGTTTATGTTACAAATTTACATTCCAAATATGAAAGGATCAGAATTGTGATTATATGGAGTACAAAGTTAAGAATGCATATAACGGTAAACAAGATTTCATACACTTCGTTATTCAATATACTCAATATTGCTTAAACATGATATCGAATTATTTTCATATTTAAACCTGAGTACTTGAGAATGGGGGCTTCTTTATTATCGTTCTGTGTAGCGTGACCAATGCCCTCAATACAGATAATTGCCGACACTTTGTACAAAGTCTGCAAGGCATATGTTCAACTTTTGTATTTACTTAATATTTGTGCCATTGACGACTCGGACTCGAAATAATCGTTGTTTTTCTCAAATGAAAATTGATACCCTAGATCATTATTTTCCTCTACGAAAAATCTTTTGAAATGAAGCTATGTTGCATAGTTTTCAGGTATGGTGGAAAATACATAGTAATTTGTGCATAGCTTGTCAGGTTTTATGGACGGTAGAACGTCGCAAAACACCCATACTTAATTTCAGCTAGGTTTGAAATCATTTGACATGTTGAATGATTCATTGAAATACTTGCTTGAGATTGATATAATATCCACCTTATGCAGTAAATATATCAATGAAATTCTAAGAAATAAAATATCTAATACATTTTCTGCACAATGTATTTTTTTCTGTAATTTCTACATCTATTTAAGAATGAACTGTAGGTCAAAATCTTAAGTAAATTATATTCTATGCTTTCATACAGTTTTAATTAAACGAGAGGCGTCTATAGCGGTGCATATTCTGAAGAATCGAAGTTTCAATAATTTCTATAACGACTAAACAAATTATAATGATAATTTATGGAATAATTCAAATATCAACCACTCTTTAACAAAGCATGTATTTTGCATATCGCATTGCAAATCTTCCTTTTATGAAAGGAGCATAAATATGTTTGTCTCTGATAACTTATGATTTTGGGCTATAAATTCTATTTTTAAGTTTACATAACTTCTGTAAAATATTGTAGCTTAAATTACTCTGCAAAATCGAATAAAAGAATGCATTCAGAAATTATATTTCACATCGCGATAACGCGAACTTATTCAAATTACTGAAAGAATGTCTTGCCCACTGACATTCAATGGAGGAATCCTCTACAGTCCGGAATCTCCTCTAATCCGAACTTTATAGTTTGTCTGCGGGGTGTTGGGATTAGGGAGTTTCCACTGTACATGTACAACTGGCAAGTAATTATCACGAAGTGCGAATAACATGTGTCGCCAATCTTACCCGTCAACAAATAATAGTATATTGTAGTTGTAGTTATATTAAGCGGTCAATGAAGGTGTGAATTATTGTATTGTGCGACCTATCTATGGTGAACAATGAATGAAATGATAGCTAGGGACCTCACATCCTGTTCGAGTGTTCGACCTATCTCTGTTCGAGTGATCTACTGTTAAATAATCTGAAATAAGAAGGGGTTTCGCCAACACTAGCTTGCTACCTGAACAAATTGAGTTTCTGTGACTATTTAAGGGGATGTTAATGTATTCATATCTAAAATCCATATGTACTGTTTGATTTCAGGGCCAGTTAGCCAGATTTAATTAGAATAGCATTGAGAAACCAAAATGGCAACCGTCGCTCCTGAACCAGCTATCTACGTAAGGGATCACGTATGTTATGTTAAATATAGTATACTGTATAGTAACCACCACTTTAATTAGTTACAGTTCAACTCCTACCTGTTGGTTCTCCATGTGACCTAACTGATATGTTCGTTTACTTCATTTTAACCTACGAGTTATATCTTGTTCAAAACCAACGACGAAGAATGTATAGTTCCCACATCTACAATATTTACCTCCCTTGTTCTTAATCATCAGCCATTTTGATAGTAATTGCCAAATATGTGCTAATTGAGAAAATACCAAGAGCATTTGCATGTAACAACCACTTTTTCTTCCACTTACTTAGCCAAATGCCCATATAAGCATAATGAATAAATTATTTTTAATGTCTATCAGATTATGTTACGATCGCTTACATTATATTCCTAACAAACTTTTAGAAAAGTTGCCTATCAATATGACCGACAATTCAGAACAAGGGAGGTAAATATTGTAAATGTGGAAACTATCAATATGGTCGACAATTCAGAACAAGGGAGGTAAATATTGTAAATGTGGGACCTATCAATATGGTCGACAATTCAGAACAAGGGAGGTAAATATTGTAAATGTGGAAACTATCAATATGGTCGACAATTCAAAACAAGGGAGGTAAATATTGTAAATGTGGGAACTATCAATATGGTCAACAATTCAGAACTAGGGAGGTTAATATTGTAAATGTGGGAACTATCAATATGGTCGACAATTTAGAACAAGGGAGGTAAATATTGTAAATGTGGGAACTATCAATATGGTCGACAATTTAGAACAAGGGAGGTAAATATTGTAAATGTGGGAACTATCAATATGGTCGACAATTCAGAACAAGGGAGGTAAATATTGTAAATGAGGGAACTATCAATATGGCCGACAATTTAGAACAAGGGAGGTAAATATTATAAATGTGGGAACTATCAATATGGCCGACAATTCAGAACAAGGGAGGTAAATATTGTAAATGTGGGAACTATCAATATGGCCGACAATTCAGAACAAGGGAGGTAAATATTGTAAATGTGGGAACTATCAATATGGTCGACAATTCAGAACAAGGGAGGTAAATATTGTAAATGTGGGAACTATCAATATGGTCGACAATTTAGAACTAGGGGGTAAATATTGTAAATGTGGGAACTATCAATATGGTCGACAATCCAGAACAAGGGAGGTAAATATTGTAAATGTGGGACCTATCAATATGGTCGACAATTCAGAACAAGGGAGGTAAATATTGTAAATGTGGGACCTATCAATATGGCCGACAATTCAGAACAAGGGAGGTAAATATTGTAAATGTGGGACCTATCAATATGGCCGACAATTCAGAACAAGGGAGGTAAATATTGTAAATGTGGGACCTATCAATATGGCCGACAATTCAGAACAAGGGAGGTAAATATTGTAAATGTGGGACCTATCAATATGGCCGACAATTCAGAACAAGGGAGGTAAATATTGTAAATGTGGGAACTATCAATATGGCCGACAATTTAGAACAAGGGAGGTAAATATTATAAATGTGGGAACTATCAATATGGCCGACAATTCAGAACAAGGGAGGTAAATATTGTAAATGTGGGAACTATCAATATGGCCGACAATTCAGAACAAGGGAGGTAAATATTGTAAATGTGGGAACTATCAATATGGTCGACAATTCAGAACAAGGGAGGTAAATATTGTAAATGTGGGAACTATCAATATGGTCGACAATTTAGAACTAGGGGGTAAATATTGTAAATGTGGGAACTATCAATATGGTCGACAATCCAGAACAAGGGAGGTAAATATTGTAAATGTGGGAACTATCAATATGGTCGACAATCCAGAACAAGGGAGGTAAATATTGTAAATGTGGGAACTATCAATATGGCCGACAATTCAGAACAAGGGAGGTAAAAATTGTAAATGTGGGAACTATCAATATGGTCGACAATTGAGAACAAGGGAGGTAAATATTGTAAATGTAGAAACTATCCATTTGATAAATACTTTGTGGTTTACTTAATTCGAATTTATATGTTTACCTGATACTAAATAGATGCTTAACTCGCATAGTTCAGTTTTCACTTGACAATTATATTATTCATTCATAAAGATTTTATTATATCCATTCTACGTTAATTATGATATTAATAAATTGTTACGAATGTCGTCTGCGAATCTGTGTAGATCAAATCTCATCTTCAGTTCCGCATTATCACATCAAAGTCTTGTAAATAATCGATTGCATTGTATACATTGTAGCTTGACCCAAAACTACAGAAAGTCAAATTCAATGACAACAGTGCCTTTGACGGTGACGCCAGAAGGACGCCGACAGAAATATCAGAGATAACTTTGTCTGATTTCAATTTATTGCAGGTAACCAGAATAGAATAATTTCATTTATAATAACAACTTTACCATATTTCATTACAAGCATTCACGGACTTTGTCGGGTAATGCCGACAAGTCACGAATATTCTCCAATCACAGAACCACCGCCGTTATGAATTGGTATAGCAAATAGCAAATTCTTCGATTTTCCACGGAAAATGATGTGCGCTTTGTTTTTTGCACTGTCGTTATGTCAAAGCATGAATGAAAAATTTATTGCGTGTTTTAAGTGGTGTATTGAAAAGATGTATGGAGTAATTACCTTTCGGTCCGATTATTGTCGACTGTATCAAGCGATAGGCATTTTATGTAAAGCAAGCAAATACACGTACGACTGTGTCACACAAGTTAAGCTATGTATAGTCATCATTTTCCTCCTGCTTACATTTTAACTCGTCATTGGTTTCTATCAATTAGTCCTTGAATAATGCTAACACTAAGAACACATGCACGATAAACTACTGTATATGTACTGTTGTACTGGGGGGCCCGTTTTATCAACGTGTCCTACGACGTTTTTTGCAGTAAGTCTGTCGTAAGACGCCGAATTTACGACAAGGGTGTTTTATCAACGTTTGTCGTAGCTACGACACGTTGATATCATAACAACCCCCTGTTTTGTAAAAACTCAAGAATATCAGTACTGAATCTACATTCCAGTTGTGTATACCAGTATTGTCTAGCATTTGGACATACTGTTAATTAAGAATAAACAGCGTAACATCGCCATATGTGTACATTGACTGTCTGCAGAATCAATATTATATTGCGTTGTTAATGTTTAATGTATAGCAAATTATATTAATCGGTCATGGTCAATCAACTGTATATACTATATACCGATTTAAACCTAATCTTGAAAGATTGGTGAAAGTATTCTATTATTATACCTGTGGTAAATAATTGTAGATAAGAAATCTATTGAAACACAATTATACCATCAAGTATCTCGCGTTTTTATTGGATAGACAATGGATGATTTACGATTCTATCATACTTAACTTACCGTGTCTGTATACGCCTTGTGTTGCGTAATACATGTAATGCGAATAATGCTTTATCAAAGCGGCATTTTCTAACAAATGGATTAAAAAAAAATTCAAACGTGTTTTTGATATAGTCATTTTTTTTATTGAAAATGGATCAATAATCGAAAATAGTTACATTAATCGTGCGTTAAATCAATTTGGTGTTCGTAGTGAACAATAGTGTTCTGTGTTGTGTACCCCCACCTTACTGCGATACTGGTTGCTACGTGTTGACACGGACATATACATGTATATATAGATGGCTTATATGTCCGTGGTGTTGATCTCAGATCTGACTTAAAATGTGTTTTCTTAACCAAATTCTTCACTAACTTCAAACACACGACAGTTTAAGCAATTTGATACACAGATAGGGATTATTTAATATAGTGCAATCACGTTATTGAAAATCATAAACGATGTCTAGCCAGAATTGTGTTCATCCGGACCGACGTACGATACCTGTTGGAATGGACCACTCACACCTAAATATGTGGCAGGTTAGATATGTCTAAAAGTAGTTAATTAAAATATGTATTAATAATGAAAATTCTAAGCTATGTTTCAAGACGAGTTAGAATCGAAATTCGATCGTTGTACGATAATTACAACCAATCGGTCAATATTTTTAACGTAGGGGACCACATTTTAATAAAACGCAAAGGCAAATTTGGAAACAATATTTTTTCAACAAATCAATTTGTCGAGCGTGGGCGTATACATGTATATCTCAAATATTGGGGTAAACTTTGACTGATTTTAATGACCATCTCACATAGACAGTTTAATGCATTATAGCAATATTCATTCCGCTTCACGTATACGATCTTCCATAAATCAGAAACATAAATACACCGTGACATTGAGTTTTTTAAAAGCTGTCAGACCTCGGGATTATAAATCTATTATAGCGGTATTTCTTGTTTTGTCGATTGTGTATTTATTGCTCCTTAGATTAGGAACACAAACCGGTCGTTGTGATATTACTTCTTACCTTGTTTAATCTCATAACGTTCCGCAAACATTTCTCCTCGGGATTTACGCCATTTTTTCGGCGCAGCCGTACTAACATGGTTTTGCTATTTGCATATCAGTGTTGTGAACACCAATAAAATCTTACGTTAACCACTAAGGCAATTTCTCTTCAACCGAACAACGTTTGTAACATTGACGCGGATTGGTTAACCTTCCGATAAAGGGTACGCTACCTTACCGAAACCCACTGAATTTCGATGCTTTTACCGAAATGCATTTTGAATCTTGAGTGACCAGTAATCGTATCATCTCGGCATTTTTTATGTTGCACAACAAATCTTAACCTTTAAATTGCGCCGACTATCTGTTTTCCAGATATTTCTTGTTCAACATTAACTATAGTTATATATGGCGGTCAAACCAGTTTCCGTTTCCTGGAATTAATTAGCAACCAGTACTTACTTGCCCCTTCTGCAAACAGCTGTCAAAGTCTCCGCATGAATCAAATGTGAAGGGCAAATGACCATACCCAAATGTGATGGAAGGACACGATCAGCATTGAGGGATGCGCAGTGGTCGAGGGGTAGAGCGCCTGACTCCTAGTCCGAAGGTCGTGAGTTCGAGCCCCGCAATGAGCGGAGTTTGAGCACGAACTTCACAATCCCTACATTTGGCGCGAGTACTGATTAGTAGCCAGGAAGCAGTCAATGAGAGTGACTAGTATAAGTTGTAAGAACTTGTTTCGCAATCGATGTAAAAATAAATAAGTTTAAACCAAAATAAGTCCGGGAATCAAACCCGGAGGCTCCCGGGTGACAACACAACGCTTTACCAACTGATCCAACCGAACGATTCAACAGTCATAACATTTTACCCTGGTTACAGGTTTTCAATACAAGACGGTTCATACAATTATTGCTAACTAATTACAGATGCTAGTGTAATAATGATTATTGTGGTGTGGCAATATTATGAAATGCATAAGAAATATATAGAGGATCTTACACTCGTGCTTATTTGATATTGTTTTTATGAAACGAGTCGACTGAATATGACGCGAGGCTCTGTCGAGCGTCATATTCGTTTCAGTCGATTCGTTTCATAAAAACAATATCAAATAAGCACGAATGTAAGATTCTATTTATCACATAACACCATAAATAGATTGTTTTCAATTTTTAAATAGACTTTAATAGTGCTGTGATTCGGCTATTTATGTAATTAGTTACATATGATATTTATGTCACTGCTTTATGCCACTCCTTGAGTGCAAGTTATGTGATAAATTCAATTAAACAATCACTGTATTACAATAACATTTAGTTTATTGAAGGTCATAATTAGTGATGGCGCGATGATCGAAACTAATCGAAAAATCGTCGCTGGACATCCGACGTCGGCGACAATCGATTACGAACTACAATAAGGTCGCGTTTAAACATTACGATGAGAAATGTACCAATACACGTAAATCGATAGGTTGTCTGATTTTACAATTTTGATACGAGTTGAAAAATCATTCTAAAAAGTGAATGAGATATTTTATCCGACGAAATGAGAGCTGTAGTACAACACAATGTTGATTTAAAAAAGGATAATCGATTGTAATACGTTACAAACACAGCAATACATGCATTATTTATACAAACACTCATACTTTATTAGCTGTTGGATATTGCCTTTTGTCCAAGGTAATAAATATTTAGATTTGTACATGAATGCCCTCCTTATTGAACTCGTAATACTCCATTTATGTAGGACGATTTAACTACCAAAATGAACGGCGATTAGCATAATACACTGGTTATTAGATAAGTTGGAAAATCTTTATCCGTATATATTGAAGTACGTTTGAACTCTTTCCATATAACTTTCCGCACAACCGTCTTTCCCTGATTCAGTTAAACCTCACTTATTGATCACCTCAGTAATAATACCACCTTAAAATTAAGAACACAAAATTCACGTCCATTTTGACTGTTTTGATAATTATTCAGCATCTATATTAAGACCATTCAATATTAAAATAAAGTCATGTTAAGACCAGTTTTCAAGAGTCCCAGGGATGGTCTTATTTAAGCCTAATATTGAGGTGGTCTTAAAATTGAGGTCGAATAACGAGCAAAACAGTCAAAGTGGACGTGAAAGTTGTGTTCTTAATTTTAAGGTGTTGCTATAACTGAGGTGGTCACATTAAGTGAGGTTTAACTGTACGGTTATTTATTTTATTCTATCATATTTCAGTGTGCCAGGAACGGTTATTATGAAGCGACCAGACAGTTGTTACAAACTGAGAAAGAACTGAAAGAAATCAATACAGACGATGATGAAGGGCTTACTCCATTACATTACGCAGCTAGATATAATCATGTTCATGTTGTCAAACTACTGTGTGAACACGGAGCAGGTACACTACAGCTTTTGTGATATTAATATAATTTTTATATAGATATTCTCTAATGGTTGATGCAGTTTAATTGTTCTCAATAGATGGCCAGTTTCTATAACCAGGCACCAAGACGATCTTCATAGGTTACACCGAGCAGTATTTTATGCATCACTTAAACATGTTGATTTTTTTCAACATTGTTTCGGTCGTCCACTCGCCCAAAAATCTAACGCATCACTTTGGGTTTACTTGATTTCGAAAAGACGATCGAGGGGTTGGACATTTATTGTCAAAAAGAATAGTATATGATCAGAAATCTGAATTTTCATAACACATAGTACAGAATTAATAAAATTATATCAAATTTAAATAAGATGCGTTGCTAGAACTTTGTGTGAGTGTATACAGCGCTCAGTTGATCTAACCAGTGGTGCTCCTGGATTACCAACCAGTACTAATCTGCTCCTCCACAAGGAACTGACAACTTCTCTACATACATCATCAGAGTGCAGGGTGGAGGACAAATGACTTTCTAGGCCGATTATCTTCAGTCAAATTGTAATGAAAGAACATACGCCTTGCCCGGGTTTCGAACCCACGGTCTTTAGATTAGGCGTCGAGCTCTCTATCGTTTGAGTTAACCATAAAGACAACTTAAATAATATTAAATAGCTCTACTATACAGTCAAAACCGCTGATACCAGTGTTACTTTGAATACATTAGAAAAGCATCCTTATCAGTTCAATACAAGAAATAAACTGTGTCCAATACGAAATGTACAGTCCAGCCACGGACGTCACATCTCTTTCTCTATACGGTCGCTTTTATGAAGACGCGTCTAAAGGTCGGAGTACAGAGACACGTATGCGGGATTAGATATTTATGTACCTGCAAATGGTGAATATACAGGGTGTTAAAAATTTTGAATTATAGTGTTTATTTAATTGCTAGTCACATCTATGTCGCTTATACCAATAGTTTAATTATGCATGAGAATTCTATATAAAACAGATATTTGTAAAAAAGCAAGAGTTTTCATTATGCAAAATAAAGCCAGTGTACACAGCATTGTTTTCATTTTATCGACATTCAAACTTTGTGAACAAACTTTTCTATACATCGATACATGCAGATCGGTTTACTTAGTTAATTGTGAATATCGGTTTTATATGATGACATAATTTTAATCGTTCTCAAACAGTTTGGAATTCAGAGGAGTCCATAATGGTCTGCTAGTAAAATCAGTTTGACATTTTGTTGTCATATCAAAATAATTCTACAAATATTTTTGTAAAACGCATGATAAACATTATATCTCTCATTAACTCATTCGTTGAAAGATAATGATAGATGCTTTTCATTCGTATAAATATTTGAGCAAAATTCCTGTAGAACACGTATACTGTAGTAAATCGATAGTTACGTTGTTCCTAACGAGTTCAGACTATTATCGAAGTCATTATACAAATTGTTGTAGTGATATTGTGTAGTAGAATAATTCATTGAGTCTTAAGTATGTCGAGCCAATGTTACCATGACTACGTGCCAACAGTAGGCCTACTGACAATGATCAGTAGTCGCCTGAACGCATATCTTCATTTTCTAACCTAACATCTACTTGATTGCCTATATTGACAAATGTCTTCAAAGCCGCTGTTATCTAATACATCAAATACGTTTCAACATTCATATAACTACCATTCAAGTGATGTAATCATTAATTATTGACAAGTACGTTTAATTATATTTTGGAGCAAACTATTCGCTTTGAATCAGTTCTAGATATTGAAAACACTTCAATACTCTACTACATGTACAATTAGCATAGCAAAACTTTCCGAATCAACATAATAATGAGCGCTGCTGTAGGATTTACAACCTCTCCTGTAAGTGACGTCATGTCAAGAAATCGCAACATGTGATGTCACTATTTGCAAGAAGGAAACACTATTTACTCCAAATGGTCACTTCGTTTTCATATTGCCATATGGCGACAAATATTGCTTACTGTCAGTACATGGTGACGTCACATGTGACGTTTTCTGGAAATGACGTCACTTATAGAATAGGTTGGAAATCGTACAATGGCGCTCATATGATGTTTGTTTGTTTGTTTCAGACATACACTCAGAAGATCATGAAGGTTTAACACCTCTACATTACGCTTGTAGAATAAAAAGAAAAAGGAAAAAGTCGAAACAGACAACTCTGGCATTAGACATTGATGGAACGCAAGAAGCCAGAATACCGGTACAGTATAATACGTGAACATAGCTGTTTACATCATGTTTTAAAGTTTCGGAAATAGTTGTTTAAAGGCATAGCTTCAATGCTATATAACTAAACCCTTCCAAAAAGAATCAGCAAATGATTACTATGGTTGCATATTTCTGCCACCAGTTGACTACTTAATTAACTAGATAATCATGTGGTTAACTAGATAAGTATCGTGATAAATTTTCTTACCAGATAAATATCTTAACACGAAAAAGTGTCTGATAGTGCCCACAACTGCCTCCACTTACCCACCAATCTATTTTAGATAAGTGTTAAGTATATGCCACTATAGATTACGAAATAGTTGTTAACTGTAGGGTAAGTAACACAGTATGTTGTCTGTCCAGTCAGATCATGGTGACATATCTGTGGTGTTGATCCTTACCAATTTTCCAATAAAGAACGACCCTGTTTTTCGGGTCCATACTGTGCTTGGGATTGACCCCAACTATGCATATTAAGTGACATATTCCTTTGCCCATTGCTAAGATCTACTCCTTTGAACAATTGAGGTAATTCTTTCGTAAGATGTTTTCTGTTCATTTGAAGGAAGTAAACACATAAATTATTCAATGAATCACCAATAGCGACATAATTTAGATTCCTCAATTGTACTTAACACTACAATTCAATTTTTTTAACACCCTGTATATTCACCATTTGCAGGTACATAAATATCTAATCCCGCATACGTGTCTCTGTACTTGAAGAATTGGATATAGCAAAGAATTGTCGGATTGAGCATATAGTGTACAGTAAAACCTTAATAATAAGACCACCCTTTGGACCATTGAAAACTGGTCTTGATATCGAGGTGGTCTTAATATTGAAGTTGGATAAAGTATAAAAAAGTGAAAATGAAATTGAACATTTTTTTTTGAGGTGGTGTTATTATTGAGGTGGTCTTTAAGTGATGTTTTACTGTATTTCGTATTACAGACTATGATAGGCGGACGAAAAATCGAACCAGATGTGAGTGCTATACATTACCTGTTAGAGAAAGGTGCTGACATCAATCACCAAGATGACTATGGTCTTACTGGATTACACCATGCTGCTTTACGTGGTGATGAAGTGGCATGTAGGGAACTCATTGATTACGCTGAAGATGCTGTCGCAATAGTAAATGTAAGCACATTTCTTTTTTCATTTCTTGTTGCTTAGATATTTTGATTTCAGTAACCTAATTGTTTCTCATATGAATAAAAAACCCTACATTTTTATACACGTATAGCAAAAATCCTGTGTGAAAATACCCGCATCGTATTGAACCATGTAGTTGTAAATAATACTTTATAAACTGTATTTCTGGCACAGAGATCTACGTTTGTTCGATAAGTTCGTATGTGGCACCACTCTTACTGAAAACTGAGCTGATCATTCAAAATATTTTCTGTCTGAATTGTTCTTGTGATATATTTTTATTTTTTTTATTTTTTATTTAAACATACATACATTACATATAGGAGCTTGTCATATACATGTACATATAAATGCATAATAAACGTGGCAGTTGTTTAAAAATATACCACATTGTAGATATTTCTATATCTATTATATTGCTAGTTCATATATTCACAGTAAAAAAAAAAGAAATGTGACAATATGACAAAAAGGTTTGTATGTAGAAAAATGTATGTTCTTGTGATATAGTATTGAGTGTATTTATGATTATTTCGGCTTGAATTGACACAATATTTAATTTTGAATTTAAGGCAAAAGACAAACAGAAAATGACACCATTGCACACTGCTGCTTGCCAATGTGAGTCTGATATTGCTAGGCAACTTATCAGAGCAGGCGCTGATTTAAGAAGTCTCGATGATGAATTGTCTACACCACTGCATGAGGCGGCTACCGTCGGGGACACAAAAACTGCCCGTATCATATTTGACGCCTGTGTGACAGCTGATGGCAAAACGGACGATGAACAATTGGTAGGTATTTTAATATCTTCATTTGGTCAGAGACATTTTTCGGCGCAGCCGTAATAACATGACTTTGCTATTTGCATATCAGTATAGTGTAAGCCAATCAAATGTTACGTTAATCACCAAGGCAATTTCTCTTCAACCGAATAACGTTTGTAACATTGACGTGGATTGGTTAACATTTTGATAAGTGGTACGTTACCTTACCGAAATCCACTGAATTTCGGTGAATTTGCCCGAATCCATTTTGGATCTGGCGTGACCAGCAATCGTAACATCTCGGCATTTTTTTAGGTTGCACAACAAATCTTAACCTCCAAAAACCTTTTAAAACATTTGCATCTATGAGTTACTTATATTCTTACTAAGTACTCAATGTAAATTAATAAAGATAATTTAATGTAAGTTTATCTAATGACGTTCATTGTAACATAACGCAAGATCGAACAATGATTATGTGTATCTATCATGGTAATACACGATCAAAATATGCGAATCACTCTCGAAGAAACGATAGTAAACTATAGAGTAGGTTTGTATGAGATAACAAATAAATTGAATAGAGGGTCACCTTTTTTGTATACTAGACCCAAAATCGACAGTAACTACATGGTAATTTGAGTAAAAATCGTGGCATAAACGCGCATTTTGAATTTTCCTAGTTGATGTCTTGCGATGCTTGAGTAAATAATTAAACAATGAAACGTGGATTGCTGAATAAATACACATTTTCTATGTCGTCATCGTCTATTTTACTTTCATGAGATGGCAAACTTTTCGATGATTGGAGCCAATATATATTTTCTTGAGGCAATATGTATTTGATTGAGTCAATGGCTCAAGTGGCGAGCGACAGCGCGAGCCTTGCTCGGCGGTAGGCCCTGTCGAAGATAGCTCTGTCATATTTCTGTTATTTTTTGTTCCTTTTTCTTGTCGCAGAAGACGATTTCCAGGGCAATTTACCAAAATTTATTCGTTTTTTTAAAAAAAAAAAGTTTTTTGTTTTACAGCGTGGTCTTGTCGCAGAGGACGATTTCCTGGGCAATTTACCAAAATTTATTCTTTTTTTCTTCAAAAAATAGTTTTGTTTTACAGCGTGGTCTTGTCGCAGAGGACGATTTCCAGGGCAATTTACCAAAATTTATTCTTATTTTTTTCAAAAAATATTTTTGTTTTACAGCGTGGTCTTTTCGAAGACAAAGATGAGGATGGAAATACAGTGCTTATGTTGGCGGTGGAATCCGGACGTTATAAGTTTGCTATGCTCTGCATTACCCGAGGTAATCAAACAACTTTGGTTGCTGGTAAAGTAATGGCATTCATTACTATTCGCGTGGTTGTTGCTTTATCACTTTTTCCGCTGTAATACAAATGGGAAAAAATAAGGGAAAAACAGCATAAAGCATAAGGACAAATTGTAATGATGGTGTTGATATAATAAATTGTTATTCATATAAAGCATAACTTGACTTTAAGACCACCTCAATAATAAGACCACCCCAAAATAAAGAACAACATTTGCAAGTCCATTTTCACTGTTTTACCCTTTATTAAACTTCAAGATTAAGTACACCTCGGTATTAAGACCAGTTTTCAGGGATGGTCTTATTTATTGAGGTTTTACTGTATAGATCATGTGATTTGTATGCATTAATGTAACACTTGAATTGGTATTTTTACCATTTCATAACTGTCTTTGCCATAAAGTTCGTAAATGGCCTAAGGCAATTATCTTTGCCGTTACGCCATTAAACTTTGAAACGTTGGTATCCCTCCCTCTCTTAATCCCTCCATGTCTGCCTGCCTCCCTCTCTTAATCCCCCCCTGTCTGCCTGTCTCCCTCTCTTAATCCCTCCATGTCTGCCTGCCTCCCTCTCTTAATCCCTCCCTGTCTGCCTGCCTCCCTCTCTTAATCCCTCCATGTCTGCCTGTCTCCCTCTCTTAATCCCTCCATGTCTGACTGTCTCCCTCTCTTAATCCCTCCATGTCTGACTGCCTCCCTCTCTTAATCCCTCCCTGCCTGCCTGCCTCCCTCTCTTAATCCCTCCATGTCTGACTGCCTCCCTCTCTTAATCCCTCCATGTCTGCCTGCCTCCCTCTCTTAATCCCTCCATGTCTGACTGTCTCCCTCTCTTAATCCCTCCATGTCTGACTGCCTCCCTCTCTTAATCCCTCCCTGCCTGCCTGCCTCCCTCTCTTAATCCCCCCCTGTCTGCCTGTCTCCCTCTCTTAATCCCTCCATGTCTGACTGCCTCCCTCTCTTAATCCCTCCCTGCCTGCCTGCCTCCCTCTCTTAATTCCTCCCTGTCTACCTGCCTCCCTCTCTTAATCCCTCCCTGTCAGCCTCCCTCTCTTAATCCCTCCCTGTCTGCCTGCCTGCCTCCCTCATCCCTCTCAAGAAGCTCTGACAGTTGTTTATCCTTTTGCCAGATCAGACCTTCTGTTCGTATTGTAGGTGCAGCGTTTAATACAGTAAATAAATGGAATATGACACCTCTCCATCTTGCCACAATTAAAGGAGATTTGAGGATTGTTCAGTTGCTGATAGAAAAGGGAGCCAAAATAACTGCATTAAACCATGAACATCAAACACCACTTCATAAAGCAGCATTATTCAATAATGTTGAGTGCATTAGTTGCCTTCTTGACAAGTGAGTAACTTATGAATATTTCAGCAATATTTACATGCACTGGAAAACTTGAGTTGAAAACCTACTTTATTTATGTCGCAGTTGCCATTTAGCAACGTTATGTATCGTGTTGAATAATATATACATGTTTCGATCAAACAAAAATGAGACTTTTTTAGAAAAGTGTGTTTCATTAATGAGAATAAATTGTCATCATTCAGATCTATAACTAACGGCCCGATAATTCGTAGATATTCTATATGGTTTATTTGCTACTTGATACGTGTTACGATGTCCAGATCCAAAATGTATTTCGGTAAATTCACCGAAATTCATATTATTAATATTTACAGTGGTGCCAATTTAGAATGCAAAGACAAGGACAATTTCACACCTTTGTTGCTTTCTGCATGTTATGGTCACGCTAAATCTGTGGAACTGCTTATAGACCGAGGTGCTGACATCACTGTTGAAGACAAGAACGACAGAACTGCTATATATCTTGCTGCTGAGGAAAATAATCTTGAAGTCCTTGAGGTAACAAAATGCGCATTTCAAATTAATGCTCTCTAACGATTTAAGGCACATAGCTTTGAACACCTTTTAAACTCCATTAAAGCTTTACTAAGGTAAAACTGGTTTGTCTCCTGTCTAGTCACAATGTGTATTGTTTTGCCAATAGTACATTTCCTTGCTCGGGGTTTGTCTGTGGAATAATACAGTAAAAGTTCACTTAAAGAGCACCTCAATAATAAGACCACCTCAAAATTTAGAATACAAATTTCAAGTCCATTTTCACTGTCTTGCTCTTTTTTGCAACCTCAATATTAAGACTTACTCAACAAAAAGACCGGTGTTCGAGGGTTCCAGGGGTGGTATTATTGTTGAGTTTTTACTGTATCTAAAAGTAAGATGTGCCCTAACTTTTCGTGTTATTTCGTAGTTTTATATATGAAAAATGTTACTTGGTATGCCAAAAGTGTTCGCCGAAGATGTCATAGAAATTGTCGTCTTATCATACACAGTGAAACACCAAGCGCAACCTGTGATATTTATTCATACACTATGGAATATTAATCTCAACCCTTGGTATATATTTTAGGTGTTACTGAAGACGACCAATGCGAAGACAGCAATCAACCACAGAGACGAATGTAGTAATGGACCTCTCCATGTAGCAGCACGTCTTGGTCATCTAAGAATTGTCAAGGTATTTTTGTCGGCGCAGTCGTACTAACATGTTTTTTTGCTATTTGCATATCAACGTTGTGTAAACCAATCAAATCTTACGTTAACCAACCAGGCAATTTCTCTTCAACTGAACAACGTTTGTAACCTTGACGCGGATTGGATAATCTTTTGATAATCCACTGAATTTTGGTGAATTTACCGAAATCCATTTTGGATCTGGAGTGACAAGCAATCGTTACATCTCGGCATTTTTTATGGTGCACAACAAATCTTAACCTTCAAATTGCGCCGTCTTTCTTTTTTCCAGATACTCCTTGTTGATATAGTTTAGTAGCTACAATATAGTTCAGTAACTATAACTATGATTGTGATGGGAGATTTTGCATGTTGTGGGTGGCACGTGGTCGTATATTGTATGAAGCGTCCTATCCTTGTGGATTACAATTGTGGCCAACTGCTTATTAAAATGCTTGTAGGAGACGCAGACTTCATCACCTTACAGCAATAATCATAACAAACATATTGTTAGTATAAAAAGGCCACCAGCAAATAATATGGCAAACAATCTCCTAAACAAACCAGCATATATACGATACGTAAATCATTGTAATTATATTATACTAATATATAAGTACATGTTTTTATGACAATACAATATTTTACTTGATTCAGTGCCTTTTGCATCATGGGGCAGATTTGTTCTGTAAGAATGACATGGAAGAAACACCAATACATATGGCAGCGGTTAACGGATGGACAAGGTATACACACGTTTTTTGGAACCAATTCATTAAACATAAAGTATTAAAAACTTGCAATGAAGCTGTTAAAATTCAGTTTTCTCACAGTAAAATAACTTATTAATGATAAATAAAAGTAAATAGATTCTTTTTTGTCGAAATGATTGAAAATAGAAATTACGGTGACTCGCCAGTCCTATAAGGCCAGATACATCGTGAAACATTAATTAAAGCTATTGTATTAACGGAAGAGTAATGGCCTTCTCATGTGTATATTTTATATTCAGTGTTGTACGAGAAATTATTAGTAAAGAGAAGAATACAATGAGCGATGGAGATGAAGACTCGAACACAGCTCTACATTTAGCTGCTACGGGTGGCCATGTGAAGCTGGTAGAAACATTGCTTGATCTTGGTGCGGAACCAGAAGTCAGGTAAACATTACATTCGGAAAACATCGGCCAACTACGTCAAGTGCCTCGGATATTCGTTAGGCACTACTTTTGGAAATACCATTCGAATATCATGTGAACAATATGGCGGCGTGAACGCTGGAGTTCTGATGAAACGGGATTAAAATCACATATTTAAGCTATATGAAGACCGAAATATTATTGTAGTCGTGTTAACCCAATTACAATCTTATCTATGTTTTTATAATGGCGTTTTAAACAGTCATGTTCAATTAGTGATTTTCCAGCTATTAGGGTGGAGGAGGATACCAGGCGCCCCTTCTAGCATTGTTTTGGCATAGACAGACACACGGATAGTACCACCGACCCTCCGTACGCCAATGATATTGGAGACCAACGAACGCCAATAAAAACTTGTATAAATATTTTGAATAAAAATAAATAATGGAAACACGTAACATAAAAATGAAGGCAAAGTTTTTAAACAGTCAATATTGTTCAAATATTAGACACAGAAACATAAATGTTAAGCAACAAGCACATCTACAATGTGCAACTCGGCAATGATGAACTATTAAATATAAACATAATTATATAATATGTTAGTAATATTTGTTATTATTGTCGACATCAACTTTTGGATAAAGACAATAACTTTGAATAAAGCAGTTCTATAGATAAGTTTACTTACTTTCAGAAACAATGCATTGCGGACACCACTAGGTTGTGCAGCCATGCAAGGTCATCTTAAATGTATTAAAATTCTCGCAGAATCAGACGCCGACATAGATTCAACGGACAAACTAAGTGTGAGTGTTCATGTATGCTCTATTCCGATAGAAACAATCTGATTCTAGTTCTAAGTACTTACTGAGAGTTATCTCAGTTGGTGGGATATTGTATTTTACAGTTGAACACTGTTTTAAATAGGTATTTCAGTTATTTATGACTATGAGTGATCGTCTTTTAAGCCATTTGTACTATGCCTGACTTTTTCCACATTGATGCTCTCCTTTAGCATCGGGCGCTTTGTGGATGTATCGGCAGTGGAATCAAAGCGCTGTGTGGGAGCGTCGTGTCTCGTCTTTTCGTTGTGTTCTCGTGTTTGTTTTACCAATGAAAAAGCAAATAAAGTCCATTTTGGACAATATTATCGACAATGCTAACGTGGCGGAATGAAATAAGAGCATACATTGCGCGCCATTATAATAATGGCGCCTTTACTTTGACATGGTTTCGCTGCAGAGCAGACTTAACAACACAACATACCATCAACTGTTATTGTTTCATTACTGGTATTTCACTGCTTTGTCGTTTGATTGTTTTGTTGTTTCACCTTTTGGTACACACGCATTGACAAAACTGATTGGAATATCTTTCGCATTGATAACCGAAAAATCGATTTATACATGGTTTGAGCATAGACCGTTACAAGATATTTATGACAATTCTAAGCATTTGGGAACTATTTCGAAACAACTGCATAAATCATGTCATGTCAAATGCATGACTGACTTTTCTGCTGGTATGCGTATTTCATACACTTGGTTACTCCTGACTGGAACGATGACAATTATTTATTTATAAAAAAATATTATTTATCGTATAAACGTTTCGCAATTACATGTTGTACTCAGATATTTATATTTGGAAAGCCGAGTCGGTTTAAATACAAGCTTCATTGACTGTCTGTCTATTCTGATTAAAACTGAAATAGCGGATTCTGAGCATAACAGGTTAGGAAAGTGCGCAAAGGTCGTTCAAATCAAATGCCAACAAAAACACCATTAGTTGGATCGGTGAAAAAAATGATCGACATCGTCCAGGGCTTTTGTTGTCTCTATGCCTGATGTTTTGTGGACTGTTGTTCCTGTGGTTTGTGTGGGGAGGCGTTATCTTGTGTTGTGGCGTCATCATGTAACAACTTATTATCTGTTTTCAAAAATATACGAAAAAGTGCGGCCTTATACATTGACTTATTGGTGTAAAGATTGTTTTCATTATGTAATTTATACATTTACAGAAGACACCATTGTTACTAGCTGCAGAGAATGGCCATGCAGATGTTGTTGATTATCTTATAGATAAAAGAAATGCTGATGTAACAATACGGGACCCACATGGACACAACTGTCTCGATCTGGCAGTTATGGGCGATCATCAGTAAGATTTATGCGAATAATTATCAAATTTGAAACCATTAAACATGACAGTTTACATGTATATATTTAAATATTATACAGTGTCGTTAATTATACTGGTTATTAATTACGAATTTCATGCTTGAAATTTGTATGAGGACTTTTCTGAAGGATTTTATTTATACAGATTTTACATCAACATTCTCTGCTCGTTTTTTATAAAATGAGTCGGTAACCTTAGGAACCCATTTAGCTTAGTATATTTAAACAAGGACCTGCGTCTCAATGTTATGGATTTATAATTTTATCTGTTTATGCCTTTCCAGAGACGTTGCAATGGAGATAGTAAAATCTACCTCTTGGAAATATGCTTTGAGGAATTGCGTGTTTGAAAAAGGAATGCAGAATACCCCTCTGCGAAGGCTTATCAGGAAAATGCCAGGTATTAAACAGAATATTGAAACATCATTGTAAATGCATGGAAATGACATATCATATTGAAATCTGGATGTATATTTGTCATAATATATGTAGTATATAAACACACAATCATCCCTTCATGCATGCAAAGTGCTAATTAAAGGAACAGCACTATCAGAACATAGAACGTTCGCATATACATCTGTACATTCAATCACATTTGATGATCTTGTAACGACACTGAGTTAACAATAAATACACGTATTACATCATAATAAATTTATATACAATATGACACTATCGAATTCTTGCACATTTCTTACCATGGATGTGGTAATAATTGATACTATGTTCTTTCCTTTAGAATAAACATGTTTAGGTGTATTATTATTGTTCTCCATCACTTGTATGTTTTATAACATAGTCATGTCAATTATTTCATCAACTGTAGTCTTATATGTATGTTTGAATATGTGTTATAGTGTTCCGGCGTTCTCCATCTCATAGATGTATGTTTGTATACATGTATGAATTTGTTTGCCATCAAGTACCATATGACTTACTGGACTGAAAATGAACTAAACTCTAAAACTTTAAACTTTATATATACTTTCACCGCCTGTCCAACAAATACGAGATAACTCATGTCAGCGATATAATGTCATCTAAGCTGACTATGGAATAAATAAAGTTTTATGTGGACTACTGCTCCACCATCGAGGAGGGGATTGCAACATTGACAAGCCTATCAACTTCCGTAACTGATAAACTTGCATTGTTTAAGCTGTAGAGGTATGCCTTGAATTTCGGATCATAGACAAATACAGCAATCACACAAAGTAATGGGTGTTCAAAATAATATATTTGAACTTTAAAGGTAGATTGTCTTATTTGTTTGGACAAAATGCTTAATCACAAGTATGAGACAAATCGGTGGTAATTGCCTTCACACAGATGTACTCTGCAAAGCTGCATTGTCACTTCTATTACGTGTTTCCCACAAACCACTAATACAAGTGTCCGATACGGATATTTTCTATCCTGATCTATGCGCTGAGTTAGAACTAGCATAGGGAATACCTGTACCTAACTCGTAGTTAACGGTTCCATGAAACGTTTAAGAAAGTTATAATGCAATGTTTCGGAGTACATCTGTATGAAGACATTTACATTTTCTCAAAATTGTTACTTAGCATATTTTGATAGAACATAAGACTCTGTACCTTTAAAGTGTGCTGAATTAGAATAACTCGTTTTCTATCCACAGAGGTAGCAGAGAAGGTGTTTGATAACTGTATAGACGTACAGAAACCAGAAGAAGGCAGTCAGACAAAGCTTACACATACACATTGTGTGAAATTCAACTTTGAATTCCTAGATGATCTCTACAGCATGGCTGAATGGAGGAAGAAACGATTTAGTAGAAGAAAAGAGAAAAATAAAGTAAAAGAAAGTAAGATGAGTGTCAATGATTATCATAATATTTGCTCTCAATGAAAATGCTTAACTTACTGAAACCTTAATACTACGACCTCCATTGGGACTCTTGAAAACTGGTTTTCTTATTGAGATGGTCTTAGACTTACTATTGAGGTTGTATTAAGACCAAAACAATGGTTGTCTCATTATTGAGGTGGTCTTTAAGTGAGGTTTTACTGTATTTCTTGAGTATTTTGGTACAAAACCTCGGTAGTGTTATACCTCATTTAAATTGTATACAGCGGTGTTGTGAAACGGTTTCAGCATAGTCCAGTTATAATTGATTGTTTTGGTTTTCTATCATAGTTTCCTGTAGTATCCTGGCTTTATACAGTTGCTCTATTGAGCTCTTTAAAGTTATATTATGCTCATTGTTTGTTATTTTGTTTACCTAAACAAACAGGAAACATATATCCCCTTGTAGATGAAACATCAATAAACATGCATTAAGAAAGAATGAACTCATAATGTATTGATCCGTATTTGTTGTAGGAAGATGTTTGTACATCATAAAATTTAAAAAAAAAATCCATTTTTTTTAACAAACAAGTCTACTTTACAAGTTGTGTCTGTTAGTAATATGGTTAAACAATATATTTTCAATCGGTTATACATTGAAATGGTTCTTATTAGAGATGTTTAAGCAAATGTAACAACAATACTGGATGAAGCCAATTCATCCATTTTATGTTCAGATGAGCCAGACACATCTTTAATACACAAATTATCAGATAATCGGTCGATCTAAAGTTATCAAATTATAACATTGGGGATAATGTATGGAAATAATATTGACTTTAATAACTTTTTTTCAATAGAGCAAACGGCAGTTGAAGGAGCGGAGACATACGATGGTTTCAATTGGGAGAAGCTTCGACCATTCAGGCGTAGAGGTTTGTTGATCCTTTTCTGTTCTAGTACATCATAATTTATGCTTGACAGATAAAGCTTTCTTTAGACTGTACAATTCATGTAGTACAAGTGTATTTTTTAGCAGAAGTGAATAACACATATATCTTATATCTGTAGCTTAGGTGTGTGTCTTCATGCTGGAGTAATTGTATTCATTTGTGAGCAATGCATTTTTTAATCCTGAGAGGTGACAGCGACCACTTAGAACACCACAATTAGGACTAGCATTTGGTTAGTTATTGGACATAACATCAAGACTCCATGTAAACGGATTCGAAAAATACATTTTGAAGACATAAAACAAATATAAATGGAATAATACTAGGATACTTATTTAACAGAAATATGTTTCCAGATGATTATTAGTGTTGTATGTTAGTATGAATTGCTCAGCATGTTCCAAAGCATCATTCACCTTTGCTGATATATGCAAGCATTGCTTCAGAATAGATTGTTGTTGTCTTAGTCACCATCAGTAGCTTCTTGTTACATTGATGTACCCATTTAGCTCATTCAGTGTGCTTAGTGTATTTATATGTGTTATCATTGATTTCATATCGTTATTTCATGTCATCTTGCATGATCAGGAGGTAAGCCTGTTATTATATGTTACTGGAAATATCTTTCCTGGTCAGAACAAAGTATTTCAAACACGGCATCATTTGCTTAAATTTAATAATTTTATTTATTGTGATTATATGATTTTTGGCATGTATGAAAATTAAACATGCCTAATTTACATTCAAAACCTGTATTAATGGCTGCGGTTAAATGTCTTACCCAGTGTTATATAAACTTTGCTCATGAAACTGATAAATATCAATGTTGGTAACTTTGTACTTGCCATGAAAAGTGATTCTTATCCCAAAGTTATTTGTTTTTCTTGGTTCCGTTGCATGAGTACGTTTTGTAAAATTTGTTTAAAATTCTCTGAATCATCGCTTTCCGTAGTCTTC
Organism: Mactromeris polynyma; assembly: GCA_032209605.1. Classification (NCBI taxonomy): domain Eukaryota; kingdom Metazoa; phylum Mollusca; class Bivalvia; order Venerida; family Mactridae; genus Mactromeris; species Mactromeris polynyma. The sequence goes on from JASFXZ010000005.1 coordinate 17,902,616, forward strand.
CTAATAAATTGTTCAAAATCTCGGATTAAGAAATGATGTAACAGCAGTGTGTGTATTGTTTAAAGATGTATCTGGATAACCTGGCCCACATGAACGTAACATATTTGAATGGACTTTATCCAGTGTTTTTGATACATTGTCTAAACATCTTTAATACGAACAATTGCAATGTATTACCAATTCAAAAATCGTTTTATCAAGTTACAAATGGACAGAACTTGCAAAAGAACTTGCATATTAAACATCTGAATTTTTAAAAAAGTTAATGATATTACGTACTTCTTTTTTTCGACAAACACTGAGGAATACATTATTAGAGTATTCGTTGAAAAGCGATATTTATTGATTTTTTAGCTATACAATATATATTTTTCATGTTTGTTTAGGTAAGAAGTGAACAAAATACGACCATGATATAACTTTAAGATTTTTTTTAACAGTTTATTTTCATTTCTCTGTTCATGTAAAACATGACAACATGAGTACATAATATACAAAATACTAATACAATGGTAAAGAGGCAGTTACAATAAGAAAATGAATGCACAAGAAGTACAAATGTATATTGCATGATAACAAAACATTCCGGGAGAAGGTATTTTAATTCTAATTTTGTTTAAAATATGTATACATTCAAGAAAAATATGTTATTTTCGGATGTTTTAAGTCTGGCATTTCTTTAAATTTACAAATAATTTCTTTAATGAGCACCTTGTTTTTATTATGTTATTAAAGTTAACCGTTGTGCATGATGTACAATCTATGGTATTTCTTTTTCACGTCCATCATGTATATGACACTTGTGTGCCAAACTGTTGTAACAGCGTTTAGTATACAAGATGCTGTTGCATGAGTTGGCTCAGAATTCTAGACACTTTTAACTTCTTTCATTGTTATCAGTTGTTCTAAAACATTGTTGAAATTAACAATCACGAGTTATAAGGGTTATCATGCATATTGAGCAAATCAACATATTTTCTGAATTCTATAATTGAAATCGAATTGGTTTAGTTTATACGCCCCTAGTAGATCTACAGTTAGGATAACCTATATATACATATTTTCAAACATGTAAAGTTTGCCTATGAGTTTTTGTGTGTGTTTAATTGTAAGATACTAAAATTTAGTTCATAAAGACACTGCGAATATATGCAAGGCGCTGGTTCCAATCCATGTTCATTTACAATAATTTTAGCATTAGACTCCCATGGGGTTATTCAGTATTCATATTTAGTATTTTCGATACTCCCTGTTATCAACCCTTTAATTAATAAAATATTGTCGCTTGCCATCAATGACAGTCCGACATAATTACTGTAACTGCACCTTCATACCTTGCTACCCCTTGAATGACATACGTTTAATGATGTGTATTTTTGTATATTTCAGACAAAGAATTGGTGCCTTACACAAATGAATCAACGGAGTTCATGAAAAATCATCCTATGATGATTATGGTAGGGGTTCAATTAAGTCTTTGTTTCTATGATACATCGTGTCTCACAATAGGTTCATTCTATGTTTAAGTATTTTTTCTGTACCTTTTGTGCATTTTCTTTGCCTGAGATTCACATTAGATACCGATAGTTGTATGATTGTAACATTTTCTGTCTCATTTTTGTTATACTTTATCCATAATAACCTATAATCTACATGTCATATTTAATTGTATTTATTTCGGTAGTTGAGGACATGGTACATGGATGATTAAGACATACAATAATATTAAAATAATAAATATGACATGCGCAAAATATCCATGCCATACACACCAACACCTAGGATAACACAAACAAGTGTAAACTCTTATTTCCATTGTGGTCCTACATGTTGGTGGCATGACACAGAGAGGCATAACATTGGTATTAATTAATATCACAGACTTTTAAAAGTATCAAAGGAAAATAAATATATTTATCACAAAGTGCCACATACCCAATAGCATTATCAAAAGATTACATACAATGAAAGACATTACAGTATTGCTAAAATATCACAGATTCTGTACCTCATTATGTCAGTGTGAATGAAAGATATATTTCACATACACTAACAGATCTAACCAGGTAACCATTTTCAGACCTCTGCCTACCTCACTCCTTGGTTTATGTAATCGTATACAATTCATAATTATTGCAGCACAGTTTTTTGTGAAAAAATATCAATATCCCATAAATACTAGACGTTCTGTTTTGGTGCATCAAGGTAAACAAATGAAAATCAAAATTCAAATCAAATAACATAAATAAGTCAGCCGAAATAAAGTTGGAACTTTTATGGACACATTTGGTTTAACTAAAAATTCGACAATGGCAAAATAGGCTGATTAAAAATCTTGCTTCGTATACATGTTGTTATTGTATGAAATTAGTAACTTTGGTAACGGATGTGTTTCTATATTTAGGTTGATTCGTCACGTGAGGAGCTCTTGGATCACCCATTGGTCACAGCGCTTCGACGTCACAAATGGATCAGCTTCGGTCGCGTCTTCTATTACCTGAGTTTTGTATCGTACCTGATATTTTTGGGGTTCTTAACCGGATACATACTTGTCACACCGCCACCATTTGTTGTGTAAGTTTGTTGCAAATAAAATAAAATGATGCAGATTAATGTGCCAGTATTGATAGTACACCGGTAGTTATCATATAATATGAAGCACAAAAGTTACATAGAGTTTGTCTGGTTTTTACACTCAAATTCGTTTAATATTACACTACATAGTACATTGTATTTGTTGCTTTGATACTGATATACATTGTGTAGATTAGTTTTCTCTTAGTTTTTAGCTTAATTGCTTGTAAAAATCCAGATTCTTTATACATGTAATGCGTCTTGTATCAATCACACATTTGATTAAATGAGTCACATGCATGGTAGGAAATGAAATGAATGATTGAGTGGTTATATTTCGAACTAATTTCTTTTTTCAGAAGGGACAATGATTTTACTGGTATTGCCGGAGACTCGATTTGTGAACAATATGAAAACGATGGAGCAACGCAGCACACGTTTGCAAAGATTGCAAAATATGTCATACTCGTATTAGATGTCTTGTATCTGATTAAAGAGGTATGTGTCCTTGACTGTACACGTGTGTGTGCGTCTGGGTGTGTGTGCTTGTGTTTTTGAGTGAGGGTCTTTGTGTATAGGAGAGCAGTATACCGTACATATTGACGAAGGAAGCATACATACCTGCTTGGAGACAATTGCAATGCAAGGAAGATTATAAAGGATGTTTTAATTCATGTTTTTATTCACGGTGTTAATTACTGATATAAACTGCTTTATCTTATCCCAGAGTCAGTAGATATTTAATGTATGTTTTTGATGTTATTGTAAGCATATTTACCTCAACGAAATATACACCAAAACGCATCTCTGACGATCTAAAACATTTCTAGGGGACCATGCGCCCCCCCCCCCCCCCCCCTTTAAACTAGGCTTACACATCAATTGCTAAACTACGCTCCTGAGAGTAAACTAGGCTAATCAAGAACTATAAACATTCATTTACATCATTATTTCATCAAAACAATAGGGAATTTATGTATCGATTTATGTTTTGATTTATCATTTGGTTGTTTTTCAGTTTGTACAATTCATTCATGGAAAACTGAACTATCTAGTACAAGTGGAGAATATGATGGAATTATCAGTATTTGTCTCCAGTTTCTTGTTGGTACTTGATATACAAGGCTGCCAAGCTACAACGGGTTATAGAACGGTAGGTTCAACATTTCTGATACATCAAAATGCATGAAAGACTTGCAGGCAATGCCTCATCCACTCCAATTGTAATTGTATGTTAAATGTTGAGATTTTGAACAGGTCAGTGTAATTTACAAAAATGTAGAAATATGCCAGAACCCGAAACAACTTACCGGTACTATCAGAAACCAGTTTTTCGAGCCGCGTAGTAAACAAAGAGTCACGTGTTCACCCACCCTGAGTAAGTTGCACCATATTGTTTTTACTTCAATCCTCCTGAACATGCTGATACAGATTGTATGATAAATTAATATACATATGCACATTTTCCTGATAAATCTTGTCTGATGTATGGACCACACATATGGTGCATTCTGTGTCGTCTGTATGCTACGTGTGCAGGATTCTCGAACATTTTGTTACTTTGTATCTTATTTCAGGACTGGCAATGGAACTTTGGCAGTGTTTCTATTGTGCTGGCTTGGATTGGGCTCGTGTTATACATTCAGAAGTTTCCAAAGCTGGGTATCTACGTCGTTATGTTTAGATACATCCTCTTTACCTTCTTCAAGTTCTTCACTGTGTTCCTGTTGTTCATCATTGCCTTTGGTCTCGGTTTCTTCTGCCTCATTCAGAACCAGGTAAGAAGTGTCTGGTATTGTTTAAAAGGTACTTATACCTATAGGATATAACATAAACGCTGGTTTATAAAATGTATGACATGATGAACTATATTACTTTTGTAGTTTGAACAGCCAGGTACATTCTATATTATGCACATATAGTAGTTGCGCATTCCGTTGGTTCAGTCGTTACTTTGTCTCTCCGTCCAAAACACATTGTGTGACAGTTTAAATCTTTTAAACGATTAAGGATTTCAATGAAATTTACAAAAATATATTAAGCAAATTAAGAAGCTATGTTGCAAATAAGATTTATAGTTGAGCGTCGCCATGTGGGTATCATATTGTTTTATTTTTCAGACACCATATAGTACTGCATGGAACGCCATTATTCGAACCTCTGTTATGATGATTGGAGAATTTGATTACAACGACATATTCCATGGAGATGATGAAATGCATTATTGGTTGACTTATGTTCTCTTCTGTGTCTTCTTGGTCATCATGACCATCATTATCATGAATTTGTTGGTAGGTATTTTAAGCAATAAGTTGGTTGTTTTATTGTAGAGTTATTTGATCTTTCACACAAAAAGCATTAGCACTTTCTTGAAAAATAAACATTTGTCAGCACTGGACGCAATATTTACATGACAAGAATTTTCTTTTTAAGGATTTTAATTCTGGTGTGAGATTTTGTGTTAAATTATGTTTTAACTCCAATTACATGTATATATGTACACGAAAATGTATATATTTCTAACCGTATACGTTAATGGATGCATAATGCGTAAAATAGGTAAATACTATATTGTAATTGTTTATGAAGATTACGTTAACCTACAACCATTGCTATTGTATCGTAAAGGTTGGTTTGGCTGTTGATGACATCAAAGGAGTTCAAGATCAGGCTGCCTTAAAACGAATTGCAATGAAAGTAAGCATTTTTATAACACTTAATGATACCTAGCAATGGCTAGCATTCTCACCTAATGATACTTATTAATGACTAGCATTGTTATATAATGATACCAAGCAATGGCTAGTATTGTCACATGAAGATGTTTATGATCCATGATTACCCAAAAACTGTGCTTATAAACTACTGACAATAAGGCACATTTTCGTTTAGGTATTGTCTGTATTGTAAATGACTACCAAGCCAAAAATGTGAATTGCATTGTTCGTTACCTTAAGCAGTTAAGCTGACTTTAACAAAAAGGCATTTCGAATAACTAAATTCTGTAACAGCATATATTTCACAAAAGCTTCACAGACCACATCAGAATTGAAAGAGCATCTGTTTGAGCGTCTGGATGATTTTACAGGCTCTAGTGTCTGAGCATTTAGACGACACGAAGGTCGTTGAATAACCTGGTGAATATATAAGATGTTTAGTTGTTGATTTGCATTTATTGAAGTTTACTGTCTGTTATTCATGGACTAACCAGGTGTAAACATTATCTTACATATGTATAAAAAACTGTTATATGTATATATCTAATTATTTACAGGTTCAACTGGTACTTGATACTGAAAGAATAAACTTGCAGTTTACCAGCAGATATTACGAGAAGTACAAGTGTGAATATTTTGACGATTACGAGGAGATGACTGCTTCTATCAAACATTCACAGGAGGTAAGAGAGTGCCCGTTTACGCTAGAATTGCTTAATGATTCAATTGATTGGAAAGTTTTTTGTGCCTGAAATGTTTGTGAATGTGTCAGTTGCTGTTCTGTTTGACAAATAATCAGCTGCGTTTCGGGTTCTTTTTACCTTTGTAATTAATCATGTATATTTTCTGCTCCCTTGTTGTCCCCTCTAAATTTCCTTAGTTGTTCTCTATGGTCGGCCAGACCTTTCCATGACCCCTATTCCCATACATGTTTACCATTGCACCCATAGTCCATGCATGTTTACCTTTGCACATCCTCAGTGCCTAATGTTTTGTGGACTGTTGTTTTCTTTTGGGGTCTGTGTGGAAAAGCATTGTCTGGTGCATGTGGCGTTCACTGGAACAATTTAATCTCTCCTTCATGTCTCTTTGTGTTATTGGTTACTGTGCACTTAAAGTTTGAAGCATTAACTGCTCTGCTATTTTGTTCTGGTTAACATTGAGCACTCTTCCATACATAGGGGCAAGCATTAGATACTTCTTTTAAGTAAAGTCATTCAGTATGAACTTAAAACTTAAAAGTAAGTACGGTGCATTACTACTTCTGGAGTACTCTTGGCATATTTTATGTTTTACATGTTTATTGCCTTTTGAAAATCGTGTGCCTTTGATTTCAGTTTGAAGATCAGATGCAGAAAAGCCAGCAAAAAATGTTGAAGAAAGTGGATAAAGTAAAGAGTACAGTGAAATCACTGAAACATGACATCGGACGACTAGAAGATATGTTAGAACTGATCATGAAGGCTCAAGATATAAAGCTGAACTCTGATGACTAATATGATCATGTAGTTGAACTTTCACGTGATGGATCTTAATTGTCCTCCCTTCTAACAGCGGTGTACTACTTAAACTATTAGGAATAAAGTGTAGTTCGACAAGAAATATATGGGAGATTCTGATTTTGTTAATATGACGGCTTGTGAAGAGAGTTTGCAAGTGTGCAGCTTATTGAATGCTTTAGTTGTCGGGTAAGTAACAAGGGACGTAACTGTGTTAACTTCTATCACTTGTGTATCGTATTGGACAGTAGGAAATGGAATAGAGAACTAGGAAAAATTCTGAGGATATACTGATTTTTAAAACGAGACAAATACGTGCGCGTTTTCAACTTCAGTCTGTACCATGTTCATGTCTCATATTATACATAACTGGACAATGTGCTTAATATAGTCATCTGTTTTAACATTTCCCAGTGCTTTAATTAACTGGTGTCTGTGATACTTTATTTATAATAAATTTATCTCTTTTGTTTTCATTACTGGTCGCTTTTATTTTTTATGCATTTTCTATTGCCATTTTACTGTTTCTTTTTAATTGATGTTGCCAAAGCTTTTTTAAGCAACATTTCTAATGTATCAGAGCATGCTTGAAGATATAATGACGCTATGAACACAGAAAGAATTGAAACGGACAATGTCATATTGTTATTTTTGATATTATTGTGTCTTCGTAAATTCTGTTCAAAACTTTAACTTGCTCAATCTTAACTTTATTCTCAGGAATTGTAAATATATGTTTATTATCAACTTCTATTATTTTAATAAAGAGTACTTAGATAGAAATGTGGTATTTGTTTTGGTATATATAGAAATTGTAGAAATTTGAATATCTCTTTTTGCTAACAACATCAATAAAAGCCAGATAGAGCAGCACAGCACAATGAAGACCACAATCACACAACGGAGTTTGCCACCAGGAGACGAATTAAGAATAGAACGGGACCATAAAACAAAACTGCACTACACTGGACTCCAAAACATTTTTTTTAAAAAGAGAGAAAAACTTGAAGAAACACAATGGCATCAGAGCCTGTGAACTGTCGGTATTAATTTAGGTGGAGCGGGGCAACACAGGACTGGCCCAAAATTATACACAAAGTAAAACTTCCAAAAAGTGCATTTAAAAGGTTATGACCTTGTTTGACTGCAACATACTGCACGCTTTGATGACGTTCTTTTATCTAAAAAGTCACTGGCTTATAATAAGTGTGACCATAGGGAGGACATTTACTTCAGACGGTTATAGTTGTACCAACGTGTAATGATTCAGTAGATATCTAGTAGTCTCTTATGGTTATTCACCAGATCGGTAAATCTCTACTACATTGTGTGTTTTTGTTATTAAATTTACTTACAAATTTCCATTGTTCTACTTGTGCTTTCATATCTGTTAATCATTTAATTTTGGTGCTTGTCATTTTTTTTTGTTCGGTGCTTGCCGAATTGGCTGCGTAGACTATTTTATTGTGTTTCTTCATGTTTATTTTTTATGAGGTCTCGTGATATTCCTTATACTGATATACTCCCGTTTTCTGTTTTATTTTATACCGTTCAACGTTCTATAATTTATTTTATCCTAAGGATCCACAGGAAAGGCCTTGTTTTGTGAATAAGTCACCGAGCGTGATTAGTATAAGTTGTAAGAACTTATTTCCCCATCGATGTATATTAAATAAGTTTCAACTTTATGAATAAGGCATTTCCCTGTGACACTTTTACACCATACAATTAACATGAGGAAAAATATATATCCGACACAATACCATGTTCATTACTATCCTAAGTTAACATAAACAAGTACTGTCTTTACTGTGTTTGAGGCAGGGAACCAGAATAAAAACGAGGCGGTCAATACACTTGATAGATCCTGAACAGTAAGCGGGCTATCGTTCACCATAACTGAACTCAAGGCTGGTGATTGATTATACATAATTGTAGAGATATTTGGGTGACACAATCCCCCGAGGCGTTTATATCGTACCTATTGTTTAAACGTGTTTTCTAATGCCACTGTCTAATTGGTCATAAAGTAGAATTGGTCGGTAAATTTGTTTTTATTTACATATCTAACAAATCTAACCCAGCACATTTGCCTTTAGAAATAATGTCAAAAGTCGCCGAAGGGAGATTTTCAATTGAAATATATAACTAACGTTTTGAATTATTTACTTAAGAGGCTAAAATCAATCCAAAACTGAACATAGACAAACGCCTAATTTTTTATTCAGTCTGGGACGTCAATGAAACTAACTTCCGGTTATTGGATACTCAGTTGATACAATGTCTGACTTGACCTTAAACCCGTTCAATATGTGTTCTGGCACAGCGCTGTCACCGCTAGTGTAGACATTTTTATTGATGCACAACTTTTCGTTGATATCCATATGCCAATCACGTGGGCTGCGTTTCATCAAATATCCTAAGTATGAAAAGATAGGATAGAAACTTTTTGAAGGAATAAGTCATGTTTGCTCAATAGGTTTTAGACATTTTGAAGTGTAAATATCTTTATTATTTCATTTTCTTTAATATTAAACTAAAATTTGGTTGAATCTTGTTTTTAAAAACTCATGTACCAAAATATGCTAAATATGCTTAGGTGTACTTAGGAGTGAAGAGTCACCTAGGACATTTGATGCAATGCACCCCTGTTGTTTTAATCCCAGTATTGTCCTTCATTTACGAAGAAAAATCTGATAATTTCAAGGACTACATTGTTTGGAACGTATGTTACCAAACTACTGATATAAATTGCACTAGCTCAGTAAACAATGTTGAAAATAAAACTAAGTTACTGTTGACAGCGGTAAATAATGATAAAACACGTATAGGACTCAAATTCACAAAACGAAGTGTGAAAACGAACCAAGTTGAATAACAGTAAAACGCATTTACTTCGTATGTACAAGGGACCGTAAATGTGTATGCGAGGCATGCTTTTAATCAAATGAAGACGATTGTAAGATTTAAATGGGTGGTACGATGTTTAGAAAAACGATATTTGTGGTTCGAAGAGCATTGTCAATGTGCAAACTGCACAGGTAGGTCGGAGATTTATATATATTTTTTTTTTATATTTTCAAATAAAGCAAATTAAACATAGATTTAAATGAATACATGTTTAAAGACAAATCCTCTTTCCCTTTTAACAAGGATAATGTTTATTCAAGTAGAATGTAATGCTCTATAGATGGAATACTCGTAAGCGTCTAAACCTGGGCATAAATTAATCTAAAGACGAATTCACTCAAAGAAATTTAACCAAAGTTAAACAAACAATCCAAAACATATTCTAGTGTCCGGGGCAAAAAAATAGGATAGGTCGGGAAACCTGGAATAAACATAGTTTTCGTTTAAACCTTAACATAATCCTCGAATGTAAATCCATAATTACAAAGACTGTCCTGAAATTTTCGTAAAATTTCTTATATATACATGTATAATAATAGTGAATTGCGTTAAGATGCAAACGAGCAATATTGACTCAGCTTGGTGTTTCTGGCCTGGACGGTGTGACCTGTTAGTGTGGAGAGATGCTGACTGTCACCAGCTGACAATATATTGCAACAGAGATGTTTTGAACAATGTAAAAAACAAGACTGACACATTTTAATTTGGCTTCTTTATTTAGATGTAACTGAAATAATTTTAGAGATTTTGTTTTTCTAAAACATAACAGTGTGTTCAGTAAGTCCACGTTAATACAATAGCACAAACAACAAACATGTTATGTAGTACAGCCAAACGCTGGTTACCGATCCTGCATATGACAGCGGAATTGATGTATCAAACATTTGATACATGTAGTCTTTGATGCGTTTGTTTACTCATTCAACATGATTGTATACGTAACTATGCGATATGTTCTGTATCGGGGATGACATTCTCAATATCGGCCTCGGGCAACAGTTCAGATGTCATCCCCTCCACCTCGGGATAACAGTTTTGACTGTTACCCAAATAACCATGAAATAACTGTATACTATTTGATTTTTCACACAATGTAGTATTCGAAACGAGAAATTAACGAACTATGTATAGTGCGATTTTATTAACCGCGAACGTTTGAATATATTACCTGGTCCATTACATTTCAAAATAGGTGTATTGAAATGTTCGTCCGTAAGCTTGACGGAGAAAAGCAGTGGTTGTGTTTTGATAGAAAAGTAATCCAAACAGCAGTTATATAGCTTTACGCACGAGAGCATTTTTTTACATAAATTGACATGGATCGGTTCTGAAAGTCCATATACCTTTTTGCGGTCAATCTAACAGCACTCTATCGATCAAAGGTTTGAATACCTTTGAAAGGGTATAGAGCAAAAATCTAAATTCTTATACCCACTATTGATGTCAAAAACAAGCGATGCAGAGGCCAGCGTGCTATTTTGGTTTAAGCGTGCTCGCACCGGGACGAGTTCATGGGTATCATGAAAGTGAGATAAACATTGATCAGCATTCGTACAATTATTATAGAGGCGTGTTTGGTCCTGGAAATATTAGTGACGCAAATATTGATACAACAAACAATAGCAGTACAACGATCACGTGGCAGTCAATTATTGATTCTCTACGCTGCGTACCTTACGTTATATTGGAAAACTGTATGGTCCCGATTGCTTATTATAAATAGAAATCTCCCGTGTTCTGCAAAATACATTTGTTTATGAAAGTTCACCTTAGATATATGGGTGACACGTGATGGATGGTATTAATTGTGAGGAATAAAAGTTAAAATCATGTATGGATAATTACAGTCGATGAAGAGTGTAGACGATTAAGACTGCAATAGAACACAAATTAACACGGGAACCGGTAAAGTATATATTTGATCCATAGTGCTAGTACTGTAACTGAGTAGAACTCACTGATATCAAGTTTTCAGATTTTTATTCTTAATCAATACGTGTTTCACTTCTCTTTCTGAACAAAGATCTCAGGTAATGATGATATTATATATATGTGTTATTTGAGTGAACAGCGCGCTTTTCATTGCAGTGACACGGTCTTGAATTTTAAAGGTACGCAGTATTGATTTTAAAGACGCGCATCAAAAACATAAACATTTTTGAAGACTAAGCTAAGATTAACTAGAGAAAGACTTCAGAAAGGAATTTCAAATAAAGTCGGGCAAGAACGGAAAACCTCATTTTCAGCTCTTGAAGTGACATGTTTTATCTGAAGTAATTCGCTATTTCGAATTAATATTGTGATAAAGAATTGCAAATTTGTTCTGTCTATAATATTTTATGGTAGCGACGTAAAATAAGTTTGGATGTATCTCTTAATTGACTCTGTACTTGAACCATCATGTTTATGGTCCTAAATCATTACACAACTTACCGAAATTATTAGAAATGAAGGACACTCTTCTATATTAAATGCCTTAAATGAACATTTCATTAATATCTCATCATTGATTACAAAATCAGCGCTTGTTCCTGAAAACTTTTCTAAACTAAAACAGACGCTTGACAATAAACTAAAACAGTCTTTCTTTGATATTGAATATATATCTGCGTACGAAGTAAAAAAGATTATTGATACATTAAACCCTAATAAATCAGCCGGTATAGACGGCATTGGCCCAAGAATACTAAAACATTGCAGTGATTGTATTACACCGGCAATTACACATATTATTAACAAAAGTATCGATACAGGGATTTTTCCGGATGCTTTAAAAAAAGCTTATGTTCTCCCTATATTCAAAAATGGAGATAGAGAGGATCCTAATAATTACCGTCCTATATCTATTTTGCCAACGATTTCAAAAATATTTGAAAGACACATTGCGACTCAACTTCAATCTTTTTTCAAACTAACAAATGTTCTTCACAATACTCAGTCCGGATTTCGTCAAAATCATTCTTGTCACACATTTACTTGATAGATACGTGGTTAAAGGATATCGATTCAGGAAAATAATTATTATGTAGGGTCAGTATTTTTGGATTGACCATAACTTTCTCTTGTATAAACTAAAACTGTATCACTTCTCGCCACGCACCGTTACTCTATATAAGTCTCATTTATCAAATAGAACACAGAATATCAAGCATGCAAACATAACATCTGAAACAATGGAGATAAGGTCTGGAGTTCCCCAAGGTTCAATCATCGGCCCTCTATTATTTCTTCTGTATCTATATGATATTGCATATGAAATACCAACTGCCAATAGCCACCTTTATGCTGACGATTCCACCCTGTATACACCAGTGGCACTGATACCAAAACTATACAGGCCACTCTTCAAACAAATATAAATACAATAATTTTGGGGTACTGGCATTTTTTTTTATAACTCTTTTAGGTAAATTACAAGCGCGAGTAGCTAGATTAATACAAAAGGAATTTGCCAACCTTGATGATAGCTTACTGCAATGAGAGTCCCCAGTATATACGATCATTATTGGATTTTTCATCCAATAGTATACACAGTTTAAGATCAGTGGAAAACAATGACTTGGTCACGCCAACTTTCAAAACAAAATACATGAAATATTCTTGTTAATTGCCGGGAACAAAATTCCCAACAATATTAAATCAGTCTCGTCAGTAAATACTTTCGAAAGAGCATTAAAATCATTTTTATTGTAAAAAGGTCTACATTCTATTATGTTTGTTATGAAAGTTATTATTAGCATTTACTATTATATTGATATATATGTACAATTTACAATATCTGATGAGTGATTGTCTTGAATGAACGAATGTCTGTTATATAATTATTGTGTTTCAATTTATGTTGTTTTCTGTTAGAAGGCCATGTTTTATTTAAGAATTGTACAACTGTATCTGTATACCTCTTTACATGTCACCTTCTGTAAATAAAGATATTATTATTATTATAAGATGGGTATCTTAATATAACATTACAATAAGAAACACTATGATACATCAACACTCGAATTTACATTACTGGTCAGGGAATTTCGACTGTTTGTTGTTCATCCATCGCTCTGCGAATATGATCACAACATCAGGTCGATGATTGTCTTCTGTGTGTACGAAGATGGCTGATGAGTCCAATCCTCGCACGGAAGGTACGTCCACATATGTCGCAGATATGGTCACCAGATACTGCTGATGTGCTTGCTGTCCACGGGCTTTTTCCAGGCGTGATCCAGTATGTTGGATTCTGCATTATTGATTCCTCTGTATGTTGCGGTTCTCCAGACAGGGCGGTTCTGTGCCAGTTTTTCCCAATTCTCTGGACTTAAGTCCATTTTCATGAGAGAGGCTTTCAGTCTTTGTGCCGCTTTTTCTGACCTTCAACTTTTCGTTTTCCCGAGGAAAGTTCACCATAGATAAGCTGTTTGGGGAGGCGATGATCTGACATACGGCTGAGGTGACCTGCCCAACGTACTTGTGATTGCTGTAGAAGCATCTATACAGATGGGAGTTTTACTTTTGGGAGAACCTCGCTGTCTGCAACATTGTCTTGCCACTTGATGTTGAAGAGTTTGCGGAGACAACTCATAATTTACACTACATTATTAGTTTATTACATATTTTATGGAATTACTTTGATCTTTAATCAATATTTTTGTCCAAAATGTCCGGCAAAAGATATGAAAACGCGACCTACTTATTGACGCTCGAAGACAATGACAAGATATTAACAACCGTAGTCCTGGAGAATATGCAGCTTTTTATAACCGATTAACATCGAGAAAAAAATAAGCTCCAATCAAGGACATGGCAAAATGTTTCGTAGAAATGCAACAGTATCGTATTTTGTTTTCTTCTAGTATAGAGAGTGAAAGACGTTCTTTTTCTCAAATAACCATAATTGAAATGGGTGGATGTTTAAAAAGTGGAACCTTTTTATTTTTCAGAGGAAGATAATCAGATGAATTAAAATTACATTAAGAATCCAAAATGGCATCGGTCGCTCCTGAACCGCCTATTTACGTGGTAAGAGACCTCTTAAATATTTCTTATCAACAACCGCTCTCATTAGTTACAGTTCATCAGCTGCCTGTTAGTTTTCATTTTCATTCATGAGCTAATATATAATCATTATTTCATTTTACCAGTTGTCATGAATCTTATGTATAACCAGCTTTAAAGGAATGGGACTATTCAAATCGTTTGTAGTTTGCGTTATTTGAAATAGATCATGCTTGGTCCAAAACCCGTTTACTTGGTACGTTTCCGTTTTCATGTTGACAATTATAACTAAACACTTCATCAATCATCACAACATATGAACTTAGAACTGCAATTATTAATTGTTTTTATTGTAGTGTGACCCATCTCTAAAGAAAACAGGCGACAGTGACGATGACGTCATTACTTATGACGTCAGAAAAAAGCCAACAGAATCTTCAGACATATCTTTGTCTGATTTTAATTTATTGCAGGTAACCAGCATAGATAATAATAATAATAATAGAATAATAAAACTCAATCAGAACAATACCTAAATCATTCATTGTTTGCCTACATCCACCAACTTAGGCGGGAAATGGCAGGTCACGGCTGATAAGTAGCCCAACTAACTGATACCAAATGCTTAAGTAATTTGGTCATTGTTGTGTCATTATTCGACTTTTGATGAAAACTGCCGAATTATACGCTTCATTCGACACCATCGTTAAAAAGTCAAAATAATAAAGGCATATTTCATTACGCGGGTGAAACCGTGTACCTTGCACAGCTGTATGAACTCCGTAGTCCCTACACATAATTGTATACTCGCTGAATCACTTACTTTTAATCTAAGGAGAGCTCTTCTAATATTTGAGTTTATGTAGTTTTGGCGTTCCATATTAATCAAGATAAAATATTTAACAGTCCATATACTTTGTATGTGTTTATCTTTCTATTTACGTTTAATATAACCTACCATTATTAAAGTTCATCGTGGTCTAAGGTTTTCAATACACAGCAAGTATTGGTCACTAATTTGAAATTCAATTTTGACAGACGTCCTAGTTGTGTTATGTGCCCTTCAGTAGGCATAAGTTAATAATGTAGGCCCCCATGACATTATGGTTTTATAACGAATTCAATAAAATGTGTTTTTAATAATCGATGTAGTCTATTTTAACAATAAAAGTTTTGCGATGGTCAAACTATAACGGTAGGCTATTGTTAAATAATAAATGTATTGCATGTAGGCAAGTCTAATTAGTAAGGCTATGTTTAAACATCATTATGACATATTTATCATTAGCATTGAAATTGTTAAGTTGTCTGAATTTATTATTTTGACACAGAGATGTAATGAACCACGGCTACATCAGACAAGGAATAAACACAACGATTAAAAGAGTCGATAGTTTGCGTTACAAATGAACATTCATTCCACTGCGTGTATAATTCGCGCGAATAATTAGCAACGATGACTAATGTTGGCAACAATTTTTAAATATTTAATTAGGTAACACTATAAAACCAAGCAACGGTCTTTGAATATTGTGTTATCTAATCTGTATATTGATTGGCAATATTGAAATGCGAGTGTCAACTGTTTTGAAATGGCATCAATATTGTACGCGAATACGGTTATTTATTTTATTCTATCATATTTCAGTGTGCCAGGAACGGTTATTATGAAGCGACCAGACAGTTGTTACAAAATGAGAAAGAACTGAAAGAAATCAATACAGACGATGATGAAGGGCTTACTCCATTACATTATGCAGCTAGATATAATCATTTTCATGTTGTAAAACTACTGTGTGAACACGGAGCAGGTAAACTATAGTAAAACCTCAATAATGAGCCCATCATTGGGACCCTTATAACTGGACTTAATATTGAGGTGGTCTAAATATTGAGGTTGAATAAAGAGCAAAACGGTGAAAATGGACCTGAAAAGTCTGCTCTTACTTTAGAGGTGGTCTTATTATTGAGGTGGTCTTTAAGAGAGGTTTGACTGTATAGTTAATTTATGACGATTATCTTGCAATAGGAAAATATAAATGTTTATAGTTTCATTGGTTTAAGGACTCACAATATATGATCAATTTCGACAACCAAGCACCAGCATGATCCCGGTTGGTCACGTTACAACATTATTGTCAACACCTGCACAGCAATAAACTCGGATTTGATAAATCTGAGTTCTAATAGAAACCCGCAAACCCATTGCACTAACAAACACGCCTAATGATAATATGTACGCGTATAGAATATATGGCTTGTGTAATATATAATCTGACTGCGTAAAACGACGAGTCCCTTCCTCCAAGTCTGCTAAAGAAGTGTGCATTGTCTATTCAAATGGGGTTTTAAAATAATTGATCAGTTTTGCTATTCAAAGAAGTCAATAATATTCATGCAAGTTGAACTAATACAATAAATAAATTGTGTTTTAAAAACAGCATCGTAATGTTATATCTCTGACATAAGTTTCCATGTGATACATTTGAGCATAAAAGGTTTACTTGATAATGATTATACTTTTATGTACATAAAATTCTATGTACGAATTGTTGTCGTGAAAATACATAGTGTCAAGCATAAATCGAGTCAATATTGTCATGACAGTATATAGACATTGCGGAAACAGATAGATAGGCCAACTTCCTCAAATCGACCATACGACTTTGCAAATAACTACATGTTCTATTTCGACCAATGATTCGTTAAGTACAGCACGACTGACTAAATTGATCATAATTGCCTTCAATGTCACTATCAGTGAAAGATTTAAATAAATTAAATCGTTTGGTTTTGTTACGAAAATGACATTAATCGGCAATGGCCATTGATTGATTTTGTTTTGAAAGTGGCATTAATTTAAGTGTGAATTTTCGAATCATTTGTTTTAGACATTAATGCAGAAGATCATGAAGGTTTGACTCCCCTACATTACACCTGTAGAGTAAAAAGACGAAGGAAGAAGTCCAAACGCTCAGCTGTAGCATCGGATATAGATGGAGCACAAGAAATATCGGTATAATTTTATACGTAAAAAAACACTATCTATAGCTCATCGTTTGAGAATTTAAAAAAAATTGAGTTTGTTTTGAATGAAATATTGGTTTAATAGCCGATAGTTCGGTGAGGGATACGTATGGCAGCGTTTGGTTGAGTTTTTCATCATACTACGCTGCTGCTGTTTTTCTTGGACTAAACATCCTATAAAAAGCAAGTAATTCCAAACTAACCAATCATTTACCAATATCAACCAATATACCTGATAATAACCTAAACTAAATTTACATTTATGTTGAACCGGACAGCATAGGAAAGCAAATCTCTTATTTAGGATACGTTGGGTGAACCAAGAATAGAACCTGATGTGAGTGCTATACATTACCTGTTAGAGAAAGGTGCTGACATCAATCACCAAGATGACTATGGTCTTACTGCATTACATCATGCTGCTTTACGTGGAGATGAAGTGGCATGTAGGGAACTCATTGTGCTTGCCGAAAACCCAGAGGCAATAGTTAATGTAAGTATATGTCCCTATTATCTAATATTGCTAAGGTCTTTTGATTTCATATTTTTTTGTAGAACTGTAGTTTAATGGAATATTCATAATTGACTCATATCAAGCGCCGTGTACTGCAATGACTATTGAGGTTGAATAGGAAAAGCCACAAACAAATGACACAGTCACGCCAAAACCACAAGCTCGACCACTATTACTAGATGGTTCATAGCTTACATATTGTTTTCATTAAATGTAGTTTTGTCCGTATTGTTCTTCTTAATTTGTATTTATTCAGGCTTGACTTGATGGAGAATTTAATTCTGAATTTAAGGCAAAAGACAAACAGAAAATGACACCATTGCACACTGCTGCGTGCCAATGTGAGTCTGATATTGCTAGGCAACTTATCAAAGCCGGCGCTAAAGTAAGATGTTATGATGATGAATTGTCTACACCACTTCATGAAGCTGCTACCGTTGGTGACACAGAAACTGCCCGCATAATATTTGAAGCCTGTGTTACTGCTGATGGAAAAACGGACAATGAGCAATTAGTATGTATTATTAAAGCTACTTTGGTTGCGGACATTTTTTTGTTACAAATATATACATTCGTATGACACAGCTTTTCCTTGTAATAAACAATGTATTTAGAAGGATAACATACATAAAACACCTTGTCCATCTACATCACAGTATAAGATCTGGAAACGGACTAAATAAACAACCTATTTTAAATAAAACTTGTTTATTTGATACAAATACCATTTTATTTTATTTCAGCATGGTCTGTTAGAAGATAAAGACGAAGATGGAAACACAGCACTTATGTTAGCAGTAGAATCAGGACGCTACACGTTTGCAATGCTCTGTATTACGAAAGGTAAACATTATATATGGTTAAGCAATACCCTTCAACACGTGTGTTGGTTGTTGATCACTTGACTGCTGTAATGACAATTGAAAGTACTATCCACGATCCACTGAATTTTGACAAATACATTTTTTTACTGACATGTTACGCAATTTGTCAGTGTTTATGTAATGTTTGTAGTTTATAGATTTTCATACAATACTTCGTGTTGGAGTCTGCTCTTTGTCATTTCTGTTTGCATTCTAGGGTCAGAGTTCAATACAGTAAATAAATGGAATATGACACCTCTCCACCTTGCCGCAAATAAAGGAGATTTGAGGATTGTTCAGTTGCTGATAGAAAAGGGAGCCACAATAACTGCATTAAACCATGAACATCAAACACCACTTCATAAAGCAGCATTATTCAATAATGTTGATTGCATTAGTTGCCTTCTAGACAAGTGAGTGAATTATTAATATTTAAGCGATATGTACTGAAAACTTACGTATGTGTGCAATATTTGTTTAAATGTATACCCTTGTGGCCATTGCAAGCTTTGTTTCTGTTGCTTTACAAACATGTTGATCAAAAGAAGCTCAAAACCACTTGGGGAAAGTTTCTTTGATGTATAATTATAAATCGTCATGCTAGTCTTGAAATAATAGCTACATATACGCAAACTTAATTTCTCTACTTAATCAACATGACTGCAATATACTTGGCTGTGCCATTATGCGAACTAATCAGAATGATCGAAAAAATTGTAGTCTAATTAATAATTAATTGATATCGCAATGTAGACATATCGACAGCTAGTGTATCTTTATAATATATACACTAACGTTTACAGTGGCGCCAATATAGAATGCAAGGACAAGGATAATTTCACACCACTGTTGCTAGCAGCATGTTATGGTCACGCCAAATCTGTGGAACTCCTTATAGACAGAGGTGCTGACATCACTGTTGAAGACAAGAACGACAGAACTACTATATACCTTGCAGCTGAGGAAAATAAACTTGAAGTCCTTGAGGTATGAAAAGGAAATGCGGAGCAATACATTACTGAAAAAAGTTAAACATTTGCAGACTTGGAATTGTTAGTACAAATATCGTGGGTTTTAAGCAGTCTGATGGCATGTCAGTCTAGCTCGTACGTAAACGTCATTTTGTCAAGCTTTTCTACATTGAAATAATTTATTAGTTGATGCCTTATTCACTTTAGTAATTACAGAACATTTCATCGTATTTCATTTAATATGGAATATTCAACTCAACCCATGGTATATATATTTAGGTGTTACTGAAGACGACCATTGCGAATACAGCAATCAATCAAAGGGACGAATGCAGTAATGGACCTCTCCATGTAGCAGCTCGTCTTGGTCATCTTAGAATTGTCAAGGTATTTGGTCGTAACCAGGCAGGAATGGCATTTTACCACACACTCAAAATAACAATTTAAATCTTCTTAGCTGTTGAAAGAAAAATCGGACTGATAAGATATTTAAATATTATGAGAGGTTTTGTCCCGAAGTGTCTAAATATTTCGATAACGAGTAAACTTCAATATTACTTAACAGGAGTTCCATTTGACCCTTGAGTTGACCCTTTGTCCCCTGGTCTTTCCAAAAGGCCACATTTCGACCCTAAGGATTCTGGCTGAAGGGTCAGTTTTTTTCTAAAATATAGGTATTTGGCTATAAAATGGTAAAATCCAATAAAAGATTATCAAAATGACCTAGTGAAACCGTTGCTTTATACTTATGATTATTTTTGTCTCAAGTTCAATGATTTTTACTTATTACAATGCATATTGTTATGTATTGTTTACTAAGATTTTCAAGCAGTTGGTGATGTAAGACCAAGTATTGCATGGACGTATTATCATTATGTATTTATGATGAAATCAAAATATATAGTACAAATATTTAAAGAAGATGTATTATTTAGATATTGTATTTCAGTGCCTTTTGCAACACGGAGCAGATTTGTTCTGTAAGAATGACATGGAAGAGACGCCTATACATATGGCAGCTGTTAACGGTTGCACAAGGTATGAACAAGTTCTGTTAAATATACCCGTAATATTGATGATTACAAAAAATCAAATATTTAAATAACTTGAAGAGTTTTCATAAAGACTGTTTGCGCATTCCATTAAAACCCGTCACAACGTTAATGCAAATATTTTGATTCGATATTTTAAAAGAATATTGGAAAATAGAAAGTGCGGCAACTTGTTTGAATAGAGAAACAGCAATAACGTTTATTGTGCGTCAACAGGGGAATAAGGACATGTTCAGTCAAGCATTTGTTTTCATATTCAGTGTTGTACGAGAAATTGTTGATAAAGAGAAGAATACAATGAGTGACGGAAATGAAGACTCGAACACAGCACTACATTTGGCTGCCATGGGCGGCCATGTGAAACTGGTCGAAACTTTGATTGATCTTGGTGCTGAACCAGATGTCAGGTAAACATTTAACAGCCGTTTTCACTACAACGACAATGTAAAGGTTGAATACTTCGTTAAACAAGCAATTTCAATATAGAAGAAAAAACTGAAAGGTCGTAAATGTGTAAGTCAAATAGACAATGAATGCAAAACCTATCTATTATTACCTCTTATCAATAGCACAATACTTCAAAACGTTAGGTGATAGCTACACTTCCTGTACGTATAAGGTTTTCAGAAGTGATGTCTGCATTCATCGCAATTGGAAAGACTTCCAATATCAAAGCATACTCCATTCCCACTGGCTTAGTTTAGGATAATACCCATGCTATAAAGTTCAAAGACATCGCTTTGAACACACAAAGAGCAATTCATAAGGTACCTCTCAAAATTTCCGGGAGGATTTAACCAAACGTGACACACAAACAACAATAAAATGACTATTATGATAATCGTATTTATTGCTGTTTTCGAGTTTATGAGAATAATAGCAGTGTAGCTAAATAAGACAGTTCTAGATTAGTTCGCGTACTTTCAGAAACAATGCATTACGGACACCACTGGGTTGTGCAGCCATGCAAGGTCATCTGAAATCTGTTAAAGTTCTCGCAGAATCAGACACCATCATAGATCCAATGGACAAACTGAGTGTGAGTGTTCATGTATGCTCTGCTTTGAAATCAGATGTATTTGTTCTAAAATTACTTGTGGAATATTTGTTCCATTGGTGAGATTTTGAGTATTCCAGTTATTTATGTCTTTTATGTGTTTCTTACATATACGGACTTGTGCTACTATTGATAAATAAATCATCAATTCGATCTGTTCATATGACAGATCCACTCATACAAAAAGAACAATAAGTGCAATATGTGTATTTATAATCATGCTTACGTATTTCGTATTCTTATTACATGCAATATGGAAGAAATTAATTCGTTACATTTTGTAAGTAAAACGGTAGGAAATAATCTAAATCTGTAACATTGGTCGCTTTAACTTGCATGAACTGGCTATGGCTGCGTAGTACAAGAATACCGACAGGAGTTTAGCTGGATATAGTTACAGTCGTATAATTACCACTTCTTTAACAGTAAAAGCAGTAAAACTGCTGCTGCTGTCAATGCGTCTATTGCCCACTTCGCACCGATTCCAAACACCACTATTATATTACAACCACTTTTCAAAAATCCGGCGATCAATCGGTGTTAGATTGTCCTTTAATAATTATGCCTCTTACAACCTGTTCAGCGAATCATGCAGTTTAGTTAATTAATAATCAACTTGTAGTCGTCAACAATGACATATTGCACTAGATACGCGTATATGGAAGCAGACTCAATTTGTAATCGATACCATGTAATTACTTAATTGCTGTTGTAAACATTATGCGTTATAACACACACATTGTAAAAATGTTCGTACAAAAAAACAGCAGTCCCAAAGAAATGCATTAGGCTTACTCCGGAATTATGAGTTTTTGCGCTAGCGAATATTACAAAATGTGCCAATTTACCACATCGTAAAATTCATAACTCTGATGAAAACGTTAATATCAGATACCGCCCAGCTATAAGCTATACCAGATGTTTTATTTATAGTATGAAATATTATTGATTGTTATCCAGAATGTTTATATGCGATATGATTCATTATTATACCTCACGTGACATTGCCTTGTTAAATTTCCATATACACGCTATAAGCAAATCCTTCATGTTATCCTGTAACATAACGTTTGTACCCTGTGACATAATATTTTTACACGGCGCCATAACGTTTTTTACCCTCTCGCGAGTCTAAAAATAGACTACTGGAAATTCACATATTCCGAGTCGATAATTATGCACTTTATTGTTCTGTATCATATTGACTTTATTGTTTTATATTTTAATATCAAAATATTTGTTCGGTATAAAAACATAAATATTAGATCCCATGGAAAGTGATAGCATATAGTGTTAACCCTCGAAATGGAAAACAAACAAATACTACAGCGTCTCCATTGTCTTTGTTTGGTAACGTCCGCCATCTTTACAATCGGAGGAAATGACGTCAACGTCATTTTAACGTCACTATCATTCCCGCGCTTTTATTGGACGTCCGTTGAAATATGTAAACAGACAGTTAGAGCTAGTAGTGTTGATTTTTTTTTCATTTATATTTTGTTCGATATAATAAAATATATATCAGATGGCTTCCTGTGTGACAGTACATATTGTCAACATTCAAAAAAATACTATTACCCTCATGTTGACAATATGTACTGTCACACAGGAAGCCATCTGATATTTATATATTGACTGCTGATTAACATACAGTGTTTGAAACTAAAACAGGAGATTTTGTTCTATGCAAACATGGAGAGATACTTGTGCACTAAAGTCCGCACATTTGAAACTTAATTTGAAGGCACAATTACGTGTACAAAACGTTTCACTTAAGTAAGTTCGCCATTTATACAATATAAATGTATCAAAAGTCACCCATTACTACAATTAAAAACTGACAATTAAAACGTATGAGCCAAGAAGTACATGTCTATCATTATTGATATTACTTTTACTAATTTTCATCTGAAGTATGAGACACACTTTGTTGTCCTTTCGTTATGTTTCTTCATGTCCTTATTTTATGTTTATTCTATGCAATGAAATTTTCATCCATCGATATGTTGACCGACTTCAAACTCGTGTAGATGATTAATGTCCGTTAGCAAATATATAACTAATTGACCTACAGGTTATATGCAGTTATGTTTTCTTTATCATCGTATATGTATTTACAGAAGACTCCATTGTTACTAGCTGCAGAGAATGGCCATGCAGATGTTGTTGATTATCTTATAGAATGTAGAAATGCTGATGTAACAATTCGGGACCCAAATGGACACAACTGTCTCGATCTGGCCGTTATTGGGGATCATCAGTAAGAATTAAGTGTATAGCTGTCTCGATCTGGCAGTTATGAGTGATCGTCAGCTTAAGTGTATATTTATAGCATTTGAAAAGGTTGTAGTTTGATCAGTTATTACTTCAATTCAATGGAATTTTAGTTAGTAGCCATTTGTTCAGAAATGTATTGTATATCAATGTGAAAATGACAATTAGTACCAAAATATAACATTTACATCAAAATTATGTTACCTACTGACAATTTAAAAAAAGTATATCACCACGAATAATCAAGGAATTTTGTCCTTTTAATGCAGTCTGATATATATATAATGTGTTCTACATATAACATGTTAATAAATGCGTTTCTAGAGATGTTGCTTTGGAGATTGTGAAATCTGGCTCTTGGAAACATGCCTTACGAAATTTCGTTTTGGAAAAAGGAATGCCAAACACACCACTTCGCAGACTAATTAGGAAAATGCCCGGTAAGATATGATACTTGTAATTGTATTAAGCATAATTATGATCATATCGGACCCCAGTTTCATGCAACTATTAAAGACAATCGTCTCAAACCAAATAGGTAACTTTAGTCGCTGTAAAATGACTGCTTGAATGTCGTCCACTGTTTCATTTTTCAAATTGGAGCGATGAAAACTCTGACAATTGGTATCAGTGTCTCTGACATTTAAAGTCGGAGACCTTTTAAGATAATGTCGGGTTAGTAACTTGAACTTCATTTAGTAACAACTTGTTTTATACAGAGGTAGCAGAGAAGGTGTTTGATAACTGTATTGACGTACAGAAACCAGAAGAAGGCAGCCAGACAAAGCTTACACATACTCATTGTGTCAAATTCAACTTTGAATTCCTAGATGATCTCTATAGCATGGCTGAATGGAGGAAGAAACGGTTTAGTAAAAGAAAAGAGAAAATTAAGATAAAAGAAAGTAAGATGATTGTCAATTTTTATCATTAAATGTATACATCCAAATGAACCATTATAATGATTATGTTTTTTAGAATATATTGGTATGAAAAAGAAAAACATTTATTTAGATATTTGAACATTCGTTTTATGGATTTGGCTGTGGCAAATGATTTTCACTTTATTTAGTCTTACTAGATACCTGTGCTGTCTACCACACAGTGATGTCATGCTAAAATTACAAAGCCTCGTTTATTGGGCTCACCCATGCTTATTTTTTACGAACAGTAGTATTTCAAAAGTTATCGAGTGATTAGATTCAATATCGTTTATCTGTCCAAACAAATTGACGATAAGGTATTTTATTGTCTTCCATAGAGCAAAAGGAAGAGGAGAAAGCCACGAACGATTTGTTCAAATGGGACAAACTTCGACCATTTAGACGTAGAGGTTTGTTGACATCCAATATATTGATTTCCGATGCTCGTTTATCGGTTTGAATGCTAGACAGCGAATGCTTTCTTTGCGGTCTGCAAAGGCACCTATCTTACTATTCTTGTCTATATGACCATGTCACTAGTATATGATGAAAACATCGCTTGAATGATGTATGTATCGCGTTTGTGCATTTACATTCATTTCTGCGCATTATTTATTTCTTGCTTTGTTGAACTCATTAAAGGTAACAAATACAACGCGTTTGAATATTACATATTCCTGTGTACACTCAAACACATTTCTAATTGGTCATCCCACATTTCTGCATTTTAAAATTTTAATAGAAATCTATATTGGTCTACTTTTTGTACAAAGATGTGTGAATTTTGGATTTCCAAGAATTATGGCATGGGTAAGAATGAAGTAAAACTAAAGTTAGTCAATTTATATTTCTCTGTATTTATTTTGAAAAGTATGATAATATAAAAAGTGACCAATTAGAAAAGCAGTTGAGTGTACAGTCAGAGAGAATTGTTTTGTCCATTTAAGTACCATTCAAATAGCTTATATACGCAAGCTTATTTCAACGCAGTGTTATCTACGAATATCATCGTTTCGTATGATCATGTGACCATAATAATTGTGTTGTCATTGATTTTGTATTGTTTTCGAATCATCGTGCACAATCAGGAGGTAAGCCTGTAGTAATGTATGTTCCAAGAAACATCTTTCCTGACAAGAACAAGTTATCCCAAACAAGGCATCATTTACTTTCTGTTTTTACTTTTAAACTTCACTCTTGTTATCATATTTTTATCCTCTCTACTATCTCACTGTACAGTCTTCTATCACCTTTTTATATTTTTCTTTTGGACTGACGCACACCTGTCATAAATACCCGTAAGGGGAGTCTGACAGTATGAATAGAAAGATAGATAGATAAAACTTGATTATAGTGCTCATGAGAACTCTTACAACATTCAAACACACTAATCAAGTTCTGCCTCAACAACATGGACAATAAACAATAACACTTAACCATACGAAATAACTGCAATTATATTACATATACATTTTGTATTTATTTTGACATTTCGTGCCAAAACCAACTTATTGTCCTAACAACACCAAATGTATTAAAGTATTGAACATAGGATAGTATGGTTAAACATGGTTGAAAGTCATTCAAATCATAGGCTTGAGGACATGCATACATAATACTAAGATTACATCGAGCTCATATCTGAATCACTCGTTATTCCGAAATTAAAATATTGATGAATGCAAGTTGTTTTGGTCATGATGGGTAATTCTCTATCCCAAAGTTTTTGGTTTCTTCCGTTTCCCCCTGTTGTTTTATACTGACAGTTCCTATGCTTTGCCGCTGTTGTGTTGTTAATGTCTGTTCGTGTTCAACAGTTGTGTAGACCTGAGCTGTGTTCAATTGTTCTGTTTAGTACCACTCCCTCGTGTTTTTGTTTCATTGTTCCCCATTCCCCTCCTGTAAGTTGTACATTACTTCAAATCCCATTACTACCTATTTACTTTTATTTAATATACCATCCTCAATCATGGTTTTCTGTTTCATATTCCACTTCGTTATAAGTCCATAGCTACTATCTATTTGGTCAGGCTTCATGCTTTTTGACCTTTTCTGTATTAGGGGATTTTCTATATTTGTGTAGGTGTATGGATATCTCCTACTATCTCTACGTTGGGATATTTCGTTGAAATCCTTAGTTGATAGTAGAAGGTACCGGAATGGTCGTAGGTAATAGTTTGTATTATTGAATTCACATAAAACAACGAGTCCACTGGGAGTGCACACTTTTATTATATTGGTAACATAGATTCATTTGAAAAATATGCAACCCCCCCCCTTTTTCTTACACTCACTAAACTATAAGATACACACTGGATAAACATTTCTTTTCAAACATGATAAAAACGTGAAAAGTTTAGCAATGAATCAATGATTAACTAATAACATACAATTATTATTATTACCACTAGAACTACTGTACTATTTGTATACAAACATTTCTAAAAAAAACCATCTGTTTATAAAACCATGGCTGAATAGAGTTGGTTTTTAATTATTTTATATCATTATAATGGATGATATGTTTTCGTAAATCTAAATTTCCATAAATTACATATCTAGCCGTTGTATTTGCTACTACTATTTCTTCCCTTTTCCGTAAATTTTCTACATGATATGCACCTGGTTTATGACAGAAAGGGCTATCTTCACAAATTGAACATTGATCACCTCCTTTGACACTATTTTCAAAACACTTTTCATGTACAATAGAACTACAGCAATACGTGATTTTGAAATACTTTCCCAAATTATAATAAGCAAATTCTTTTGATTTTTTACACATTGCACATTTTTCCTTTACCAAATTTTCTTTAAAACGCATATATCTTTTATATCCCTTAAATTGCTTATATGTAATATTAATAAAATATTCAATTGGCTCCTTCCTCATTTTATTCGGTAAATTGACATTTTCTTTAAATAATTGAAACAAATTTTCAAAATAACCTGTCCCTTCGTAGTGAACATAAAAACATTTAAGTATGGCGAATTTTTGACCATCGCCATTCTTATCTGCCATGAATAATTTAAACTGGTCTTCTAAAATAATGATTTGAAAATAAACCACAATATCAATTAAAATATCTATTGGAATCTTTTCTAACAGTTTTTGTAAAAGCCCATCTTCAAAATATATTTCCTCAAATTCGTTGAACGTCTGAAAGAAAATTTTAACAAAGAAAAGTGCCTTCCTTTTTGAATATGTATTTGTGTGCACAAAGGAGGTTATTAAGTCGTTGTACATTGTTAAAAACGATGTATTTGTAAATTCGAATAATGATTTAAAATACCCACAATATTCAGCCAATCGCCTAGCACATACTTTTACCTCCATAGTTTTTGTTTGCTTAATTTTTATAAGTTATAAATCGCACTCTTTCGATACTACGATTTGTGTCTTAATGATACTATTTTGAAAAATATTTACAGCTAGGATGCCTCTAAAATACATGGACATTGTTATTACATATTAACAATATATGACTGTCAATTTCACTATTATATGTAACATATTTATAATATAACACAATATAATTGTCTGGCATAACATTACCATCAATAACTGTCATGTAATGTAATAAATTTTACATTATATTCAATCTAAATTTTACGTAATAAACATACATACATCCACACTATATAATATTGAAAATACACAATTTATTCTCAATTTTTTTTTTTAACCAATAATAACTAACAACATAATTGTGAGTTCTGACGTATAGCCAGCATAACTCGAAACTATTCTACTTCATATTATGACATATCATACATAATATTTGAAAAACAATAAATTCCCAGGAACACCAGAAGGATAATGCTCTTTGCCATCTTACCTAAAAATAAAATAAAACTATGATAGAATTATTGCATGTAAAGTGCGTCCCCCATATTCAATAACTGACATTAATTTTCCTGCATCATTGGATTGACCAAGAATATAACCTACAGATATTGAACTAGCATCTGTGTATAACATAAAAGGTTTGTTGAATTGCGGTAACTTCAAAATTGGTTCAGAAATAAGAGCTTGTTTGAGTTGATCAAAACTTTTCTGATGTTCATTTGTCCATTTATAATACGTATCTTTTACAACAACGTAATTAATGGAAATGTTATGCGAGAATAGTCCTTAATAAATCTGCGCAAAAATGATGTCATTCCAAGAAATTCTTTCAATGACCTCTAATTGTTAGGTCGTGGGGAGTTTTTGATTACCTCTAATTTCTTTGGATCAATTTTTAATGTATCCCGTTCGAAAACCATACCCAAGAATGATATTTTGTTTTGTGCAAATTCGCATTTTGGCAATTGTAACCTCAAGTTAGCACCTTTTAATATTTCAAATATTTCACCTAGATGCCTAATATGTCTCTAATGAATTGGAGAATATCAATATATCATCCATGTAATTTATTGCAGATTTGTATAAAATTGGCTTTAATAATTTGTTCAAATAAATAGACCAGTATGCTGGTGAATTCACATAGCCGAAGGGAAGACTATTATATTCGTAGGCTTCTCCCGTATTTAAACAAAAAGCGGTATACGGCTTGGAGTCATCAGACAACGGCAGTGTTAAACATGCACTTTTAATGTCCAATTTACTGAAAAATTTCAAAAACGTTTCTCTGCAATTAAATCCTTTATATCATCCAGTTTTGGTAATTGAAAATACATACGTTTTGCAATTTTATTCAAGTGCCTATAATCTATTACCATTCTATATTCTTGTTTGTCTGATTCGTTTATTTTCTTTTTCTTTACAAACAAAACGGGACTGCTGAACACAGATGTAGGTCTTTTAATGACTGTTTTTATTAATTTGTCTATTTCTTCTTCCTGAATTGTTCTGAGATTCGGACGAATAGGATACTGCCTTGATCGAATTGGTATTGCAATTGGTATTAATTCAATATTACATTCAAAAGTTTCCACTCTGCCTATATCTTTGCTATTTTTACTAAACACATCGCTATGATTATTCAAAACATTCAACAACTCTGTATTTGATTTAAATTCATCTGCAATATTGAATTTCAATGGTTGTTCTGAAGTTGATAATTCCGTCAGTTTAACCGTATCAAATTCATAATGTATTGAATTTGCATTGACATCTATATTTTCAATATTTGCTATAATTTCATTTTTTGGTATAAATCTCATAACATTTGTAAAGTTGTGAAATGGTACCAGAATAACATTTTTAGTTTGATTTCTACGGCATACCATATTGCAGACCATTTTACATTTAGATTCTAGAACAAAATTATTTGATAACTTTTTGCTATAACAACATGTATCTTTCTGATCGCGTTGGGTGGTACTCTAATAGATTTATCTGTACGTAACGAGCAATTCCACTGCGGCTCTATGGAAGCATTTTCACATCTATTTATTTCTAGCGTTTTTGTTTTAAAATTTATGAAAACCTTGTATTTTATATATGGAAAAAATCAATCCCTAAAATTACAGGTTTGAGTTAATTATTTATGACATAAAATTCATGATCAAATACCCTATCTCCTATTGTTATAGGACAATTGATAACACCCCTAATATCATTAGGACTGCCATTTAACGCTGTTTTAAACCTTAATGAAGTAGGTTTAAGCGTACGGTTAGCTAATTTTGTAGTTTTCCAGAATTGATGTTGTATACAAGAAATAGAACTTCCTGTATCTATTAGCCCAGAAGTGCTTCTATTGCCTAATTGCATTGATACTAAATTTTCATTAATCTCTGTTATGTAAGTAGTAGATTTCGTTTCTGTAATACCGGTTGTCTATTTTTTAAACATGTGTTGGTACTCACCCATCATTGTTTAACCTTATAACATTGTGACCTGAAGTGCCCTGTAATTCCACAGAAATTACAACGCTTCCCATACGCTCTACAATTTCTCCCATTCTACAACGATCATAGCCACACTTCTGACATACATGTTGCCTAGCGGTCGATTGCGGGTTAACCGTGTACTGCTTTACAATCTTTGGTTTACTGTAAGCAAACCTGTTATAACGAGGCAATCTTTGTTGCTGATAATGACTCATAAATCTATCATGCCCAACATTTCGGCGGTCCATTTGATAGCCATCTGTCCAATTATCATAATTTCTGGAATGTTGTTCCGCATGTACATGGTTCACCTGATTAGTTTTCATCTCTACTTTCATACCTTTCAATTCTCCCAATAAATCATCGAACTTTGTTTCTAACGTGTTAACAGATAACATATTGGTAGCCTCACATAATTTTACAAATTTGCTTAGTTCTGGCAAAGATTTAGGTTCTCTCAGCAAAACTTGTTTTCTGATCTCATCTCTTAAGCCATTTACAATCATACTGATTAAAATTTTCTCGTCTATCTGAAGGTCAGTAGCAAATTTTTAATGCCCTTGACATGTACTTTTCACTTGTTTCATCTGGTTTTTGTTTAATGGCGATCAAATTATAGTCTAAATCTTTAGACTGGAATCTGTTTGCTAAAGCTTGTGTAACCTCCGAAAAATTTGATATAATACTTTCCGACAAATTATGATAATAAATAAAATTTTATGACATCACATTTGTGATCTTCTGTTATGTTGTTTAAAGCACAAAATTTATTGAATTTTGTTAAAAAGGCTGAAAAACTTTCAAAATCCTTACCAGTAAATGGTGACAATTTTATCATACGGAAATTAGAATACATTTTACCCTGGTCCGATGTCGTACTTGATCTTCCGTCCGTTCCTGATTGAGAATAATGAATGTTACTGTCACCTGGATACAGTTGTATAATAGTTTGTATTATTGAATTCACAATTCACGATAAAACAACAAGTCCACTGGGAGTGCACATATTTATTATATTGGTAACATAGATCATAATAAATCCATTTATTCCAGTGACAATTATTAGTAATTTCCCCACTTAAAACTGTCTTGGATGGTAACCTGACTGTAGCCTTTGAGCTCCCAAAACCAACTCCGCTTATTCCTTCGTGCGCGGATATTATCAATATCTTTCTTACTGTATTTCG
Organism: Mactromeris polynyma; assembly: GCA_032209605.1. Taxonomy (NCBI): domain Eukaryota; kingdom Metazoa; phylum Mollusca; class Bivalvia; order Venerida; family Mactridae; genus Mactromeris; species Mactromeris polynyma. Next base: position 17,935,014 of record JASFXZ010000005.1, read on the forward strand.
GACTATTCTGACCAATCCCGACTCAGGACAGAGTTCATGTATTTGCGTCGAATTATACTTCAGGTGAACAAAGTAAATTCCTATATACACCTATACCTGTATAGATTCCTAGCCAATGTACTTACAAAACGTTATGAAAGGTTAATAACCTGGCTACACGTACTTAACCCTTATCATGCTAAGCACGAGCTATCTCGGGTTTTACAATTCCCACAGCCAGTGCGAACCACCAGATATCCCGGGTTTCTATATGTAGTGGATACACTATTGCAATACACATCCTAGTATCAGGTTACTGATAAGCAATTATTAGTGAATGGTGTGGGAACACCATGGCGAATGTTTATGATCTGTTGATAACACATTGAATACAAATGAAAACAAAAATAAAGCTTGATTAGGTGTAATGTATGTGTGTATATTTCAGAAAAATACATCAAAGACACACATCTGCTTCATACTTATTTTCTGGAATGTTCACAGCACAAATCTATACTTAAACCTTATAAATAGAATAAATGACTGCTTTTTTAGTGATAATCCATGATTGTCTTAATATTTCATTGTCAACGGGTGTCATGATTTATGATTTAACAAATATTTCCAAATCTAAAACATGTTTTCTTTTTTTGTGTTTATAAACAGAAGAAATTAATTTTTAAAATTGGTGAATTGTACTGTGTTTTTTTTATATCATTGCAAAGCAAATTTGATTCTGTTTCAGAAAATATTTGGGTTGTATGCAATAACATTAATAATGAATTAATTAGAGCAACTAAAATCAGTTAACCCCATTAACCCAAATTTCCCAGCGAGCTGCTGAGAATTTATTCAGCAGTGAGGGGTATGATAAGCCATTAGGTAGCCAGTACGATAAGGGTTAACTTCTGTGATACCATTTTGAATATTAAGAAAAAACATACAGTGAAAAGTTGCAAAATGGATATAAATGATAATTATAACATAAAACAAAGATCGTTTTCTACATGTAAATAGGCAGGAAACCATATCCGGCATTTCGATGATGGATTTTATAAATTGATCTGCTAGTGAACAGTCATTCATTTGATGAAATAGGGAATTCACAAAAATAACATTAAATGTGACAAGAGACATTTCGTGATAAGGCCGGTTATGCTTGTAAATCAACATGCAAGAGTGGACGAAGTTGTAAGTACTAGCAACTGTGTGTTTTCCAAAGATATTGCTTTAAAAAAAAGTCCGGAAATATTAGTCGAGAAACACGTTCCTCTATTATTTTATTTGCGCTAACAAATCTCCATTAAACAAACGCAAGAGGTGGTTCCTCACATGCAGATTTCACTTCTAAGGAGGATTTTTTGAGGCGCTTTAGCTTCTCATTGTTATCATCGTCAACCGGATGGTCTACTCGAAGTACCGCCATATTCGTCGATACCATAGTGGTGTCCTTTTTATATTTCAGACAAAGAATTGGTGCCTTACACACATGAATCAAATTTATTCATGAAGAACCATCCCATGATGATTATGGTAAGGCGTCAGTGCCTTCACTGTGTCTATGTTTCTCTGTGCCTTAACATTCACGTTATAAACAAGTTATTTATCTGTATCTCTGTACCCTCTGTGTTTACATCAAAAACAATTCAAAGTCCGATGGTAAAATGCTCAATTCAATGATACAAGAAATCACTTCTTAAAATTAGAATATTGGAGCGACAGTCTTACAAAATGTAAGTATTGCCTACCGGTCAAGTAGAAGAAGCAACTTGCCACAATAAATGAAAAATATGTTCATGTACGTAAAAATGTATATTTATTTTTAAAGTACTAATGCGCCGAGCCACTATCGTGCCCCTGTCGTGTTATATGTCATACAAAGCATAGGAATTTTGTATAAAATACCTTTTAATCTCACCAAACAACCATGACGAAATATGTGAATTTGACATATAATTTCGTACGGAGTTATTGTATTGGTAACGAATGTGTTTCTATATTTAGGTTGATTCGTCACGTGAGGAGCTCTTGGATCACCCATTGGTCACAGCACTTAGACGTCACAAATGGAACAGCTTTGGTCGTTTCTTCTATTACCTAAGTTTTGTATCGTATCTGATATATCTGGCGTTCTTAACAGGATACATACTTGTCACACCGCCACCATTTGTCGTGTAAGTTAATTGTTTCTGTAAAACTAACCGACAAAATTTGTGTCACAACTACATACTATTCTGTTCAAAACAGTAATTTTCGAGTTGTCATAAATACATTTATCTACTCTAAAACAGATTAACATAGAAAATGACCCTTATATATTCGGACGATCGATTGCCTATTAGATAAAACCAATTGTAACTAGCGCATGGGGGTTAGGCCAAATCGTCAATGTGAAAGTATACACGTGCAAGCACGGGTCAGTATGTTTTGTGTTTAACCAAATCAAACTTTCGGTCTGTATTGTCAGTAAGTAAATTACTTTTAAATAAAGTTAAATTCATTTAGATTAACCGGCCGTATTTAAAATGCCCTGGATTTCACAAAATTTACGTAATGACGAGTTGACAAGACCGATATGTCATCAAACCCACCCGTGATTCGTTTCCGAACAGCCACCGCCTTTGCATCTAACACCCTAGTACTCATAACAACTGAATTAACCGATCGTTACACGCGAGGCATTTCCGTTACCTGTTTCAAACCATTGCCAATCTTACTCTGTTTCAACATTATGATGCCACAAGTCACACAAATAGTGATACCGTACATGTCCTTAGGACCGCAATAACAGTAACTTTATTGACAGCCCAGTTATGAATTCCATCACATCCATTACAAAACAGATACATTTGGATTCAGTTATTTCAAGAAGTAGGTTATCATTGTCATTGTTTATTACTTGTAATCCAGATATTCTTTCTATTCTAGTTTCATTCATTTTATTATTCGCACCGTTGTCTTGTTCTTATCCCTCATGTATTGAATTTGTTGCATGGGTGTTTTATATAAATGAAATATTTATTCAATACTTACGTAAGTAATTATTATTTTTACCTATCATGATGATATCCATGTGATGATGTCCATCTATAATTAAAATTTCAAATATCAATTTTCGATTTGTGTGACATCCGAAGTGTTTGCAAAGGGGCATTATTTATTTTCTCAGAAGGGACAAGGATTTTACTGGTATTGCCGGGGACTCGATTTGTGAACAATATGAAAACGATGGAGCAACCCAGCACATATTTGCAAAGATTGCAAAATTTATCATACTCGTGTTGGATGTTCTGTATCTTATTAAAGAGGTATGTTTCATTGACCGAGCATGTGTCTGCTGTGTGGGTGCGTGTGATTGTGGCAATGTGCTGCCTGTATGTGTGGATGCGGTTGCATTTGGACACAATGACACAATTATAGGCACTACCTGCCGACTTGACAACAAGCCTGGCAAACAGTCTTAACACCTATGATTTGATGAAATGTCGATTGTCTTGCTAGTATATAATGGTTCAGAAATTGATAATTGTACTAGAAACGTTTCACCGTTCTCTTCAGTTTCTACGATATTGGTAGTAATCAATATAATTATATACTTGTACGAATTTAAGAATTTCATATTTGCATAATCTTATTTTGTCATCTAAAAGATAGAAAAATATAACTTAAAAGTTATGATACATATTATTGTGCAATTCAGTACTACAGAATATGTTTAATCTGTTTCTTTTTCAGTTTGTTCAGTTCATTCATGGAAAACTGAACTATTTAAAACAAGTGGAGAATATGATGGAATTATCTGTATTTGTCTCCAGTTTCTTGTTGGTACTTGATATACAAAGCTGCCAAGCTACAACGGGTTATAGAACGGTATGTTTTATATCATCATTATTCATTCTTGTCTTTGCTTACTCTCCTTTAGCATCGAGCGCTTATTCCGGTACTTTCATGTAACGGTAGTGGAATCAAAGCGCTGTGTTGGAGGGAAGTCTTTGTTATGGTTATCTGGGGTTACAGAGTCGTATTGTTAAATTATAAAACTGTAAAGCATACAGTGCGTCAGTTGCAGATATTTTAAGAAGCCAATGTAACATGACTGTAAAGATTTAACAGGTTTGTCTCAGCGTTACCGTATTTTGTTTTACCTCAACAATTGTTGTCATGCTTACGTGGATAGTGGTAACAATAAATCTTGAAAAAAGATGGTCGGCGCAATCTGAAGCAAGCAAACTAATTGCTATCTGAAGGTTAATATTTGTTGCTTTGTATCTTATTTCAGGACTGGCAATGGAACTTTGGCAGTGTTTCTATTGTATTGGCATGGATTGGGCTCGTGCTATACATTCAGAAGTTTCCAAAACTGGGAATCTACGTTGTTATGTTTAGATACATCCTTTTTACATTCTTCAAGTTCTTCATTGTGTTCTTGTTGTTTATCATTGCCTTTGGTCTCGGTTTCTTCTGCCTTATTCAGAACCAGGTAGGGATTTTCTGAAAATATTGTTAAAAGACCAGCTCCATTGCTTATTAGCTGAATTTAAAATTGAATTAAATAATGGACTGTTGTCTCTTTTAGCTCGTCTATATACACAGAGCTCTAGGACAGCTATTGAGATCACTCGCTGTTTGCACAAAAAATAACCGCTAGAGGGAAGCGATCACTTTTCTTTCATGAACATAGGAATAACTTAACTTCTGGTCAGAAGCTACAAAATGTAATCCTATTTTGAAAAGGACGATCTCCTACCTATATTCTTTAAAATATTAGAATTCGTCTAAAACATGGCCAATAGGGGCTTGGTTATTTCCATATATGTATATTATAATATAGTGCGAGCTCTATCAACCTCGTGTGAGCCACCATGGCCTTTTGTTATATATCTGCAAACCTTGAGAGACTCGCCCAGCTAAAAATGTAAGCATTGTTTACTGATTTTGTCATGGTGACAACAGCTTGAGCTAGAATGTAGTATGGAACTGTTTCTATGTAGTAACTCGTGGCAACCCATTGCATTGTGGGACACGTTTCACATATCCTGTAACTTTCAGACACCATATAGTACAGCATGGAACGCCATTATTCGAACAACTGTTATGATGATTGGAGAATTTGATTACAACGACATATTCCACGGAGAAGATGAAATGCATTATTGGTTAACTTATGTTCTCTTCTGTGCCTTCTTGGTCATCATGACCATCATTATCATGAATTTGTTGGTAGGTATTTTATGCAATTCAATTAATGTTTTTTTCTTACGACAAATTATTTTTTATGCAAGTATGTTGATACCAATTATCACTAATCCATATTTGCCAACACTGGGTGCTAAAATGAAATATACCCTCAGGTTATAAATGATAATCTCATTCATTAATTGTTTTAACTTTTATAGTAAGGATTTGGACAGTCAGGATATTGTGTACATTTACAATCAATGCTTTCAAACCAAGTATGAACCTACAAAAAAAAACATATTTTCTGCTAAACAATTTAATGATCACTTATGATCATTAAAATAAATTTGGAATCTAACAATATTATTCTCCAATAACAGAGGCTATGTAAACCTACAACCATTGCTATTGTATCTTCAAGGTTGGTTTGGCTGTTGATGACATCAAAGGAGTACAAGATCAGGCTGCCTTAAAACGAATTGCAATGAAAGTAAGCATTTTATGGCATTTTATCTACAATATCCACACTAATGATTGGTTGATATTAATTGAGATACTAATTAACTATGTGTAAGGGACACCTGCTCATTGATAGACATTGCATGGAGCCTCCATCAGCCTGGCCACTCACGTGCAACCACTCCACGTTATCCAAACTCTATACCTTGCCTAACATTCTTCAGCAGTTAATGCAAAGCACATTGAATGTCATTAGTTGTGTAAACCATGTTTCCATAAAACTTAGTTATTTGGTAAGGATATGTGCTTTTTGTTTAATAACCTTTGTTCACACTGACATATGTTATATAACATTATTAGCATTAACAATGACTTTAATGATGCTCAAAGATGAATGCAAATGTCAAATTACAGCAGAATTACAATTAGAAATTAAGAAAAATTAATTCTATAACATTTGATAGATTCAATTAAATTTGATCTACATGAGGTTGATCTGATCTATCCCAACGAAAGTTTTGAACAACTGGGCCATTATTCCAACAAACAAAACATAATTGATCATTATAATCACAATAATTAAAAAACTTTTAAGATTAAAGCTATGTTTTTGAGCGTTGATTAAAAAGGTCAGACGTTTTATTGTAAAAATGGATTACTGTCATCTTGATCTATGTAAATTCTGTGGTTGGCCATGTTTTCATTTTATTTTAATATTTCTATCCATATGTTAAGATTGTTTAAACTATACATACTTCTTCTTGTTAATAGGTTCAACTGGTACTTGATATTGAAAGAATAAACTTGCAGTTTACTAGCAGATATTACGAAAAGTATAAGTGCGAGTACTTTGATGATGTGGAGGAGATGACTGCTTCTATCAAACATTCAAAGGAGGTAAGCGAGTTATGTAATTGCTTACGGTTATTGATTTAAAAACAGTAGTTGTATTTTGTTCTCTAAATGTTTCATTAATGTCTATTCTGAAATTAATGCATGCTACTTTTATACATGTATAACCAAGTGTGGAACCTTTGCACTATCCCGAGTGTAGGCTACAAGTGGTGTTTATATCTAAACATGACAAGTGAGCATTTGTGTTAGGTGTATTTACTATTTACATAATTTACATGTGCATTGAAACATTTAACATACACATCAAAACATGCACTCTAGTGTACCACATTGTTATCTTATTCAAAGACTTATATAGTCAAAGTGAATGTAGCATTGATAAAATTAAGGCACTGTTAGGGTGCAGTCAAAATGTGCAGTATGCTTTTAAATGTCTTGAACATGTTCTAGAAATGAATGAAGATATCGTGCAAGAAATGGGTATGAAAACATGCAATCAGTAACATTTTAGTACAATTTCCCATCATGTACTGTTCTTCACCGACACTCTTTGTATTGAGATTTAATATATCCTAGTTTTAGTATTAATCAATTTGTAGACATTTTGTGCATTTGATTTCAGTTTGAAGATCAGATGCAGAAAAGCCAACAGAAGATGATAAGGAAAGTGGATAAAGTTAAGAATACAGTGAAATCATTGAAATATGACATCGGCAAACTAGAAGATATGTTAGAACTCATTATGAAAGCTCAGGATATCAAGATGAGTACAGATGACTGATCAAATATATACCTTGATTGGTGAAACTTCAAACAGGGATGAACTAATTCAGGGAATGAAGCGTAGTTCAGAATAGTTCAACTTAAATTTATTTTGGAGATTCTCAATGTGATAGCTTGTGGCCACGAATACTACCAGGATCTATTAATGACAATAATTCATGTCAACCTGGATATAGTGGTCACCTGTCTATAGTGGTCACTTAATGCTAAGCCGGTTCTAGACAGGCTAGACTGTATGAATGTATAGAATGATACATAATGCTACGAAATCGGAAACTGTTGAAAATTTAAAAAAAACACATTTTATACAAAAATATATAATTTATTAACATATATCTGTTAAAGATCAAATACATGAACATTAAAAATTGACAGATAAAATGAATTCAATCAAATGACTATCCTACAATGCTATAAGATCAACTTGTATACCAGCTATGTTCCCTTAATTAACAAGTGCTACAAGAGTAAGAAGTATTACACAATTCTAATGGCTTTACACTAATTGGTAAATCAGTCATTACAATAATAGTACAAATCATTGAGTCCATTAATGAAGAAAAAAAAATCAGATGTAAGTACTACATTATACTCCAACTTTGACCTTGAGCATGAGTTATAGCGCACTACGACCTACACGAACCTACCAGAAATTAGAAGACTACAACATTAATTAACATCCCTAAACCTCTAAATATGAGCAATATATTGTTTTTCTTTACTTCCTAGATACCAATGCATAAGTTAAGGAATAAAAACAATTTTTTTTTTAGCTGCACGTGTTATTACACATATGAACAAATGTATAAACTGCGCTCTACCACCAGGAGAAAAAAAACGTCATGTCGCTTGGTAACAACTTATCAATAGATATTGATGTCACACAGTATATTAGACGCTCAGCTGGAGAGCAATGCAGTTTCCACACACAGTATATTAAACGCTCAGCTGTAGGGCAATGCAGTTTCCTTTAAAAGTTACTGTATACAATGGTATAAGTCAATTTGCTACAATATCCTTTTACAAACAAAAAGGTAGATTAAGCAAGATTACAATCTTACACATGCAAATGGACGGACAAAATAAATAACGTGACCTAGCACACATACACATAGTACAGCAAACATTGAGACAGATTTATGTAAATAATACAACAAATAATATCAGACAGGCATTGCTATAGCAACGACCAAAAACCAAACAGGTAATGTCTACAAAACTTATTCCCTTCTTTTTCATAGTTTGCAGTTATACAACACATCTGATAGATAACTGTCAAGTATATACAATTATTTAATAAGAGATGTTTGTAAAACATTATGCCCCCCTGTGACCTTGACCCTGTGACCCCAAAATCAATAGGGTTCCTATGCTACCCAAGATGAATGTGTGGAACAAGTTTGAGGATGATAGGTCAAGGGGTTCTTGAGTTATTGATCGGAAACGAAAAGGTTACAGACGGACTGACATGTGCAAACCAATATGCCCTTTCTTTTTTGAAGGGGGGCGGGGGTGGGCATAACTAATAATCAAGATAAACTTAACTCAACAAAAGCGGTCTCCGAATAATCATAGAAGGGGCAAAACCAACCATTGTGTGCAGTCAAAATAATATGTTCCTATTAAAATGAGTAAAATGATTGTGTAATGGAAATTCTTGAATATAAGTGAAACAGCAAGATCGTTGTCAATTATAATTACATGTTTATCAATTATATTAAAACATCCATTATTTAACCATATCTTGCTTAACAAAAGTGTTGAGGAGAGAAAATGAATAGTTAATGAAAAAAAATATGAAATTGAACAGGACAAATGATTAGGCCATGTCATTTTATATTTTCGTAAAGCGTCCACTTGTGCCTATGTTTTGAGCTCTTTGAACCAAAAAAAAACAACATTTTTGTAAGTTTAAAAAATCGCCAAGGGAAGTAGCCGCTGTGTAGTATTTATGTATGTTTCTGTAAATAGTTTGTTAACTTGCATGTTTGAAAATAGTTATCGAAAACTAGTAATTTTTTCTGTTGGACATTAATGTTTTATATAGAAACTAGTTGTTTAGTTATAATTTTATCATGTTTACCTCATTAAAACATGTGACACGATACATCGTCTATTATCTGTCTTTGGTGTTTTTTTTCCAAACGACTCTTGTGTTTTTCGAATAGGTAGCTAGGTTTCACGAACAAAGGTTGACACTTAACAAAAATAAAAACTGTATGGCCTTAATTGGTTCTTATGAGGGACCCCATATTTAAAGAAACCGATGATTCAAGGACAGTATGGTATACTGGCCATATTTTATAAGCTGAAGTTCATAGAAAGAATAAACAAAATTCAAACATATTGCAAACTTGTAAAACAACAACAGATACTTGTATCTGAAACTTACAAGTTTTGTCACAATTTTTCATCATGAATTTATTCTAGCTTTACTTCATAATTATGTGTTCTCCCAGAATAATTCAATCCTACAATAATTTACAGAAAAACATTTAAAGCACATGTAACATACACATTATATGTAATTGTTGGCACAGGTCATTAATTATGCTATTTAAAAAAAAAAGACACTCTTTTCAATAGACAGTTCCGACATCTACAATATTTACCTCCCTTGTTCTTAATTATCATCCATTTGGATAGGCAAACTGATGGGCACTTAAAGTAGTTATTCCCAAATATGCGATAATTGAAAAAATAACAAGAAAATTTGCATGTGACAACCACTTTTTCTTCAACTTTCTGAGCCAACTGCCCACATGAGCATAAAGAACAAGTTGATTTTTTATCTGATTATTTTATCATCGTTTAAATTATATACGAGTCAATATCAAATTTGGTAGAAAAAGCTGTCTTTATACAATTTCTCCCAAAATAAAGATATTTGTGATTTATTTTAGGTTGTGTATGATAAATCGGATAAGGTTCAATATATATAAATCAAGAAATACATTTAAAAGTATGTATGTTAAAAATATATAGTCGAAATAAGTCCTCCAAACGCGCAAATTTAGCTGTCCCTATTTAGAAATTTCAACTTTGCTCCATTGTAGTCTATAGAAAGTATATTTTTTGTGGGAATATACATCATTCCTATAAATATTGATGTTTTATTAGTTATATAAACAACAATTGATAACCTTATTTCCATTTTTTCTGATAATTTCTTTTGCAGAAAGTTGGTCCCTAACATGTCGCACTTTATTGTCCTTACAATAACAATATCAAAATAGAAAGGTCTCTTTGGGGTAGATATTATCTTTTGCCTCTTTAAAAGGAGGTAAATTTATTCGAAAATGGCGGCAAAGGTGACTTCAGCACCATGTGAATGGCTCCGAAGAAAAACAAGAAAATATTGGTGAGTCAGTTAGTGCGTAATTATTATTAACGTCCTTTATGTAACTGGGCATGCTACATAATCAAATGATTTCAAAAACATATCTAGGTAGCATTTTTTACGAGTACTTTGCCTTGTTTTAAAAATGGCTAAGCACATGTCTTTCCATATATTGTTTTTAAGTTATTACCCATAAACCCCTGCGTAATTCCTTCCAGTAACGGTCCTTCCCGTAACCACGATAACTGTTATTGGAAGGACTGTTTTTATTTGTGCAAGGACACTTACGTGGTTTTGACTTTGTAAACTATATATAATATATCAATACTGTAACGCGTACATCCTCACACATCGTTCGCATCATAATACATCATTATAATGGATAAATGTTGAAAATAGTATTACACTTATTACATGTTAAACATTTTTGTTATTGGAAGGAACTTATGTGTTACTGAGAAGACATTTTGATATTCTTTGTCTTTTTTTTATTTGATTATGGTATTATACTGGAAAATGTACGACACCAATGTGTCTGTTGTTATAATGTCCAAAACATTGAAACAATTACTTGTCAAAATACCAAACCATTAAAAAGGTGCGCACCTAACAGAACATGCCCTGTTATTGGAAAGACAAATGGTCGTTACTGCAAGTACTGTATTTATTATTTTTGAATAATTTATGTACTATTGTGTCGCTTAATTGATGTTTTTAATTTGATGTTAAGCTTAATATATATACCCTATACATTTGCATATTCAACAGCAGAATATTACTTCTCCTATAGAGAAGGGAGATATTGTCAATTATTGTTATTGTAAGGACTTTATAAATTCATTTATATTGATTGTCCATTCCGCTGCTATTTTTGTTTTGATATGGAGATAAAAGCAGAAAATCTGATGTCCGTAGATTTATGTAATCTATATAGGTACTTATTGTAGAACATGAATTCGAAATTTATAGAAACTATCTGATCATATTTTCTGCAAAGACAATAATTCTGTTACTGTAAGTAGTGTTACATATATGTTTGTATTTAATTGAACAGTGAGTCAAGTAAAAAAACATACATATTGAATATTATAACACCTGTTAACATCACACATGTGCGTTAACTATGCACTGAATGAGTGAGTTCTCGTCGTTCATAGCCTTATTTTTGTTTTGTTTTGTAGATAATGGGGATGTCAAATGCTGAGCGCCAGCGACGGTTCAGGGAACGTCGAGATGCAGATCATGAAAAACGACAGGCATATATTCAGAAAGGAAGAGAGAGATATCAAAACGACTGTAAGAATGGAAAGATTGTACCAGTATCAAACTTGACAGAGAGAGAGAAAAGATCAATAAGAAAGCGATGGAGAAAACAAAAGCAGAAAGATAGAATACGTATGAAAAAGACATTGGATACGCTTGAAACTTTAAATACGCCTCCCTCGACACCAGAATATGACAATCATAGCAGTAGACAGAAGAAGCAACACCATAAGAAATCTAAAAGAGAAATAGCAAAGGCATACAGAGACAAAAAGAAAATGGAACTTGAGATAGAGAATTTAAAGAAAAAAGTAGAAATGTTTAAGAAAAGAATTTCCCGCAAACAGTCAAACAATCGAAAGAAACAACCGGATACACCAAGGAGCCGAACACGAAATTTATTGCGTAACCTTGCACCAAAGGAAGTGAAGAGGTCTCTGTTTAGCTATCAGGTCCTGATAGAGGCGATACGGCAGAAATATAAAGAGAAGCGAAAGAAAGAGAAGTCATCTTTTGCCACAATGATATGCAACCAAACGCTTAAGAAGTATCGTATCAAGAGTAAAACATATTCTCAGATTGGACAAAATACTCGAAGAAATCCGAGCACAACCGGATATGACTCTCTTACAAAACGTGTATCTGAAAAGGTACATGCATTCTATAGACGTAATGACAATTCAAGATTAATCACTGGCAAAAAGCAAACAAAAACACACAAAAAAATAAGAAAACAAAGAAGACTGTTGCTATCCAACCTCAAAACATTGCACAAAAAGTTATTATCCGAGGGGAAGACGAAAGTGAGTTACTCCGTGTTCTGTAGACTAAGACCTTTTTATGTTGTATTTCCAAGACCAAGTGACCGGAACACGTGTTTGTGTAAAATCTGTAACAACACTGAACTGATGGCAGAGGCACTAACACAAATTAAAGCTACAAAATCTGCAGATTTAAGTATGAACATCGAGGAAGTGGCATGCAGTATTAATGAAAAGAAATGTATGTATGGTGAATGCGAAGAATGTAAAGATAGAACCGTTAATGTGAACAAAGATGTTTTGGACAAAGACATAACATGGTTTGAATGGGTGACAAATAAAGAAGTACGTACGATAAAAAAAGCAAAATGTGTTACAGAGAAGCCTGTTTACGTAACAGTGAAAGAATGCAAAGAAGGAAATGTCGCTGACCTATTCGATAAATTTTGCAGTCAGCTAAAACGGTATCAAAAGCACATATTTCGAACAAATACACAATATGACTATTACAATAGAAGGAGGACAACACTTAGTGATAATGAGTGCATAATGCACATTGATTTTTCCGAGAATTATGTTTGTGGGTATAATTCGGAAATACAAAGTGTTCATTTCGGGGCGTCAAAAAAACAAATAAGCCTGCAAACGGGTGTTACGTACATGCATAATAATTCACCGCAAACATTCTGCACAGTTAGTGACTCCTTAGTTCACGGCCCTGAGGGTGTATGGGGACATTTAAAACCTGTTTTAACAGACATTAAGAAGAAACATCCAAACATAAGCAATATAGAAATATTCAGCGATGGACCTGTAACACAATATAGACAAAAAGGGAACTTTTATCTGGCTTCAACTAAGGGGAAGGAACTTGGCTTTGAAAAAGTTGCTTGGTCATTTTTTGAAGCCGGTCATGGCAAAGGGATACCTGATGCTATTGGGGGTGCTTTAAAGAGACAGGCAGACAATGCAATAAAATATGGATGCAATATAACATCTGCTGGAAGCTTTTGTAACGCGATTCCAAAAGAATCGAACGTGAACATATATCTAGTATCTGAAGAAAGCATCATCGAAATAAGAGAAGAGTTGGACAAGGTCACGTTGAAGGCTATACCAGGAACATTTAATCTCCACCAGGTGATTTGTGACATTAAGGATGGCATGATTGCGTTTCGGCACTTAAGTTGTGAATGTGCCGAATCAAATGAACATGAAGGACATGCATACGAATTAGCAGCTATTGAAAATAAGACTGGTCAAAATAAGATAAGGGATGAGAACAATAATGTCACTGATAAGATACATGGAAATGAAGATGATATAAAGATAGACATAAAAGCCACAGAAAATGTTGAGAAAGTGTTATCTCCCAGTGTGAAGTCTAAACGTCAGTCCAAATTGGGTACTGGTAACAGAAAGATAAAAACCCCGAAAGAATCTTTAAAAATGACAAAACGAAAGCAAGTAATACAAATTGACTTTGAACAGATTTTGGAAGACTTAGAAACATGCCGCACGACTAATGAACTGAGAAACCAAGTTAAGAGAGTACCAGAAACAGAAATAAAAATTGAGAATATATGTCTTCAGAAAAACAAGCTTGATATTGACTATCATGCAATAAAAGATATGCCAAATGATGTAAAAAACCCACAAAGTGTTGATCAGTTGATACCAGTAGAAGTGAATACAGATGGGAACTGCTTGCCATCATGTGGAAGCGTTTTCGCGTTTGGTACACCAGATAGAAGCGAGGAAATGCGGGCAAGGATAGTTAAGGAGTTAACTATTCATGAGAACTTGTATTTAGATGATGGCTATCTTCAGAACGGGATGCCATCTGATTACATTGGAAGGATAACATCTATCAAGTCACAATTTGCTCAATACTCCGAGTTCTTCATTCCTGGCATGACACTAACTCAAAATATCATCCGAGACATATACCGGAAGGAAGTACTGTCAATAACAGAGAACAAGTCGTTTATGGGCATTTGGCAGATATTTGCCCTAGCCAGTATTCTCAAATGTCCAATATATTCAGTTTATCCAATCAAAGGAAATGCAAGTGTTCGCAATGACTTGAACAGGATAATTATGCCAAGATTACAACAAGATTCAAATCCAGTACATATACTATGGACAAATACCCGAGACGATATTCCAAACGAACATTGGGTACCCAATCACTTTGTTGCTTTAATTTCTGTCGGAAAGAGATCGGAAGGAGACAATCAACAGTGCACGTCAAAGAAAGAAAACGACCAGCGCAAAGATACTACAAATGACGTTCGAAATATAAACAATGACTATTCGAATACTGATAATGAGACTGAAACAAACCCGACGAAGAGTGATAAAAAACAGATATCTGAAAAAATTCAAAATCAAGATAGTGAAAAACAAAGTTATAGAAACCTGGACAAGAGTCAATGTAAAATGAAGGATTTGAAGATGGAAGAAGGCAGAACAGAATGGGCTGAGGTTGAGATAAAGATAGGGGATGATATAAATGGGGTTGAAGAAAGTTGCGTAGCAGTAAATGATACTGATAATAAAGTAAAATGTGATGCCAAATGTGAAATTCCTGAAAGATATAAAGACATGTTTGTCGTACCAGAAATACAGGACTGTTTGAACAAGTACGTCATTGTGAGGTTTAATGGAAAACCGTACCCTGGTTATGTTCAAGACATAGACAATTGTGAAGTTGAAGTGCTATGCATGCATCAAGTTGGGAAGAGAAACACCAACTGCTTTTTTTGGCCAAGAAAAATTAAAGATTTGTCATGGTATAACTTTACCGATATAATGACCATCATTCCGAACCCTACACCGATTGAAAACACTCGACATCATGCTATTTGTGAGAAGCTCTGGGAACATGCTATTAATGCTTGCAAATGAGTACTGGCATACTATTGAGAAACATGCCCGATACTCAGAAAATGTTTGTTAAGATAGAACTAGGGAGCATTGAGTTAGTTACGTTTGTCTATTGACTAAATAACAAGCTATAGTTTGAAGTCGTAGAATTAATTCGAATCGTTTTGTTCCTTGAACTTTGCCTATTTCATCTACGTTCAAGCTGTTGTTTCGTTTAGTGTTGTTTTTTATTTGCTTTATTTTAATTCATTTCAGCTAGATGAAAATAAATGTAAAGTAACAAACTTAACAATTTAATTTGTGAAACAATTTCAAAAGATTTTTGTTTAAGCAGTTTTGTCTTTTTCCTTGAGAGGAATAGTGCATGTTAACATGTTCCAAATTAGTTTGCTTGTTCTGTTATTATGGTCATATCATATTATATAAACATAATAATTATTATAAACACAGGAAGACCTGAATTTTGTCTTTTGGATATTTGTTTGTAACATTTACAAGAATATCGAAATATATCTTACCATTTGTGTATAATAAATAATAATAGCCCTTACAATAACGCTTAAACCTTTTTGAAAAACAACGTTTAAGGGTATACTATGATGTAGAAATAGTTGTATTATATAGAAATTCTTGTTTTATGACCCAGTAACAATATTATAATATATGTACATTTGGCTCGATCCCTATCGTACGTTTAATTTGTTTAATAGGTATAATTAATAGCCTTACAATAATAATATAATATTATTGTCCTTGCAATAACACATTGGTTTATTATAGAAAGTCATATACTTTTGTTTTGAAATAGTCTCTGGAAGTATTCTAATAGGCTAGTACGGCCAATTAAAACATCTTATACTTCATTTACTGCTATATGTTTAATGTAGAACATTATTTTATTCAAAGATGTCCTTAAAGTAACACTTGTGTCTTTGCAATAACATGGTGGATTTGTAACTCTAATTCTACACTGAACAGGAACATTTTAATATCCAACTATTTATTTCATTGACTTGAGTTATCTTATCGTTAATTGTTACTATGTTATTTTAGTTGTTAGATCTTTCAAATTAAAAGGGAAGCCTGATATGTTGTTGGTTTTCCTTTAAATAACAAAAATTGTCCTTCCAAGCACATGTGTGTCCTTGATGTAACAGAGCCAAAAAAGATTATTCCTAGAGAATGACACATAAAGGCTTATACCAGTTAGGCAGATGAATGAAAGAAAAATTTAAATATGCTACAACAGCTATAAATATTCGTGTTACACATCAAAATTGAAGTTACCAAGACAATTGAAAAGTGTAAAATCTCTAATATTTATTTATGCAGAGAAAACACAGTGCTGACATATGAAAAATTACAACAACAAAACGTTTTTATCTGTGAAATATAATAAGTGCATCTTCAAGCCTATGAAAAAGTAAATTTTATTATAATACTCATTTAATAACGTTACAAATAATTGTAAAATTAAACATGTTACTGCAAGGACATCTTCAGGGGAGGAGGAATATTCAACATTTAATAAATATAGATTTTACATTGAATTAAGGGTGGCTTTCAATTTATTTACGTCCTTGACATGTAATATTATCATCTGAGAAGAAAAAACAAACACTAACTTAGAGATTATATTTTTACATTTGACACATCAAAATATCTACCAAATTTGATATTGACTCATACACTATAAACATGACGGAAATTTGCCTATCAATATGGCCGACTATTCAGAACAAGGGAGGTAAATATTGTAAATGTGGGAACTATCCATATTTACTGACATCACACTACATTCTCATAATGAACTGGTGGAAATGTTTTACAAAACAAAATAAAAAACTAAAAAGCAGATGGCAAGTTTGGATATAAAACATAAGTTGTTTGTAAACATAGAAGCCTGTATGAGGAAAGTAAGTTGGACGTAAAGTACTCATAAGAAGACCCCCGACCTAAACTTAGAGGGGTCATCCACTGACCACAGACAACCTCCGTATGATGTCTGACACCATATACCCTATTCACCCGTTATCCATTTATAACTGTATTCACTCAAAGTCTGTATGACCTAAACCTTAAGCAGACTGACCACCAAAACTATAGGAGTCCTCTACTGACCACAGGCAATAATCCTAGAAAGTACTGACGGAAGGGTCTAAGATCAACTATCACATGCAAAATAATACACATCGTGAATTATGACAGAATGTTTGGCACGGGACATTCTCAAACCATTGCAAGTCAGGAATTATTTCATGAAGTATAGATGACAAAATGCTTGTACATTACTGATAAAATGAATGGCCATATTGATATCTGATTGCAGTTATTGTAAATACAATATTAGCACAATATAAAATGCCATTTACATGCTGTAGTCTTAAAATAAAATTTCAGTCAAAAAACTAGGGACTTATTTACATTGAGTCTGGTAAAAAATATTTTTTGTATGGCAAATACAGTCTATTATAGACAGTCCTGCAAAAACAAATACAAGCAACAGTTTTACTCGTTTAGTAGAAATCTTGTATGCATGCTTAAATCCTATATTACCATGTCTTATTATGTCCAATCTTAAATGTACACATGTATTCACATATTATATTTCTTAATGATGGCTTTTAATTGTACACATTTCTGCTCACAATATAAGATTTAATACAACTGGCAAGTGTCACTCTTGATGGTATTACATTTGTACAGAGGTCTTAACCAAAGGAGAAAGTTGTATATCAGTGTAGATAGAAGTAAATAGTTTACATCCCATGGACAATTTAATAGTAGTAAAGAGTTCATATCACTAGGTAAAATTGTATATCAGTGTAGATAGTAGTAAATAGTTTACATCCCATGGACAATTTAATAGTAGTAAAGAGTTCATATCACTAGGTAAAATTGTATATCAGTGTAGATAGTAGTAAATAGTTTACATCCCATGGACAATTTAATAGTAGTAAAGAGTTCATATCACTAGGTAAAATTGTATATCAGTGTAGATAGTAGTAAATAGTTCACTTCCCATGGACAATTTAATAGTAGTAAAGAGTTCATATCACTAGGTAAAATTGAATATCAGTGTAGATAGTAGTAAATAGTTTACTTCCCATGGACAATTTAATAGTAGTAAAGAGTTCATATCACTAGGTAAAATTGTATATCAGTGCAGATAGTAGTAAATAGTTTACTTCCCATGGACAATTTAATAGTAGTAAAGAGTTCATATCACTAGGTAAAATAAGTTTTTCAAGGGGACTGTAGTTCTTCCATATAATCGTAGCCAGTTTCATGTTGGGAAATCGTTCTGTCAGTGGTAATGTCATCAAACTGTAAAACAATACAAAATTCAGTAACTGAACATATTGAAGAAAAGAATAATTAGCAGTATTCTATTTACAAAATGATCTTACACCACAGCTGAAACAACTGTTCCCTTGAATAAAATATTATTTGCATGAACATACAACACAGAGCTCAAGTACATGAAGAGATATTAATCCTACAAACATAACAAGTTGGTTGCTATAAGTTGAGCTATGACCAAGTCATGTGTGCATGGTCAATTCGTAAGAGACAGTTTACGGAATCTTCCATTTGGCCAAAAAAATAAAAAAAGTTAACACATAATAGTGGAGTTCCTAGCTTCATCTGTACAAATTGTGTTAACTAAATACAAGTGTTTGATGACCACTGTAATAGACATAGGAACACAGATATCTTAAAATATCCACAAACTAACATTCACTGGCATTGAGTCTGATTTCAGTGTTCCAAACATACACAAAATAGCTTTATTCTTCAATTTAGTAAATTTTGCACCTTTTCATTTTTTTGAAGCAGTCTGGTAAGGTCTTGAACATTACATATAAGTGCTAAATGATCATGTTGTCAGTGACATCGTAAGTCAATAAGCTCCAGTTTAGCAAAACATATAAATTGTGATTTTTCTAATGTCAAATATTTCATTTCTTGTGTGATACACTACACGACAGACAGTCTCACCGTCACAGAGTATCCACTCCTTTGAATGGCTACAGTTTAAATATAGGTATTTACCATTTCAATGTTTTTTTTTCAACATTTTCATAATAAGTACAGAATGATACATTGTTCTTAATAGATACAAAACTGACTTACTGCGCTTTTCTCACTACGTAACAAATCGTCTCCTTCAATAGACAGTTCATCGAGATCTTCTTCTATTTCTTCAGCAATGCTGCCATTTTGTGCTTCCGATCTTGTTCGTGGACTCTTTTGGCTTAAACTGTGCCTAGTCAAACATTAAACATAGCAAATTTATATGTTATTCAATACAAGCCGAATCAAGGTATCCACAATGCAGAAAAAAATGGCAGAAAAATGGAAGATATCAGGAAGCATCAATATTTAAAACAAAATGTGAGCATGGCTTAACATGTATAAGCAATACCTCTGATATACAGTAAAACCTCACTTAAAGACCACCTCAATAATATTACCGCAGCAAAAACATAATATTCAAGACCGTTTTCAATGTTTTGCTCCTTATTCAACCTAAATATCAAGACCATCTCAATAAGACGACCAGTTTTCAGGGGTCCGAAAGGTGGTCTTAATATCGAGGTTTCACTGTATGTACCGATTTGATTTTTCCAGATTCAATCGATAGACTGAAGTACAAAAACTTTCCTACAAGAGCCAAGAAACAGAGAATAAATGGTTCATCATAGTGAATAAAACGCAAATCTTAATTAGTAGCATCACACTCTTCCTTGTTTAACGCTAACAATTATGTTTGATGTTTCATAAATAGTAAGACCAAACTTACAAATCATGAATTAAATAAAATATTCTTACCCTTCACTCACAAAATCGTCTTCATACGAGTAATCCTGTGCATCTAAAATTCACCAAGAAAATCTATTAGTTCTGATGCATCTGGTAGGTATAACTATACTGCACTGATCTCTCATTACATCTACATATGATTAATAATAATCAATCAGTTATCTACAAATGTATGAATTAATGCCTACATTACAAATCTATTACATCATAAATCTAATAAGAAATCTCAAGCATTATCAAGTTTGTAGTTACCGACAGTAGATCAGCATTAAGACAAAAAATCCACTAATGTTAGCAGCATATGCAAACTATGATACAGGGGTGTCACTATTTCTTTAAGTAGCAGTGAAATTGCCAAAAGAAGGCGGGGTCTGGTGGGGATACACCCCTTTAGTTATAATTATTCATACAAGAAAAGAAACCGGGTGATGATGCTTATGTTACTGGGTAGTTTTACCAGCTCCCTGCTCTTATTGACACCCCTGTGATAAGCTGTTATATAAATGTATATATCATATAAATGTATTGTAATGTATGTAAATGTAGACAAGTATAAAGATTTTTTTAAACCTTACAAACACTCATCACATGATAGCTATATCTAAATTAAATCTTATTATCAATAAATGAAAATTTTGTCATAAATGAAACAACTTCTCATATCATGTAACTTAACACATCCAATAGCTATGTATTAAATGCAAAAAGTTCAGACATTGCAATGCCACAACGTAGAAAAAACATATGACCCACCACCGTCCAATCCTAGATCAGCCATACGTTTATCCATGGCACGTAAATTGTCTGTTGAACCGTCCTGAGCTGTAAACAAAACAACAACGTGACACCAAAACCAAACATGTGATGCAAACATATCAAACCTGGTGAGCATGTTAAACCTGACAAGCAAAAGGCACTAAACCATTAAATCTATGATGTTAAAACATTTGTATGTAAATCTCGTGCGAAGCACCCTAGTCATTTTTCAACTATATAAAAGTAATTATGTATTATCAAAAGTCACTAGCTATGTTTTGTATGTCTGTTTTGAAAGCAAACTAAATCTTATATATATAAAAGCTGGATTTCAGATCAAGAATCAAGCATATAAGATGAAAACTACTAAAATCATGTGAATGTCTAACATAGTGGACCTCGTTAATACAAATTATTTTTTTGAATAATACATGAGTTTGGAATAGCCAATTTAAATACGAAAACAAGAAGATATATCCGGACCTGATATTTACTTCAGATGATACCGAATATTCGGATAGGTTACCGAATAATCGGACAGAACGTCGTCGAATAAACGAGGTCTGACTGTACATCCAACTCGCATATGGACTAAATTTGATGATTACATCGACTTCAGCAACGAGAAATTGTTGGATATTTCACTATTTTCTGACAATCACTTCAAGTATGGTACAACGAAGCTTGGTAAAAATACTGACACATCAGTATATCATTCAACAATTATTGTGCGATTAAGTGCTTTGAAATTAAATAGTGCAGAAAAAACACACAACACAATTGTGGTATTACGCATAGATCAGATTTCATTGGTTTTAACTTTAGGGACTTTGATACTATTCTTGACAATTATTTAACAATAGAATAACACAGTTATGCCACAATTATTTACAGGAATTAATCACCAAGGATATTGTTAAATGAATATGTATGACAATGATTCAGGACACACTGCTCAAATGGTGAACATATCTTACCATGGTTGTTTAAAGTTTGATGTCTAAATACTGGAAGCTGTCCTATCAAATAACTTAGATTTGTATACAAAATACAACAAAGTTTCATCATGTAAGATTCCATATGAGGAAACCTTGTATATCGGTAATAAATATGCAATTCTAAAAAACACTTGTTAAAAGATCAGATGACGACACTTAAAAAACATTTAATACATGTAGCTTAAATCAACGTTTCATTTTTTTAATTAACTTCTTAACCTCTTTGACAACCGCCCCTCCCCCCCCCCCCTGCCCCCTACATTTTTTTCTTTTACATTTAAATCTTAATCATATGTAACTACATGCAATAGAAACAGAGAAACACAGATATCTTCAGTCTAATCATATACTTACGTGATTTTCTTCCCCCTGCGTTTCTGTCCCCTGTAAGCGACGGAAGCCCTTGTAGGGAGCTCATGTCCCCACCAGTTTGGCCCCTACCTTGGGACCCAGATTTCTGTCCAACACCATTAGCAGCACTAGGTTTCTCGTCACTACAAAATGCATAAACATACTGAATAGTTCATAGCCAAATCTTTCACAATCATCAGTACAAATACTCACCATACATCTGCAGATCAACATCTAATTTGATATGCAGTACGACACAACAAGTAATGAGATTTTACAAAACCATTGTCAACCACAATAATCTTTTATAAGACAACATACATGTATATAAGTCGAAAACTTGCCAACATCAATTACCGGGTATATGAGATGTGCATAATTATGTGAATTATGTATTCAGTGATAAATACACACAGACATAACACGATGATCACAACAAAACAGTACATGGGAAACAATTTATTAACCGTTCAACAGTATTAACAACACAAAAGCAACAAAATTAAATCAATAAAACGACAGACATAGGTGAAATTTTCATATCGCCAAAATATACATGATTCAGCATCATATTACCAAATTACAGTGTTTTTTTTATAATGCATGAAGCTAGAATGTAAGATTATATGTTAATAAATAAGTGATTTGATATTGGCCCTGTTATTTGTCCGAGGGCAGTCGTATTGGCACGAGGCCGAAGGCCGAGGGCCAATACGACTGTCCCGAGGACAAATAACAGGGCCAATGTCAAATCATTTATTTATTGACAATTTTATTAAATAACTTCATGTACTTATAAATAAAGGATTCAAAATCTATTTTTTTTCTGTATACGCTAAAACTATGAATTAGTTCCGTGCTAAAAACTGTCGACGAACGTTTAAATACTGACTTTAAAATAAAATGGCTGCCGTTTCCGAATTTCCAGCTGCGAATCTATATCATTTTTTGGCCCTGTTTAATTAGCCAATCAAATTCTTTAAAATGCGGGCCAATATCAATATCAGTTAGCGGCCCCGGGCCGAAAAGTGATATTGATATTGGCCCTGTTATAGAGGAGGCCTTTGTATTATTGGACGAGGCAAATGCTGTGTTTAAGGGCTAATAATTAATAGTTTTTTAATAATCCTTGTTATTGCCCTTAAATAAGTCAATAAAAAAATAAAGACTAAGTTGACATTTCAAACTACATCCTATGACTTACTGCATTTACCAATCCTCCGATCGCAACATAATATATTGCACGTGCTCAATTCATCTACCAAGTCTGGTTAAAACATGGGCAGTTAAAACGTTTTCAAAATTAAGATGGAAAGGTTAGGTATGTTGAAACCACCACTACAATATATACCCTAACATCTAATCAAACTAACCATAACAATAATTGGAAAAAATAATGCAAACATTAGTAATTATAAATATTAAGGACAAAAACACTGTCACCATAAATCCACCAGCATACCTTCACAGAATTTCTTATGTCCAATCTCTATTAAAGTATTTCTACAGATATGATTTGTTTTAAAACTTCGCACTTGACGAATGAACTGGACATCGTTTAAAGATGTACCTGGCTCATCTGAACCTAAAAATGTTTTAATGGACCTCATCCAGCATTGTTGCTACATAGTCTAAAACCTCATTAATAGGGAACCATTGCCATGTATAACCATTTAAAACAATCGACAAATACAGAGAAAAACATTATAAATGAATTCTGTGATAAATGCATATTTATTTAATTAGATAAATGATATTTTTCATGTTTGTTTAGGTTAACAAATGCACAAAAGATGCTCATAATATATCTTTAAAGACATTTATATCAATCCACACTGAAGGTTTCATGCTATCATGGTGGCAGTATGAATTCAACACTCCGAGACAAATTATGACTAGTTAGTCACGTATCTTTCTCATAGAAAATCTTCAAGCAGTGAAGTTGGAATAATTATCATCAAAATATTTTCACCAAGTTGTCGTGTTTAGTGTTAGATTTGACGCCTTTTCTCAAAGATATTTCACCGTATGAGCATCTGTCAGTTACCTACCAGTATTCCTGGGTTGACAACCAGTACTTCCACAAGCACCACGCACTGCTGCCACATGCATCTGAGTGAAGAACAAATGCCTTTGGATGTATTATCTTGAAGGTTCAAATCCAGGATGATAATTTGAAGGAGTTGTGGACACCTGTTGCGGCTCAAAAATTTGGTTTATAATCAATAACGCTTGAAAAAACCCATAGCGTGGAAACAGAAACAGGTTGCAATAACTCCTCTAAATTATCAAACGGGATTCGAACCTTCAACCTCCAGACTATCACATGCTCTACCCGTTGCACCAGGATATTATCAGTGTAAGTAACGACACAGTTATCAAATGTAACATTAATCTACCTTTCATAACAAAATGAATGTAACTGTTTTAAAACTCACAGAACTGAAACCATAAGCTTAGAGGAATAACACCAAACCATGAAAAGGTAAATATATCATTCAAACTGGACAAAACTTGAGCAACTCGAATGTGCAAAACATTCTAGTCAAGAACTAAAATTCTAACAATAAACACAAAAAGGTCTTTGTTTTCATGACAAATTGATCTTACCCGCAGGCAAATACAAAATCCTGCCTGTTATATGAGAAATATCAATTATAAAAAACGCATAAACTCAGCTTCCTAACAATTTAATTTCCTTATACCTAATACACAATCGTTCCAATTATCTATTTTTTTTCATTTTCATGTCTGTGAGCAGCTGTTCACAATTTCCTACCAGTTTACTTTATTAATATCTAAAGTACACAAGGAAATTTTGGTTTGTATAAATACTATGCACAGAATTCATAACTGACTGTAAATTACCAGTTTATCAGTACCAAGTTGTGTTCAGGGTTAGTAATAAAAAAAGTTGATAACAAAATATAAAACTGAACCGAATCCCCAATCTATTGTTCATTCCAACTCATATGTTCGTCAAACATTATGCCCCACCCCCTTGAGTTGCACTTTCTAAGAAACATGTGGAAGATTAAATAAAACATGATGCACGACACCCAAATGGCAGTAGGACAGTAGGTATAGTTAATAATTTGTTGTTTTATTGGAATTGATGATTTATAGTTTCCTGTAAAACATGAACGCCTCCTCCAGACAGCAGTAAATTAGTTAAATTGATGTCTGTATGGTGACCTTGACCTTTGACATGATGAGTTCCATATTGGGATAAAAAATGATCATGAATCAAATTCTATCTAAATTGTAGTGAAACACAGATTTCTGTCAAGAAGGATGTAGTTCTGTTTCATACTATGACTAGATGCATCCACAGGACATGGTTGCCCCTGGTATGTTTTTGTTCAAGTGTTATCGAACGGAAACAAATTTTTAGAACAAAACATGTCGCCTCATCTCCTCCAAAACTTGGTGGATTGTGACTGAAATCAAACTTGACCTGTATTTTATTATCCTATGCTTATTGCACACAATATGAATTTAATCCATCCATCCTTTCAAGAGAGATTGAGCAGAAACTAATTTTTCGCAGGATGGATGCACGGACAGACAGGGGTAAAACTTTTTCTTTGAATGCTGTCAGGGGCATAAAAATGAAACATGATCTGTCAGACTTTGCCAGATTGAGTAATAAACTGATTGACCAGTTGAAGTTTACAGTAATATTGTATATATATCCTAACCATATAAACGAAAAAAAATTAATTCTAGCAATTTCATTTGGTCCAGCATTAAGATTTTACACCACACCACACATTATTATTAACATTATTGGAATATACCAAACAATTGAGTATGCAAAATTAGTTTATATAACACATGATATGTTTACATGTATATATAGATTACAATATTTTGTTATTATGACTGAATGAGAAGCTGATTACATGGCACAACATTCACACAATGGGGTTATACTATCAAATACACAGCATTCAAACTTCATTTAATGGCAAAATACATTTAGCAAAAACAATCATTTATACTGCACACATGTAAGGGTTGGTGTATGAGCTTACTGAAAACATTAAACATTAACCAAATAAAGAAAGCTGCAATAGTAATAAATATTATCTCTCAAAGTCAACACAAACTGCTTTCGTTTCAGTAAGGAAACAATAACCTTAAATCCATTTGAAATATGAGTAAGTTAATTAAGCTTTAAATCGCAATTATTCATTTAAAACCCTGAAATTTACACTTTTGAACATCAACGAGATAGTGACATTTGTGAACTCAAAATTTATCCTAAAATTCAACAAAATTATAGTGGACACGCAGCATAAGCAATTTTTCTACATTTGGTTACTATGGTAACAATAAAAATTCTGAAATTTGATGAAGAAACAATATTAAGCAGTTTGTGCTAAGATTTATACCACTGGAGCAACGGCCAGGCACTACTTAAATCATCACACCTGTTAAATTTCTAGACATCACAAAACAAGTTAATATTGCCATATATACACCAGTAAACAGGTAAAGCATTAACAAGCCAAACATTCTGGTAATAATGCCAAGTGAACATATGTGTCTCATTGACACAATACTAAGAGAAAAGCAAGATAGTGTATTAGTAACTACAATACAAATGATCAGATTTGGACTGTGTAATCATTTCCACTAGTTACATAGAAATAATTTTCAAGGCCTGTTATTTTACTGAACCATTACTATTCATACATAACATTCAGGTTTTTACCATTTGTTTTCCTCGGAAAAAATTCAAGGCGCTTTAGTAGACCCCTTATTTTAAAGGGTTCATTCTACAACCATGACATTAAAGTTGAGAAGCTGGTGATACAATTGCTATTAAACAAATAAAGCCTTTTGTGAACTAGAGTTTTCTAAACTGCCGTGACAGTAAGCATTACATTTTCACCATGATCCCACAAAATGTATTTTCAAGGATATATAAACAGGCAACCCGTTAGCATTACATTTTCACTGTGTCCCACAAAATGTATTTTCAAGGATATATAAACAGGCAACCCGTTAGCATTACATTTTCACCGTGTCCCACAAAATGTATTTTCAAGGATATATAAACAGGTAATGACTCAAGTGTACAATTTCATATCATAAATAAATGTTATCAGTGACAGGAAAATTGTATTTTTTTGGTAGAACTAAATGATTCATCACAAACCAAACTCCTGATAGAAACAAAGTCTGGGTAAACTATACACAATACCCTGATAGAAATACAGGTGTATATATGGCAAGCTATAAAAGTTACTTCAATCAGCTAGGATCTTTATACAAGATGCTCCGACACACATGGCTAGGGTGGTGAGGATTAAAAAAAACTGCTTCACCACAGCTAGCTGGGGTGTGGAATTTAAGGGGTCTCACATGTCATCAAACCAGTAGAAGATTGCATCAGCTTGTACATGGACAAGAAACTGACAAATTCTCCCTGATGGTTTCACGCACAAATTTATCACCAGGGGATCTCCAAATCAAACTTACATTTACAGAATTGCTCTGAGCTAGTAATCTCTACAATGCAGATAGGCATACCACATATATCTTTCGTTCAAATAAATAATTATTTTTGAATTTTCAGTTTACCTTGACCATGGACAAGCTTATACAAACAAGGAATTTCCACACCTCAGCTAGGTATATATCTTCGAGCAAACTAACCTCCGTAGGGCAGAATACACAGGTATTTGTGACGGTCGCCCAGCGACACCACGTCGTCCATCAGTTGGACTTTCTGCTTTACTAAAGCATGGTAGAAACAAGATATTTAAACAAACTGTAACATTACATATTAGATACTGAATTATGAAATGATTAATTATAGAAGTTTTACGGTTTGTGACAAGGAACGTATTATGATACTGTTGTTATAAAAATCTTGCACAAAATGTTTTAAATACAGATATGCAAAAATGAAAAATTCCTCATTATTACACAAAAAGTAAAAAATACGATTTTTGGTGAATTTCACACCTTGCAAAACTATACACTTGGTTAACCATTTGGTTTATTTCAAATCAGGTGACTCATTAATATTGTTAAACAAAAGATGAAAATTTCAAAGAAAGAAATAATATTGAAATACTAAGTTTGTTTTATAATGGGGAATACTGACAGCATGCACAAGGATAAGATCAACTTTCAATGCAGGAATTATCAGCAAGAATGATAGGCAAGTAACATACAGAATAGATGACCTTGAAACATGAACTAGGTCAAGGTTGATTTAAGGTCAAATAAAACAAAACATATTTTTCATGGAAAGTCAAAATGAATTGATGTATGGAGCTTCAAACATAGAAATTTAATAGGAATTCAAACCGTATGCAGGATCAGACATTACAATAAGCTGTTATATGAAGCCTTAAACAATGATTGTGCCAAGTGAATTGAACATCAATAAGAACGATTTACCACACAAGGTTAAAAACAAATCCACAAGGAATCATATTAAAGTGTATTACAAATCATATTCATTTTGCTTTTTTATATATTTAACAATGAAAACAATTTGAGCACAAAGACAAAATAGAACAGAAATACAAAGCATACAAATAAACATGCATGTAATTAATGAACTCATGCTTGAACTAATGTATGAGTATGATACAAATGGAGAAGGCTAACAAATGTTTTTGTTGCAAGCAATGATTACTTTTGCTTCAATAAAGACAAAAGACCATGGCTTACCAATTGCAATGAAAACATATACGTAAGTATGTGTACGTATTTATGAGCCAGTGGCTGGCTAACACAGCTCAGTCAGAACAAATGCAGTGTATCATACAAGATACAAATTTGTATTTAAAGTCGGTTGTGTCATGTTTTTTTTAAATATTTATATAAAATTTTCAAAATTGTTATGGCAGTTTGTTATCATGTTATGGGGCTTTTTTAATATGTTATGCATATCTAAGATTAAGGCCGTTTGTCAACAGTATTTTACTTTTTTTACAGTAGTCAGTCGTCTTAACCAGCATTCATGTGAAATCCTATAACACCCACAAGCAACTGACATCTTCCCCACAGGAAAAATGCCTTTATGTGTATAATTTAAAGTCGAATTTTAAATGTGAATATATGCCGCTTCTAGGTTTGAACATGCAAATCTCATGTAGGCAGTCATGCAATCTACCAACAGAGAAAACCAAATGGGTTATTGGAATTTTATCATACCAGTAATAAAGTATAAATAATAAATTTATGAAAATATAGAGAAAGAGAAATGAATTTTGAAGAAAAATATCTATGACAGCATAAAATTTTATAAACAAAATCAACTTATTTTGTGTGATATGGGTCTATCATATATGCAAGGAAGTTACATGGGACATGTTTCTATAAGATTATATTGTTTTACAATGCTACTCGTCTTCGGTTCCTGTTAATGCACATAAAGTACACAGTTAACATAATAACAAACTTGCAGTATACATGTAGTATCATTTAACACAAAATTAGTAAAACCTTAATTTTCCTTTTTTTTGGTTATAAACCAGGGGCATAGCCAGAGTTGGTAGAATGTGTATGCAAACAATCTAGAGGGGCCCAAGTGCAGTACCCTTAAATAATTGATAATCATGTGTACGCAACAGCGTATTTTGCATTTAGGTAGCTATGCGCCTGATTACCATGTTTCTGTGCTGTTAAAATTTAATAGTACAATTATCAGAATGAGTAAAAATGAAGTTCAGCACACTCAAAGCTTACCAAATCACTGCACTGGTCAGGTGAAAAGGTTGGAAAATGTATATGAAACGAGCATATAAGTACAGTCTGAGAATACGATGACATCTCTATTTAGCAAATGTGAATGCAAAAACGGGGTTATTTTGGATACAATTGCGCAACAGGTTGCATAGCTAAAGCTGCCACTGAAGTTTTACTTTTCCTACACTCTCATGACAGTAGTACTGTTTGCAGGCCAGTAAAACCTACCAGCTCCTTCAACGTAACAATTAATATCCAATACACTATTCCATAGTAACATTGTGAGTCAGAACGTGAATTTAATGAATGTTTTAGATAGTGTTCTTGATTTATACTCATATAAAAACAATTATGAATAAATCATATTCAAAAACTATTTGGACACAAAAGTCACTTTGGGAGGTTAAATCCTATTTTCAGATATGATTATTTCGGATAGAATTATATCAATATCAGGGTCCACGGAACATCTTTATAAGCAGGTTTTACAGTACTTATAACCAGGGATCCGATTCACAAACATTTTAAGACTGAAATTCCGTGTAGTGGTTAGCATAACAGACCGGCAATCCGTAGACCCGGGTTCGAATCCTGGTAGCGCCAATGACAGATTTTTCGTGTTCCTCAAAACATGACTTTATTTGAACTTTAAAAAGTTAGATGTACTTTTTGTTCCTATATTGTTACAACTTAATAGATTTTAATAATAATTGGCAAAAGTGTAGAGAAGGCTATAACAATTATTCTGACAAAATTTCATTCATCTATATTTTATGAAAACGAAAGCCTGATAAATATATTTTTTTCAAATTGAAAGTTTAAGTCTGAGTTTCAGTTTTAAAATGTTTGTGACTAAGCCCCCAGTTTTATCATATGTTCCTCCTTTGGAACCACAAATACAAGTAATTTTGCTTCTATATAATGCTTAGCATAAGTTCTAATATAAACACTAAGATTATTATTATGAGTAAACATATATGAACATCATTCATATTAATCAAAAAACTATTTTCATGCAGACACATCAATGGCCATGCCACACATCCATACTATTCTACCAATCATATAATAAATTAGGTGCAATAACTATTTGTACATTAATAGATATTAAAACCTGAAAAAAATATCAATCATTCAAATCATTTAATACTATCACTGCAAAACATTGAGTGCACGTGTGTAAAATAGACAAAAGTCCAACATGAAATACCATACACATGATGGCACTTTCAAAATTCTTGGATCAAAAACACCCGACAATAATTTTAGAAAAAAAATATTCATCTTAAATACTGTAGTAAGTCTTCCAAATTTTAATGTTTCTGATCACCATTTTCACTTAAACTAGCAAACGGGGCATCTTACATGCAACAGACATGCAAACAAAACTGTCAACATCTCTTAAACAATAAACCAGTTCATGGCAGAAAACAAATATAATTACACCCAACTTTGAAAGAGCCACCATCATATGGTATCCGGTCAGATTTGACACTGCTGCTATAAAATTTGTTATCAAGATGAGTCATTTATCCTTACCTGCCAAATGCTTTATAACCAATACCAGGAGATGAAGGTACAAGGTCATCAAAGAAATCTTCCTCTGTATCTGTGTTATTGTTATCTTGTAATATCTGTTTAGGGCCATTTTCTATATTTCTGTTATTTCTCGATTCCACCAGACTGCGTTCTGATCGTTCAGAGTTACTGGCCTGCGTTGAAAAATGATAACCAAGATTATTACAAATTTATCAGTTAAGCTATCTGATCGGTCAACTCCAACTGAGCACTGCTGTGGCATTTACAACCCCTTCGGTAAGTGACCTCATTTCAAGAAAACTCAACATGTGATGTCACTATTTGCAAGCAGGAAACAATATTTACTTGTTTTCATATTGCCATATGGGGCAAATATTGATTACTGTCAGTACATGGTGCATCACATGTGACGTTTACTTGAGATGACGTCACTTAAATAATAGGTTGGAAATTGTACAGCAGCGCTCAACTGCTGATCAAATACTCACCCATGTGTAGATTATCACGACTGTTTAACAGTTTTACATATAGGTACAGTAGTCAGTATATCTGTTTTCTAGATATCTTACAAATTCAGAATGTCTTTATGCAAGTAATGAATACACTCCCTGCATTAAGGATAGTAGACAGACGAATGATGATGCATCAATATAGGCTCAAAATATAGGCCGGTAGTTTTACAGTCATCTTATAGAGCTAGACATGAGGGACTGAATCTTGCCAGGGTCACAGACACATGCACTGGTATTTCCATACACGTTTACCCTTGCACCTCCTCAGTCCCTAATGTTGTGTAGACTGTTGTTTCCCTGGAGTTTGTGAGGGGAGGCATTGTCTTATGTATGTGGCATTCCCTAAACAACTTAATCCCTCTTTATATAAATTGGTACAAACATAAATTTATTGCAAAATAAACCAAAAACAGTAAACCTCACTTAAAGACCATCACAATGATAAACCACCTCAATAATAGGAATACAATATTCAAGTCCATTTTCACCATTTTGCGCTTTATTAAACCTCAGTAAGTAGACCAGTTTTCAAGGGTCCCAAGGGTGGTCTTATAACTGAGGTTTTACTGTATGGCCTTTGATTTTAAGTATGAAGGAAACATTACCTTGCTTAATGGTGATGAGAGGGATTTGTTAGGAGATGATGGTGATAGAATATCCTGGACGTCACCAGAAACAACGCTTCTACATTGTAGGAATAGTCGTTTATACATTGATATAAACTCCTTAAAACAGATACCTGCAAATAAAACGTATATGTTAACAAGATTTGTTATCAGTAGACATAGAGAAAAGAAACATTTAAAATAAGTCCTATCTTGACTTGTCATTTCTATGTATCACAGCAAACAGTTTATATTCTATTTTCCAAACTATTAATTTTCCAAAGGTCATATTCATAAACATTATAAGACTAGTCGAAACTCAGACTTCAGACTTTAAAATGGTAAATGTTCTTTTTAAACCTATGTTGTTATAACAATATAAACATTTTTAAAAACAGGCAAAAGTGTACAGAAGTTGACAAAATTTCATTTGCGTAGATTGAAATGAGAACAATATGCTGGTATATATATGTTCTGCAAATTTAAAGACTAAGTTTCTGAGTGTTTGTGAATAAAGCCCCTGAACAGAAATGAACCTGTCAATTTTCATTGAAACTCATTATATTCTACTCCTCATTACATTCTATCATTAAATTTGTATATCGACGTACAATAAGTGATTCATATTCAGTTACATAAGACATTCAACTTCAGTAGATAGTGAAATATAAAGCTGAAATACATTTTCCTTGTTGGAAATTCATATATCTCTTTGTACAAGTTGGACTACAGTTACACAACTTATTGTTGAGGAATAAAGTATCTGTTAGTCATAGCATAAATATTTGCTTATTCAACATTCAACAGGCATACAACGATACTTTACACATCAACCTGGACCTTCAAATCATACTAAGACTATACATGCAATAACCGTTTGTACATTTCTTATAAACACTGACGAAATAACCAATGCTAACATGAAAAAACACATAGACACAGAGATACAAGCACAACTCATTGACAAAAATATCCATCTGTACATAATCATTCAATATACTATACACACTATAAGTCCCATGTTTGCTATTGACAAAGTTGCGCGTGACACATTGTCTTGTTATGGTGATCATGTGTGTTATTTTGAAATCCCTCCATCCATAATAAAGTTATCGCCCGGGCAAGAAAATTATAATTTGAGTAACAGTGACCTTGAACTTGAACATAGGAGACTGACTGTTGCATGTGACGCATCATCTTGTTATGGTGATCACATGTGCCAAGTTATTTTGAAATCCCTCCATCCATAAGTTATAGCCCGGACAAGAATCTGAACACA
Organism: Mactromeris polynyma; assembly: GCA_032209605.1. Lineage (NCBI taxonomy): Eukaryota > Metazoa > Mollusca > Bivalvia > Venerida > Mactridae > Mactromeris > Mactromeris polynyma. Next base: position 17,969,104 of record JASFXZ010000005.1, read on the forward strand.
CACACTCAGTCAGGAGCAACTCTTAATGCCAACCTATGTATATGGCGGGGGCTTAAATACGTACAATACATGTAATAGAAGACAAAATGTTACAACAGAACTGCAATGGAAGTTCTTGGAGTACAAAACATGAGCAAACATACCAATGAACACAGGAACCATGCAATGAATTTGTTCCTAACACAGTAAAAAAAGAGACACACAAGTGACACTGTTGCAGACTGACAATTTCAAACAAATAAATACAAATCTTTTGGACACAGGCATAACAGGAATTGATAGAGATCAAACTTTACACATTTTTTAGCCGATTGAAATTAAATGTATTGTCATGTAACAAACACAATTATAGCCAATATATATGACATAAAGCAATTATTGCATTCAGCGGACATGATATACATGCTAAACAGACCATGACAAAGATTACATGCTAAATATTCTTACAAATTACCTCTACTAGTAATTGTAAAATAGGATTCTACAACAAAACAACACAATTAATTAATTCATGGACAAAAGTGATAAGCAGTGACAAAGTCACGAAATTCAACAATTCATCACCGTGACAGTGAAAGTAAGTATGAACATATCAAAAAGATGTTAACAAGGATAGCAAGAAGTGAGGAAGCGATTCTGATGATTACAATAACATACTTTGATGATTGCTTTTTATTAAAAAAAACATATGTTGCCCAAAATCTTCCAGTTAATCATAGATCTGACCGTATACCTTAGTATCCATACAGCAGAAAAAATGTGTTCTGCATGTCTTTTCATAATGTTAAACACTTATGCCTTTGTAGAAAATTCCATTTATGCTTTGAAGTTGGTTCCATTTTAGATCAATTCTCCTGGCGATTTTAAATGCTAGTATTTAGATTTGTTCATATTTACAGACAACATTCAATCATTACAGTATGAAGATAACATATTAAGTTGCTTTTGTTTACTGTGTCTGCAATAAAGTCATGTTTTGAGGAACACGAAAAATCAGTCAATGCCAAGAAACCAATTTCTTCCAGGAAGTAAAAAGACACAGAACAAACGCAATGTATACCTATCCTACCTTGGATCACATGGTACAACCTTGACCTCAAAACAAAATGGCTCAAAGTTCTGAGTGTTCCTGCACTTTGTCTTATTATTATCAACACATTACCACATTTCTATGAAGCAGTTAGATGAAATGGAGCAGACACTTTTTTTGACCGCCAGACAAATGGATAAAAATACATTCTTAATACCCAAAAAGTGATAGCACGATTTGTGAAACATGACGAAATTTCTCACATATATTTTCAATGATCAACAACAACATCACAAAACTGCCATTTGTTATTTTACAGCCATCTCCCTATAACTCTTATCTTTTAATTCAACTATAGACAACAGCAATACTTACTGTTACTAATATCTCTGTCCGCTGCTCTGAATTCATCATTAACATATCTGTCCAACATATTCCTAAAATAACAATAAAATATTTAGAGTATTAAAGCTCATATTTAGTTCATTCATGATACATTTCTTCATTCTCCAAATACTTCCAACAAAAGCTTTAATTATTAACTCTGTCACTTAAAAACAATGTGTGACATTAATGTTTGAAGAACTGGTCAAACCAATTTAATATGCTGTTAGTGTATATAGAATGTAAAAAACTAAATAATGATGATTTTGTGCCGTGCAAAATAAAATTTTGCCTACAATCAATATATTACTGGTGCCTGGCTTGGAAGTTACAAGGTCGTATCCGATTCCCTTTGAAGACACATGTTCTGTTTTGTGTTTTTCATGAAAACGCATGTATAATTATCAAACTAGCCAAAGATTCAAGTTATACAACAATGGAAGCAGCCACATGCTTTTTGGAGTTATTGTACACCGCCCTAAAAGAGGAACAAACTATACCACATGGAGACATAGTCAACCATGCCATAAACTTATTTCCCTTTTTGTTCATGTAATTAATCAAATCATTATCCGGCAGGATGAAATAATATTGTGCACAATGTTCAATTACACTTGAACAAACTTTATTAAGCCAAGAAGTATGGAAGAAGAAATTTCCTTAATAAAAGTTGTGTGAATTTTGAATCAAATAAATAATGATTAAAGTATAAAATGGTTTATGTTTTCTATTTCGCAGATTGTTTCGCAAATAGAAAACCTTTTATTGTACACTTATCTATTTTTCCAACTACTTTCTAAATTTTTCCTTATAGACGAATATATAATACATCTTGTTAATCTATTACTTTTGTTTCGTAGTAGATAAACATGTTCGATGTTATTACTTGAAAGATCTCACCTACCTTCTAACATACTTCATGGTAAGATCATATTTCAAAAAATTGTTAACATTATTATATGTTGTTGATATGACAAAATATATAAGATTTTTTTGAAATAAACGATTCAAATGTCTTTACAAACAACATATATAATACATACCTGTTAAAATTTGGGAACATATCTGAAAATAGATCTCGTAATTCTTCCTTGTCAATCTCATCATTTTTATCCTGAAATATAAAATAACTAACAAATAAGCAACTGACTTGACACAAATAAAAACATTATTCTAATTTGTTATCAATGTAATCATCAATACTTATTCTACGACTTCACAATCAAAATTGCAAAAATTGAGCGTTACTTAACTGTTGACATTCATACTTTCCCAGCAGCTCAAAATTCACTTTCACTTTTACAGTTCAGAAATGCTTATCTATCGAGAGTCTATCTGTATAAGCCCAGGAATTTTTTTTTATCATATCAGACCAAAATGCAAAATCATAGGCCATGGTAGGTACTTTGAACGTTACCGATACTGTTTATACTCAGCAAATATTCTGTTCATTTTTACAAGTAACACCAGTTTATGACAGGAAATTATGGTTTATTTGTCATGAAAAATACATTACCCTGTCATAATACTCAAATTTCTTTCTTGCGTCAGCCAATTGTTGTGATGTTAACTCCTGTAATTTAATATAGCAAGAATTAATTATTAAAAAACATAGAAGTAAATAACAAGTCATAACAATAACACACATATATATTCTGTATATATTCATATATATATGTATTATTTAACTACTGACAGATTCTAGAGAGGGTATTTAAAAGGTAAAAAAAGCTTTGACATAACTGCATACAATTTAGTATATTACTACTACTAGTCAATGGGCGAAAGTGAAACTAGTTAATCTACTTGGTTATTCATATATATAACATAGATCACTAGTTTTGCTTTCACCACCTAACATGAATATTTATTATCTTGACAATTTTATGGTAATTATACTAGTGTTTATAATAAATCTTTACAGAGATATAAGTTCTGACCAAAAACAACAACATTTTTATAGAACCACTTTCATCGCATTTTCAGAAAACAAAACTATCTTACCATAACACACTTAACTATAAACTAATTAAAATTGACTTTTCGGCATATTTGCAAGAAATAACAAGAATACTGGATGGGGGTAAGGTTTGATGCATCACAATGATAGCACCCACTAGCAAGATCACAGTACCAGTATCCCAATACAGATTGTCAACTCTCCTCTTCAAAAAGTAGGAATGGAAAGGGCTATACTTCATACTTCATACAGGTGAAATAAATATTTTGAGTTAACGTCTCAAGATTTGAAAAAAGTAGGGTTAGTTGGGCTCGTTCAAGAAAAATTAGGGAGCAGGTAAAAAATTAGCGAAAAGTAGGAAATGTATGGCCCACTTGCAGCCTGCCAATACTAATTGTTCCAACAATGTGTGACAAATGAATATTGTAATTATCATCACAATGTGAGCATACAGCATACACGAGTAGCATATCATTCACATTGTGAATTACATGCAAGTGATCAATAAAATTATATGTATTTATAATTCAAGCATTTGCATTTCACAATACACAATCAATTCTGTATGCTTTAATATGATAATGAACACCAATACAATGTAGATGCTGGTGCATAAAGCTCAGAAGTTTTCGAGATTGATGATATTACCAAATAGCAAGCCTTGCATGATGGGAAATTACAAATTCCAACTTTCATACGATCCGGAAGTTGGCATACTAATAACAGGTACATGTATACGAGCTCTACAAGGGACAGATAAGTACGTAGACACTACAGGGGACACACACTATCTATACACACAAGGAGTTAAATATGACATGTTCTATAAATGGTTATAAGAATGTCACAGCCATGATGTTTTCTAACATTTAGTATAATTACAGTTTAAATCACAGAACACAGTTTAAGTAGTATAATCCCAGGTTATTTATACACGTATACAGCTAATAGAATATTCAACCAGGTTTCATGAAAATAAAGTACAGTAAACCTCAGTAATATGACCACCATTGAGACCCTTATTCTTATTGAGTTGGTCTTAATATTGAGGTTGAATAAAAATGCAAAACCGTGAAAATGGAATTGTTAATTGTGTTCTTAATTTTGAGGTGGTCGTATTACTGAGGTGGTCTTTATGTGAGGTTTAACTGTATTCAAGTGTACATGCAACACTTCAATGGTGTCTACCACTACCAGCTTAAATATCATGATATATGAAGACACTGACTTACACAGTCTAAAGGCAACTGTGTCGCTGTCATCAGTCATCATTGCTCATTCCCTGCACTCTAAAAACCAAGAACCCAAAGCCCCTATATGTGATGTGAGTTTGTTTTACTAGTGAACATAAAACTATTGCATTAACATGCTTTAATATTTTTCTAGCAAATTGACAGGACATGCTTCCGCACCATTTCCCACAACACACATTTAAGACACAAGCAAAATAAGTAAACATTCATAATGTACAAGGGGGTATAGAATGTAAGGGTGGGACATCACCAGATAAGTATATTTACCTCAGGTATGTTTATCTGAGTGTCTGACTCCTGACAGAGTAATACAAAAGACTTAGAAATCGCACAAACATAAGCTAACACCTCTATGGTAAAAAATTAATTCCAGCTGTAGAGTCTACAATATGATTAACTCGTACCATGGTAATACTCAATAAGATAGAACAAGCAACAAGTCTGACATATGAGAATAAAATGCTGAAACACAATGTGGGTTTTGTTTTGGAAGTTAACCACACACAAACTCACACAAGTACTCTACATGTTTTAATTATTTCGATAAAACAACTTCAATAACTTACAGGAGGGCGGCCCTAAAAGTAACCAGAAATTTATTAATTTCATAATGTGCAGTATGTATTAATAAGCTTACATTTAGAACAGTTTATTGAGAACATTTACACAGAACAGAAATCACTTAAAACGTCATTATAAAAATCACATAACAAAGTACTACAAATGAAATCTTAAAATGTTTTATACATTGTACAGAAAGTATTGAATTATTAACAATGTGAAGTACATTTTAAAATTCAATAATTACCTCCGCTCCAGTCATTCGTGCAACACCAGTTCTCTCCCCTTGTGGCCTCTTCAATAATTCAGCCAGTAAAGGTAATTTCGGTCCACCATGGCCATCAGAGATGTGCAGTTCTTTAGCCAGACCACTCCTTCCTTCATAGTTCGAGGGCTGCATGAGTTAAGATATCAGAATTGCAATTAAGCAGGAAAAGTCATGGGAAGTCACTATTATATTTTGCCTCTAATCTCTTATTGCCCAATGCAGACTTCATGATAACTCACTTGCCCGAAGCACGGGACAAGTAAAATTACCGTTGGACAAGTAAAAATTCAATTTCGGCTGCCCAAACTGGCAAGTCTTGTTCAAGGTCCAGTCTGACTAGCTTTTATCCACAAAAATTGATGACGTAGTATGCAATACTTTGACTGGTTTTCATTTTTTGTCAATATTGTTTGTGTTACAGCACTTTTTCATCAACTATTGTTACCAGTCTTCGTTTCCGAATTAACAAATCAAAACAACCATCAAAACATCATGTTTCTTCGTTATTTTGATGGTGCTGTTAATTTTATTCGGGCAAGTGAAAGTGAATTCGGGCAAATGGAAATTGCAAGCTGTCTGTCTGAATGGGTAGGTCCTTCAAAAAAAATATTGTGAAGATTGCAATGCCTTTGTACAATTATGCATTATTAAATAAATGTGACAGACTTACACGTATTAAATACATTGTGTAACTGTACTGTTGGTTATGCTCAAATATTGATATCCACAAAAATTATATAAGACATTGTTTACAGATTTTACAACCAGAATGATATACTGAACAAATATCTTCAGTTGGTGCTACATTTTGTATCTTGGTTCAGAAAACATTTTTCATTCTAAAAGTAAAATTAAATAGAGTGAAATTATAAATGATTTCAACAGATTACTTTGAGACCAATCAATACTTACACATCCTGACTCTGGCTCAAACACCGCTTGCGTAAATTCCAAGTTGTAGAAATCAAGGAATTCTCTGACTAACCCAACCACAGTCTGACCTGAATTGAACAAAATGCTTTTGATGTACAAAACATTTACAAGGTACATGCGCTCTTTCTACCAGAGTAGAGCTTTAAATCAGCATTCGAATTCCTCAGGTCCGATATTTTATTTCGAATAACACTTGATCTGAAGAGCCCATTTCAATACAAGTAACAAAGTACGTAAGAATATTTATTTCAGATGATACCAAGTATTCAGATAGAATGTTGTAGAATAAATAAGTTTGGACTGTAAATAGTTAATGAAAGACAATTGTCTGAGTTTATTATGATTACCAAACCTGTTCAAATAATAAAAATAACAGTTGGGCAAGTATTTTAAATATGTTCTATAAAATTATACGGTGACCGAAATCATTAGGAGAAATATTTAACTACAAGAAAATGCATGGGTTACACTAGTAAATTAAAACACATTTTATAGCAAATTGTACCTTCTTTAGTAGAAACAAATTTCTTCAAATCATGATTTAATAAGGGCGTTTTATTCTGAAAAAGAAAAACAACATAATAAATACCCTATTCTTTTGCTTCTGAAATGATTAATGCAGTTAAAATGGATAAAAAATACCCTTACTGGGCCTCCACAGACATTGTATTCTTTTACAACAAGCCTGCTCCGTATCTAATCGGGTTAAAACCAGGGCCACACTGGCTTAAATAAGGAGGAGCCACTCTGCGCGGGGCATTCGCGCGCACAATAATTGATTTATACATAATTAATGTCCATGTAAGTCCAATCTGTGTAACATAGTTTTAAACTATGGACTTAGAATAAAATGAGTGTTGGTAAGCTATTTATTTGTGTACAAGTATAAATTAATAATGGAAGTTCTACTTTGACCTTGTAAGTTGTATGCTGATTAAATTAATAATCAACAACCAGAAATCAATAAATGATCAATTGGATTGTACAGTGGGTATAAATCTATGAATAATCAACAAACTCTGCATTAAGAATTTGGTGCCAAACTCCTACTAACTCTGTTTTGCTTAAGCAGCAACTACATTAGTTTAGAAATTAGCACCAAACCCTCAATACACTCTTTTGTAGAATGATCACGTTCAAAATACACACATCATGAACATCAACAGACATATACCTGTATTGATTCTTGTTCCTCTAAAGCTAGGAAAACACTGGCTCTCAACTGTGCCTGAAATACAAATCCAACCACTTTCTATTTACAAATGTTTACAAACAATCAAGTATCAAGTAAACTTGTATCAGTTTTAATTGAGATAGCACTTAATCATATCTATACATGAATGCTACTTCAAGATACAAAGCTCTGACAAACACAAAGCATCTATCAGCGAATAGGTTTAATAATGATTCAGTGTTAAATTGCCCTTTCTTCGTTCTTATTTCACACTTAGAAGTTAGATACATTAGTATTGGCACTAAATACACGACTTCAAACTAAAGGTGAAATTTCCCTTTGAACTTATCCTTTGGAGTGTAATTAATGCTTCCAATGTCATTCAGTCAGGGACGTAGCTTGGTGTTGTTTTATTCCGGTAAATATGCTTACAATAACATCAAAAACATACATTAAATTTCTTATTGCAGTTTTGACCATTTTGTTTAGGCTGCTGCCTACATGAAGCTACGCCCCTGTCAGTGATTGCCACCCAAGAGAAAACTTGACCACAAGCATAATCAACCGATACTATTATGTATGTGATAAATTAGGTCAAATTAATGCTAATGCAACTTCAAAACTTTCTTTTATAAACACAGTAAATATTATCTCAACAATCAAGTCATTGCCAATTTGTTTTATCAGAAGAACTTTCCACTTACAATCACCATCTTTTTAACAAAATCAGGGTAATAGACAAAATTTATCAATTTCAATAATACCTGATTTCTAATTATAACAAACACACTGTTCAGAGATTGGCAGATAGGCTCGAGGTAATTATCAACCAATTAAAAATTTCTCCATTATAAAGGTAAACTCTAGTTAAACAGATAGTAACAGTTAATAGAACTGAAATAATTTCGTAAGGAGATACATAAAGCATGTACACTTGAAAAACATAACCATATTATCATAATAGTATATTTGAGTTGCTGAAAATTAGTGTTATTGATATTTTCTTTACAAAGCCAAATGCTTTTCTCTTAATTGAGAACACAAACATTAAGTTTTTAGGTCAAATAGTACAATACTGATTATTGACATAACACATTAACACAATCCAGTCATAAACCCGTTGAGACATAATTAGTTGTTAAATTGACCTGAATAGGATTGGAATGTTGTAACAATAAGATCTATAAATCTGATTATCTAATGACACAAGATCTGTTTGGAATTCTAACTAAGTGTAAATCAATTAGAATAACTTGGTGTGACAAAAATAAACCTGTTGATTTTTTTAATGACCTTGAGTGTTAAAATTTAGTTTTTGAATAAATCCAAAACATGTATCATTCAAGTCAAATCAAGAGATTTACATGTTTACGCATTAATTTCATAATAATATGTATAAGTATACATGTACTCAATAAACATAGAATTTTACAGTTGTTGATATATTCATCAATAACAATTTCAATGTTTGAGCCTATGACCTGAGGATAGACAGTTGCGTGCTTTACCCACTGAGCAAACCAGTTAGACTAATAAATTCTGAATAACCAATATAATTTCAATTTTAAAATTAATTATTCAGGCAAACCAATGTTCAAACACACAGTAGATGTTTGGGAAATGTAAATACAACAGAGCAGTCAACACTTAAATGGTTGAGCATTATATCTTAATCAAACATTATAATTAGATATATATTGTTACACATGACAAAGACTTTTTTGGTAAAGTTATTGACTAGATGTCATACAGTTCTCCAGATAAGCTGCATATTTGTGTATTTCACTCAAATAAGAACATGGAAAATGCAAATAATTTTGTTTTTAAGCGTACCCATTCCGCAAATAACTTCCTTTTTACTCAAAACATATAGTAAATATGTGAGTATTCTCAAAGCTATGTCTGCTTTCCTACATTGGTAAACACGAAAAAGCCAAATAGCAGTTTTTTGTAATTTAATCAGTTTGAAGTTCAAAACAATACCACACTCATGTCACACCGATTGGAATTCGATATTTGTTATCACAAACAGCCAGCTGTGAACATGAAAGATGATGAAATGTTAGAAAGATACTTCAGTTTGTCTCAATGACTGCTTCCTGGGTTAGATACTAACCAGTACTGGTACCAAATACAGGGACTATGAAGTTCATGATCAAACCTGTTCCATGCTGGGCTCAAACTCACAACCTGTGGATCAAGAGTCAGGCCCTTTATCTCTCGATCAATACACAAAGAGTGCATCTCTTTTTTATAGGCAATTGTTATGACTTATAATAAGCAAATGTGCACAGCACAGATAGTCCATGACGAAAAATGAACAAGATATTTATTTCCAGAAACGACCACTTGGTAAACTAACATGATTAATTCTATATTGTATCAATATTTCAAATTCAAAATCTGTATTGATATCGAATCGACTCATTTGAATCGAAAACATATATCAATAGCATTTGTACTGTTGACATCTCAATTACATATATACCAGCTTTTTTCATCACATGTCCACCAATTTAAATTTGGATATGGTTAAAAGCAGGTACCGTTAAAGGCTAGGATCAATTCATAACTTAGTGGCCACGGCCAATCAGAAAAATACGCAGCCCTTTTACTTTAGGACAGTCAACAGAACTAAGATAGAAACATATTTGGCGATTTCTTAAATTGACAGATGACACGGTCTGTCAACAAAATATGACTGCAATAGATAAGGTACATATGGATTAATTGGATATATCATTGAGCTACAGATAATTGCATCCTCCAATAAATCGGTAACATAGGTTGCATTGCTTTCAGCCTCTGTTAGATCACTTGGAAAATCATTCTAATCATTCTTAACATCTATATACGATTAAATTACGTTCAAAGAGTTGTGCATAAAATATCAACTTGATTTCGGCTAACAAGTGGCTACATGTGTAAATTTACGTTACCCCACCCACAAAATATGCAAGTCCAAGCAAGCAGAGTTTGAAGCATTTTGCCGATCTTTACATCCATTAGATTGCAAAAGGCGCATTTAAGACACAACATGCAAGTTGAATAAAAAGTTAGTTCTTACGCGTATTTTCCCGAGTACGCCATTGGTCTCTAGCGTCTGTGCAACCAAATCTCTCAGTTCGGTATCTTCGTCGGCTGACATGTTGGATTTTCCAAAACAATGCAAATGCGCATGCGCAATACAAAGAGGCGAAAGAAAATAAAACTTCATAAAGGTACGCTTTTAGAGTACTTGATCTACGACAGTAAGGCCATCAGAATATTTATGTATAATTTCTGAGACATTTGTTTCGAAAACGACTTACAATGGGCGTATTTTGTATTAATATACTTTGCTGTTTCCCAGGTTCACTGTATTTATAATGTTTTCATACTAACTTAAATTGACTACAACATCTACAAATCAGGATTTATTTCTTTATAATAAAATTTAAGCATTAGGTTTACCAATCCTTAATAAACGCAATTTTTACTAACCTACATAAAAAACATACATTTATGAAGAGATGAAACTTTTTTTTGAGAATTTTGACTTTACTGAACCCCGCCAAAAGTAACAGAATAGACCCTTAAATTATATTTAAAGACGTGGCACAGTTCATGACAAGGGTAAATTCTACCTTGTGAATACCGAGAACTATGCACAGAGTGTTGGCAATTCTGCCTTTTATACCCTTTTTGAAGTTAAAAGCATGAAACTTGCATGCTTCATGAAAATCTCACTAAACAAGATACTCAATGACTAGCATAGTATGATTGCATGAAAATGTTACCAGAAGATGTGTACTCAACCAAACAATATATACATCTATACTATAGAATCAATAATTACTACATAGTGTTTAATTGATGATGTGGGACGCGAATTTATATTGTAATAAACCCATTCCTGCCACATGTCAGTTTTTTGTTTCCTGATTCCTCCAAGAGAATCGTTTCCGTTCTTTCGAGAATGTTGAAAAACGCTAAATTAAATTGAAAACAAAACGCTCGTGTGCAAATATTTTCATATCCATGAGTCTATAAGAATGCAACCAGGACGTAGTAAAGTATCAATTCAAACATAGCAATGACAGAAACACGTACTCTACCGTACTCAAACCAGCAACGCAATGCGCCAATACTCAGTATGTGCGTATACATCACTTGCGCAACTTGCAATGGTCATTTGTACTCACTGCACATGCTAGATTTTCGGCAAGTTATGTTAGTGAATACCCTTCTGAGGCGACTGATGTTTCTGCTACATATTAGGCACTTGTATTATGTAATTGATTTGAAATCAAATCTTCTTTTCCCTCATTATTTAAATTCGTTTACTTTCAAATCTTGATATTTTTAGGTTATTGTCATTTTGTCGTGCCTTTAATTTGGGAAATGTCTGTGTATGGTATGTGTGGTGCCAATCAGCTAAGTATTTTTCTTTCAAATATTAGACCTTTGGTAACTTATCGAAAACGGTTAAATAAGAGTTTGACATGCCGTTATACTTGTGTAAGCCCCCAACACACATAGTAACATGTTGTGTTGTGTTAATGTTATGTTAATGTTATGTTAATGTTATGTTCCCCATATCCCATACCTTTAATGTTTGCTGTAGACCTCCTTCCCCATTGTTTTGCTTTATTTCGTATCCTGGTGATCTGTGTGGACAGACACTGCTTTAGTGAGTGGTTTTCATTGCGCAGCTCTCACTACCAATGTGTGAATGTAGAACAAGTCGTTACATTTACTTCGTATTGGTTATACGTGAAACGTCATTCTAACGAAGTCGGACATGTAATACAGTCCTTTGTAGGTCTTCTCCAATGCTTTAGATTTTATTTTGTTACCTAAGAATCTGTGTGAGGAGGTTTTGTTTTATACTAGTGGGCTTCCATTTGCTGCTCTTTCTTACTTGCAATAAATACCATTAATGCTCGCTTAATTAATGTATATTAAAGACAAGTATACATTGTATCAAAACTCACATCTTCACCAGAAGCATTTGTCATTATTTTGACACTACTGAACCAAATTCGAGGAATATGCTTAAAAAGGCAACACAAATATGGAAAAAATATTGATTTATTAAAAAAAGTATGAAAGACAAATGAAGTACACGTTTTTTGTATAAATTCACCATTATTGTGAAATGTGAAAATAAGTAAAGTACAAACACATAAATATAAAAATAAAACATGCATGTACAACGAAGTGAGATCATCTTATAATCACAGCTGCTGATTTAATACAGTTTGTAGGATTTTATCCCAGTATATTTCTACACCCATCTTGACAATATTGAACAGGACAGTTTCCAGCAGCACATTGTGTCTGACACCACTGATCAGCATAAGCGTATTTCACTTTCCAAGAAGCTGTAGCCTCACATTTCACAGAACCTGCAGGGGAGCCAATGTTGCTATCAATTGGTATGTGACCCTCTTGACCTGCTCCTGTTTGACCTATACCAATATTGAGATTCCCAAAGCCTGCGTTTGTGTTACTAGATCCGAATGCATTGTTGATACCAGTATTTGTATTGGAGGAAGTACCAATGGATACATCTGCACATCCATAAAAATGTTCCTGGGGACCACACCCTTTACAGCAACGATTGTTGACGTCACAATCCCAGTTGCTGGCTATGATAAAGAAGTAGAATATTCGGGTTTATTCATATTGCTAGAACACGAGCTCCTGTTTCATTAAACAGCTTAAACGGCTGGTACATGTATGTATTCTATTTCAAACTATACGTTAATTTATTAAATTTACAAATGGGGTAAATATTTTCCTGTATTCTACATTTCAATTGACAAAACAGAAAAATATGCTAGTTGTGCTTAAGTATGTATAGTTTAGTTGCATAGATCTATCAATGCGTGACTGGCATGCTACAATCAATAAAAATTAAACACAGACTGGACATAAGACATTCACATTACCTGTGTTCCATTTCCATTGTAAGATACATTGGGAACACGTCAGACCACGTGGTAATACAAGTCTCGCAGAGAATGTTTGAGTTCCGCCTGGGAGCTGCCATTTTGTGTCACCGTTAGGTTGGTGCAATAGATACTGGTTGAAACAAGACTCTGTAGTAGAAATTATAAGACTGAATTCAATGTTCTTAATCCGCAATACACTTAATTTAATAAAATGCATCAGTTGATGACAGATGAGAAATAAGTTAAATGTTAAATCTCCTTGGTGATCATTTTAACTTTCTGAGATTTTTTAAAGGAGAGCACGATTGTGAAAGTCTCAGGAAAACATAGAAGTGTACATTAACAACTCACCAGTCGCAGGTCTTGATGGGTTGTTGTTTGGGCACATACGGAATTCGAAGTAACCTCCATGGTTAGTGGTGACATCAATGCTGACGGTTATTATTTGACCTTCAGTATAGTGGCGAGAAATAGTTCCTGTTGCATAGCGACCACCAGCCTCGTTTTCACGTCTTTCGTTGTACGGGTCTCCACATACACCACAGCGGCCGCCGTTTTGTCCCCACTGGACCTTTAATTATTACAACATTAACCGTTAGCCATACAAGTTATGAGTTTTCAACGCTTTCTTTGTTCAATTTTTCCATAATAACTAGTTTTTTGTATAAATCGTTGATATTGCAACACACACATTCAAGTTCAAGTGTGTTGATTAACGTAACCGTTTCTTATCCGCTTCATAATAATATTACAATGTGAAGCAATTATGTTCGCTTTTCTTCATAAATGTACATCTACAAGGCTCGATCAAATGTTTTTTTAAAGATATAAATACGAACAACCATGGTAAATACCATATGGAAAATATGCATATATGCTGCAGTTAAGTGTGCAAAATTGAAGGCACTTACATCATATCCTCCACAGAAAAGTTGATTGTCGTCATAATTTATCGGTGTGTGAAATCCGTATCTCCACATACTAGAACGAGATGGTGGCTCTATCAAGCGACCATGAGCTGACGTCATCATCACGTGATGAATGAGTATTAAGCAGGTTGAGTAGAGAACAGCTTTAATTGCACTACTGGTCGCCATATTCATCTAAAACAAATCGTAGAATATTTTTTGTATAAATCACGACTAAATCTGAGTGGGAAAAAACATATTTTGTTAGTCGCTAAATATAAAACCTCTTGATTGAAAATGACTTAAACTACGCATTTATTGAAAATTTAAAAAAAAGCGACAATGCGCAGCATCAGCCTTTTTCTTCAGCTTATAAATTAAGTTTTATTCAAAAATGCAATGCACAAAGAAAACATCATCATGTTAATTACTTGTGAACATTAACAGGAATTTCATGTTAGCGTACATCAGATTCAATTCGATTCTGTATTGAAAACAAAACTTACTTGAGTCCACTTTCGAGTAAAAATGTAAAACTGAGTTTTCTTTGAACACTTCAAGCACGTTGTTATTGAGTTGATAGTAAATGATTTTCTTTGCAAAATTTTCCTTATTTATAGTAAATTCGGTATCTCCAATGTTTACAAATTATTGAATATGAGTAATTGTGTATACCTTCTTCCGAATAATACCATGATAAGATAACCAAATATCTACGAAGGTATTTACGTTGACTGTACTCATTTATCTTGGTTTATTTTATCAATGTGTCGAGGGTCAACCAGGTAAATAATGAATGAAATCGAATTGAAATCCTGAAATTCTACGCAAGTCATTCTTCATTCGTGACGCAATCGCTTTGATTGAGAGCAATCAAGACGTAAAAACAAATTCAAATATAGTACAAGAAATGGTCATTGAGTGCGGCTCGTTTACGTACGTGGATTAGTGAAACAGGACTGAAGTTGATAAGGATAAATCAACCAGGTCAAAATGAGTAATAGTTTACGTTAAGGAAATGTTGTTATTGTACCCCATATCCGGAATGCGATTATCACAATAACATCCCGTTCTGCTCGCTGATGATGAAATCAGAATGTATAATAATTCAATAAATTACATGTTAAATATCGCTTCATCTCTTTATTGTGTCGTTAATAAAGAAGCTGCGATAGCACAAATGTAGTGTGGTTGGTTTTATAAAGTTAGTAAAGTGACGTTTAATTCCAGTGTAATGTTAGAGCAAATATTTACCGATTACTAATAAACCAAAGCACCCTCAGGTGCGTTAGTTTAGAATCATTTTCCCATTAAACTTCCTAAAGAATTGTAACAGAAAATATCTTCACTGTCCAGAATAAGTATAATTATACTAGTTGCCTATATAAATGTGTGTATATGTTGTTACGCTATTGACTGGTTAGTTATATAGAAGTCGGTAGTTCTTGAAGCACAACTTTCGTTCGCGCTGTACTGTATTGTTTTATTTTGGGGTTTTACAAAACATTTGTCCAATATTTTGTGTGTAAAGTAAACTTTTAATTGTGCAACGCATTCATGTTTGTTGTTTTGTTGGCCCAAATATTATTTGATTACAAAATCGACGTGAGGTTATTTGGAGTAGATTCAGTCACTAATGATTTCCATTGTTTTTGAATAAAAATCATATATACATGTATATCAGGTATTCAAATAGCGGATATGCTCATGTAATAAACACAATGTATATCAAAACTAACCAACAAATGGGTTGGTGACACACCTTAAAGCTCATTGTATGTTATCTATCGCAAATAATGCTGATGAAATACATGAGGTTAATTTTGAGGTGATAATAACCGTTTTAAAATATGATATCAAGACTATCATGAGCTGGAACTCTGTCCAACGTTAAATATTTCAACATTTTCGCCTGAATAGACATGTCGTGACATTATAATGTAAAGCAGCGGACTTACAGAATTTCTAGTTAACCACTATGAAACGGATGGATACGTTAGAGGTCTAATACACTACAAAGTTGTCATATGCAGTTAATTTCTCTTTAAATAATAAAGGATCAGTAGCTCGTAGCGACCTTTTCACTAGACTATGTTCTGCTTAAGTTGAGCGTTGTAAACTATTTGACTTTTGACTTCCGAAATTACAAGCGGATTTTCAGTTTATTCATATAACAATTGAGATATGGTTGTACATGAATTAATTTACTGTCTTAATTGTTGTTCTTTTTGCTCTGTGTATTAAGGTTTGACCGGTAAATAGATCTTATGTATTAAAACAGTAAACTATGCATGCGAAATTTTCTGAAATGACGTAAGAAGATGACGTAAGAAAGACCAGGAAATTAGAGTGGCAAGTTAGAACCCATGCTAATCAAGAGCGTAGCTGCATGTACGCAGTTATAATTTAGAAGTGAAAGGGTACCCAATGAGAACATACTTTTAATAACTAAGAAGCATTGACAGTTTTTAGCTTATGATTCTTGTTTATTTTATATTTTCCCACAATATAATAAATTAATTAAGTAAATACACACGCCTTAAAACAACCAAGACCACAAATAGATACTTTTGTGTGTTTTTATATCCGTGTTGGTAGATTTTTTCCGTCACGCTGGAGAGCACCTGCCGGTGAGAAAATGTTTTTGTCAATAATATATCGGCAGATTTCTGTCAGTTTTTGTCTGAAATTTGTACAGTTTTAAATAGACTGTCTAATATCAAATTTTAAGGCAATAAAGAAATCATTTTTCGTTACCATGACATGAGCCAATGACATTATATTTCCGGTTTTTATACTGTCCAATCAAATTCCGGGTCATCAGGTCATGCTTCACGGGCTGCACATTTTCAAATTCGAAAGGAGCACAACCAACATCACGGTAAGATATACACTTCCATTTTTACGATTGTGTAAGCGTTTTTTTATCTTCAAAAGTTTTAGTGTGGCCATATTGACTTTGTTCTTTTACTATTTACGCGAGAATTGTTATGTCAGCTTTTTATATTTGAATAAATTCGAATAAAAAATGACAGACTGTGACGCAGCTCAACACTGTTCATGTTCGACAGATAAAAAAAACAGGAAGTCTTTCGATTTCTTTATTTTCTTTGTTATCAAGACAACGATCTGTTGACAGAAAGTATATTCTCATTGACAACTAGTATTTATATAATTAAGATGTTGCAAATTTGTTAAAATTGTTTTATACGGTGATCAGTCATTCAGTGACTGAGTTGCAATGGCTCGTGTCGTTCTGTGCTTCCCTGGTGTGATTCTTTAGACCGACTCGGTTATGTCTTTAGTTGTCAAATTTGTAAAGTGTCATTTCCAGTTTCCTAAAGATAAATTGTATATTAGTGGTAGATCTATATATTTAAGAAGCCTTCACTTAAAAGGGCCTGTTTTACGAGTTTAAAATTTCTACCAATGATGGAGAATCCATTGCCGACTGAGTAAGACTTACTTACTACTTAGAGATAATCATAAACAATACGTTTTGGATAGATATTTGTCTAGATCATACTGATTTTAATCTTATTTTCCATTTCAGGTGCCTTCTCTGCAATCGTATTCAATACTCAAAAGTACTGCTGTCTAAAACAACTGCCAGGTGAAAATATCTGGGACAAAACTGAAAATCCTCACCAAGTACAACAGATTTCTTCATACTATAGTCTATATACTTGGTGTCTCATCTTTGTGAGTGGAATTGTCTGGATAATTTCAGCACAAAATTCTATTAACACATGTATTTTTCATTTATAAGTTGAAAACATGGTTATAGGCTGTCAAGCGTTCCTTACTTTTTGGTCAAAAATTCCTGAAATTTCCTACTTTTTGGGTTCAAATTGTGTAGTTCACAGAGACCTTATATTAATAGTAAGAAAATGGTAGTATATTTGTGGCATCTTTGCAATTAGGAGTGCATAGAAGACTTGAATCATATTGTGAGACTGTACATCCTGGGGAGTGCAGACTGTGGGCCTGTGGCTGCTTACTTAATGATCACACCCAGGTGAAAGATGTATAAGAGTCAAAAGACCTGTCTGTGCAGTCTCGTCAAGATGTATTCTAGTTAGCAATTTATGTCTGTGATCAATGCAAAGTTCTGCACAAACATATGTAAAACTCATACTTTTTTAGTACAAATTCCTTATTTCTCCTACTTTTTGAAAGAAGATCACTTGACAGCCTGTGGTTATAAATTTAGGCATATGTCTAGTGTCAATTTTTGACCGAGTCAATTTGTTCTTTT
This sequence comes from Mactromeris polynyma, assembly GCA_032209605.1. Taxonomy (NCBI): domain Eukaryota; kingdom Metazoa; phylum Mollusca; class Bivalvia; order Venerida; family Mactridae; genus Mactromeris; species Mactromeris polynyma. The sequence continues at coordinate 17,987,772 of JASFXZ010000005.1, forward strand.
TGGTTTACTTGTCTCCCCAACTTGTTCCCCCCTCCATTTTGGATGTAAATTATGTGAATTAGTTTGGTATGTATTGTAAAATAATCGCAGCAGTTCCTAACAATTTTTCTTAACAAAAAAATAGTAAAATGTATTTGACTAATGTTTCGAATGCTTTCAGTTATGGCAACATTTCCTTTTTGTCATAATCTATTGTTCTATTGATTGTCTGTATTTGTGTATTTTTATTGTAATATTTCTGATACTGACTTTTCATGTAATGATTTGTCTCTTTTTTTCAGAATTTACATATTTTTTCCAACGTATAAATACATTCTAAGATCATCAAAATGCCTGAAGGTTCAAGACTCAAGGATTACAAAAACAAGGGTAGAGATGGTGATGTAAGTATTCTACAGTTAGAAAAAAACGACATTCACTTTGTTTAATTGTACAAGATAACATTTCTAAAGGCCGCATTTAAAAATGTCTGTTGCTGTCTGCCCACCCCCTCAATCATTTGTTTGTAGAATCCATCAGTCACTATCTTGGAAGTTTGCTTATCTCTTTTCTTACCAGTACTTTTAATTGTAACTTTCACAGACTACTGGTAATCAATCAATTTTAATTCTCACTTAAAGAATTATGTATGAAAAGTGGGAGTGAGGAATTTTGCTTCAGTTATCCCCCTTTTTGGACTTGGCAAATTTAAGAATTTTTGGTCAACTTGTATATAACAAAGATGCTTTTTTAAAACTTATGGTATTTAAAGGTGGCACATTTCTTAAATTATTATTTTATACGTTTTCTCCTTGTTTACAGGATATGCGTCGTAGGAGACAAGATGTGAATGTTGAACTCCGAAAGCAGCGTAAAGATGACCAACTCCAGAAGCGTCGTAACATTGATGTGGTAGAGGAGGGTGGCCCCACCAGTCCATTAGCAGATGTTTCAAATAAGGTACAGTTAGTTGTTACTAAAATCGGTCCTGCTGAAATATGCTGTGATGCCAGTAAAAACCGCTTTATCAAGTGAAAAGCGATGTGCTTTATTGAGCCTCCAAGAGGTGATGGGGTAGGTGTTGGAGGGTCTCCCCCACAGAATTTAGACTTCAAATTGTGCAAGTTGTTGGCAAGGGTAAACATGACAAAGTAAGAGTTAAATATGCACAATGCAATAAGGTATTTAAGTTACACCCTTAATGAATGTCCAGGTATATAACAAATGCTACTTGTCAGAAAAAAGGGGGTTGCAAATGCACCCTAAACATGTTTTATTGTTACCAACTTGTGTAAATCATTCATCAAAAAGAAATCAAACTATGGCTCTGGTATTCATATTTCATAGCTGATTAAGTTAATAATAAGGAAATTATGTTGCATAATTAAAATATAATTATTTCTTTACAATGTCACCATGTTGACGCAGACAATTGTTAGTTGCGTTTTTAATGACATGGAGTATATTCATTACTGAAGGACTTCTATATTCTATTTTTAGCAAAATTCTGGTCCTGCCCTTACATTGCCTGAGATAGTAGCTGGTATCCAGGGTAACGAAGCTGCTCTACAGATGCAAGCGACTCAAGCTGCCCGTAAATTGCTGTCGAAGGAAAGAAACCCACCAATTGATGACATCATCAAATCAGGGGTCATCCCTCGAATGGTGGAATACCTTTCACATGCAGATAGGTTTGTAACAGTGTACTTCAGTAGAAAGTGGAATTGTTTTGGCTTTTAACTTCCTGTACCGAAATTTGTGGGCCATAATCATTTAACTATTTGGTCTTGACATAATTGACTACGCAATATCTTGTTTTCTTTTAAAATACAAATTTCACAGATTTGTTTGTGTACATGTCCTGTTTCTCAAAAAAAATTTGCATGTGCGTTTTATTTTTACAGACCAGAGCTGCAGTTTGAGGCTGCCTGGGCTTTGACTAACATTGCGTCAGGTACATGTGATCAGACAAAGGCAGTAGTCAATTCTGGAGCTGTACCCAAGTTTGTCAAGCTGTTGGAATCATCTAACCAGAATGTATGTGAACAGGCTGTCTGGGCTCTTGGCAATATTGCTGGTAAGACTACTGCCACCAGAAGTGTCTCTGGTTGTTCTTTCAATCTTATAGACAGCTCCTCAGATGTGTAAACTGTTACAGGTTCATGTTGAATAATAAGTTTTCCATGCTTGAGGTTTTTTGCGCTTGAAATGATTTTAATGCTTAAATGATCGCGTAATAATACCAAAAAATGTGGAATACATAACTTTACTGTTTATAGGATTGTATTTCATTATGAGATCTGAAGCTAGAGTTATGAAATTTTGGATTTTTTGGCAATGAAATAAGCATGCTAGATAATTATGTACATGTATTGTATTTAAGGTGATGGGCCAGAGATGAGAGATTATGTTACTGAATGTGGTATTGTTGAACCATTGCTGCGTCTTGTACAATCTGATACAAATGTAAGTACCTTCTTATTGTTTGTTCATTGGCATTGAACAATGTAACTACTACAATCAGGGGTGTCACTAATTCTTGAAGTAGCAGGGAAATCAAGAGTAGGCGGGGATCGGGGGGGGTAATTTTACCAGCTCTTATTGACACCCCTGCTTCAATTGGTAGATTTATTTCTTCAGCTATTTGTAAAGTTGATATTCAACGGTACACCCACTTGCAAAAAGTCAATTTTTTTCCAAATCGAATTTGGAATCAAAAAGTTTTTTTGTAAACATCTGATGTGACTGTCATGAAGTTGCAACAAAGAAGCTTAATTCATTCACTGGCACCAGCCAAAACTAAACTTGTTTCCAAATCCTGTGTTTAATGTTTGTATTGTTTGCCATATATATATAGATATGTTCATTTATTTCAGGCGTCATTCCTGAGAAATGTTACTTGGACATTATCTAACCTGTGTAGAAACAAGAATCCTCCACCAAATTTCAAGGTTGTTAAACAGTTCCTCCCTACGTTGAATCGTCTACTTCATCATCAGGACAAAGATGTACTGACAGATACTTGCTGGGCACTGTCGTATCTCACTGATGGTACTAATGACAAAATTCAAGAAGTTATCAATAGTGGTGAGTATTAATTCTGAACTTTAGCTTTGTTTAATTATGAGCGTTAGTCTTTGTAAACTTTTCAATTTGTACACAGACTTGCAAATAAATACCAACAACCTTTTGTATGGACATTGGATACATGCATCATGTTCAGCAATTTCTGTTTTATTGTTGTAAGTCATTGAACTTGAACTATTTTATCTTATGTAGCAAATGTTATGTTGGTCATAATAAAGCAACATGCAAAACCCAATTTTTTACCATGTCAGATCAAGGTTAAATGGTAAAATCAAATGACAAGTTTTTCTCATTCACTCCATGTCAGGGCCCACACTGGCTTAAAAAAAGTAGGAGCCAATTTGCGCGGCGCGCGAGTGCACATTCGCGCGCACAATAATTGATTTATACATAATTAATGTCCATATAAGTCCAATCTGTGCAACAGTAGTACTAGTTTTGGTGTTATGTGTGTGTTTCGGACATGTGTATTTATCCAGCATGTTTATAAGTACAAAATATTCAATATGTAGACTTTTGTAGTGTTCAGGATATTTGACTAGGACCAATCCCAGTACAGTAAAGTTCTGCTATTAAAACCACCCATGGGTCTGACTTAAAGTGGTCTTATTATCTAGGCGGTCTTAATAGTGAAACCAAGCAGACTGGTTGTGACATTGAATGTAGCACACAATATACTTTTTTTATATAATACATAATAAGAGAAGCAACATGTATGGTAACTTTAATTCATTTTTATTCAAAATAAGAAAAGACAAAAATTGAATTCCCACATCAGTATGTTCAGTGCTTCCACAGGAGATCATTTACAGAAGTGTTTTCATTTTTTCATTCCTGGCACCACCTCCATTGGTCTCATAATCATCCAAGATCTCAGTCTTTTGCATAAACTTGTATTGTCTGAACCTGAAACAATGTTATTTTCAAAGTTAAAAGGTGGAGTATACTTAAAGCAATAAAATAATATGTATTAAATTACCATAGTTACAGATTATTTGAGGCTTCTCAATGTGTTTAACATTTTCATTTCAAATTGAACTAGTTTCATTCAATTTTTATTTAATTTGTTTAAGATATCTGAAGGTAATGATTTTGTAGAATTTGGAGTTTGTTAGCTGAATACTCTCCAACCAGAAATGTACAGAAACTTTTATTGCATCAATAAACAAACTTTGTCCATAAGTATGTACCATCCGAAAACGTGCAACTAGCTGTCACTGGTTTTATTTTGCAACATTCTCAATCTAATGATGAACTGTCGCTGATTACTTCAATCAATCCATTGTCTTTGTTACACAATAGCCCACCATTTAAAACCACTGGTAATCAACCGTTGGGGGTCAATTTAGTGAATTTACGATGTTGTTCACACCTTCGCCGATACCGTAAAGGGGTCTATTGTATGTCGTAAAATTGTGTAAACAAGTACGCGAGTTAAATGGCCTAATTAGCGGGACCTAAAACCACAATAGACTTGATATGCTGGACGTATTACGGGATAAATAGATCAAATTTTATATTCAACTTTCAGATTATTTGTATTTTAAAGCAGGAAATCGTCCAATTCGCCACTCGCAATTTTTTATCGCCACTTTTAACTAAAATTCGCCGATTGCAAACGACAGCGTGGGCCCTGCATGTGTTTAACCTTTGAACTATGTCAATATTATTTAGCATTAACTGTTCTGCTCACTAGGATGATATGCAGAATATTACGAATGAGGGGGTCTTGTCAAGGTAACCTAGAATAAAGCTTTTCGATCATATAAATAACTTCTGTCCTTTTACTCTATACTAAAAATCAATGCATTCTTACATTCTGTTTAACAGGAGTTGTACCAATTCTGATAGAATTGCTACAACACAAAGAAGTTTCTGTGATTACCCCAGCCCTTAGGTCAATTGGTAACATAGTTACTGGAGATGATCATCAAACACAAGTATGTTTTCTTTGTTATTTAGGCTATGATATGCCATACATGCCTACTGTTTAATTCTTAATTCGTTCTCAAGCAGGAGGAATATATTTCTTTCTATTCTGCATTAGATTTATTCATTGTTGACTGTAGGAGATGCTGCTCTGCAACATTTGAGTTCATATGTTGTAGACACTGCTTAGTCAAATCGAGTCTTGGTATAATTATGTCCATTTGTTCTCGTGAAAGTATTAGAAGATTGTTGTGCTGCCATACATTAAGGGGGTGGGAGCCCTCAGATTTACGCTTGTTTGTTGGTCCAACAGAAATGCCATTCATATCTCTCGAAGCTCTGAACCTACATCTTCAAACCTCATGGAATGTATGTCAGCATGTGAAGATGTGCACTTGGGGGTTTCATCCCTCCCCCAATGGACACTTTCTAGTTTTCAGTCAGATTCAGGCTACTGTTAAAATCACATTTTCACCAAACTCTTGCTGTTATTTATGGCTTTTGATCATTTTTACATTGTCTTGCATTATTCTTGTATCAATCAATTTGTGTTTTTGTGATAGAACTGACTTCTTCACATCTCATGTACACATACATATTGGACTCAAATAAGTAGTATCATGAAATACAGGTCAAGTTCAATTACGGTCACAATATGCTTATTTCTGGTTGAGTTATGGCCCTTTTTCTACTGTAGCCAGGGCATCCATGTTTAATAAACTCATCTAGTATAATAGTATGTTGTAGTCTGTAAGTTACTGATTTGATACCTGTATTACTTTGCAGCATGTGATAGAGTGTAAAGCACTGCCAGTATTCCAGATGTTATTGAGACATCAGAAACTGAATATTCAGAAAGAGGCTGCATGGACAATATCTAATATCACAGCAGGAAATGCTGAACAGATACAATCTGTCATTGACAGTGAGCTTCTTCCTCTCATAGTTGACATCTTGAAAGGGGTAAGTTGTATTTTGTTACTTGATAAATGTTTGGTTGGGTGGCTTTTTTTAGACATACATATGTCTGTCAGTGGACCTTTGAACTTGGCTTGCAGTAAACTGGGGGAGTTTTATTGATTTGTGAGCTCCAAATGAACATTATTCTCTGTTTGCCTATTGTAATTTGTATACACTAGCATAATATGTGCATTTTTTGAAATCAAGAATGTGTTTTTTTGTTGGATAAAGGTCCACAAAATAGTTCTAGAACTTACAAATTAGATACATGTGCATGTCATGTTTGGTCTGAAAATGAATGTAGATCATTTTACATAATATCAGTGCTCTAGATAGGAATTGACTGAATTTGCTGAAAACTCATCAAAATGAACTAATTACATACATAGTAGTAATGAACAGTGTATGGTTTTCACAATAAATCATGATTGATACTGCTAACTGTTTCTCGTAAAATGTCTTTCCACTACACATAATTGTTCTCGCCAAAGCGGAATGCAGAAATAGCTTTTTGAATACACACATGTATATTAACTATGTTTTGAGTAAAAGGGAAGTTATTTGCGTAACAGGTACGTTTTAAAACAAAATATTCGCGTTTTCCATGTTTTTATTTGAGTGCAATACGCAAATGTGCAGCTTATCTGGAGCACTGATGATATTGTCTGGTTTGAACACTTGTCTGGTGCAAATTTCTTTTCAATGATTTGTGAACTACATGCCTGATCGTTAATATTTTCACAGGGAGATTATAAGAGTCAGAAAGAGGCTGTTTGGGCTGTGACCAATCTGACATCTGGTGGTACAATGGAACAAGTTGGTTTCCTGGTCAATCTTGGTGTTATACCACACTTGAGTAACATGCTGACAGTTAAAGAGTCAAAGGTTATACTGGTCATCTTGGATGCCTTGGGAAACATTTTGTTGGTGAGTAATTCAATATATAGATTATATTCAGTTGATCATTAGTTATAGATAGATTTATTTCAACATAAAATGTACAATTTACATGGCAATATAAAATTAAGACATATATTAATAACAACAATATGTATGAATCAATAAAGCCATATCGATCAACATTATATGTTAAGGATAACACAAAAAAGAGTACAAGTAAAAACTCTTATTTCCATTGTGGTCCTGGTTATTCCTAGTCTGCAATAAAACTCTTAAAATGAAAATTGCTATGTAGAATATTGTGCGACTTATGTTTAAAATTTTATTCTAATTCCAGATCATTCTTGTCGTACATGTTTTTATATAGAAATAGAAAAGTGCCTTGTATTTGTAGGTGCTGTTAAAAGCATTTTTTCGAATTGTCTGGATAGTTTGTAAGAAATTGAAATGTCATTTACATTTAGTCTGTTACATATTACAACTATAGGCTGCTGAACGTGCTGGACAGAATGTACTTGAAGCTTTAACTGTGATGATAGAAGAAGCCGGTGGGTTAGATAAAATAGAAGGATTACAGAATCACGAGAACGAAACAGTGTACAAGGCAGCTCTGGAACTTATTGAGAAATACTTCGGTGGAGAGGTAATTGCTAAAGAAATTAACATGTTATATAAGTGTTCCCAAACATGCATTTTAAATAATTTGACTTGTATCCCTGACATTGGGAAAGTTCATGGCAGACTTTCCAGTGGTCCTAAGATTCCTGAAAGTTTTGCTGAAATTCCTAAAAAATGTGTCAAAAAGCCCTACATTTGCTTTGAAATTCCTAACTTTCATGTTTCTTTCAAGGTGAATGTCAATTAAGTTAGAATTACTTTTCTCGTTTTTATTTCAAAACTGTATTTGTTCTTTTGAAACATCGGCTTTTCATCCAGTTTTACCAGTGGATCGATAGCTTCAGCTTGACACTGGATGTGAATGGTGTACAAAGATTTGATTTTTGAGTACACAGCCAAAGCCAGCTGAAGACTATTGATAATTGTTAAACATAATATGACTTCCTTAATGTGTGAGTTGATATTGTCTCAACAGGTGGTACCTGAAATAGCACTAATATTTAAGAAGAGCCTTCCCGAAATTCCTAATTTTATTCATTAAACAAGATCAGAATAGCCCTATTTTTCAGAAGCTGCTTGAAAGCCTGTGTTATGTTCAAACTCTAGTTATGTGCTTGAGTATCATGTTCAAAATACTACTCTGGTCTATTGCATAGCTTTTGGGTGATTAAATTGATGGGAAGGGATTGTATACAAATATTCCATTTTACATGAATGTAATGTTCACATTAAAACGTTGCATCTTTTTCTCATGGTTTTATATCTTTTTCTATCCAGGAGGAAGATGAGAATTTAGCTCCAACAGCTGAGGAAGGTGCCACTAGTTACCAGTTCACAGCTGCCACAAATGCTCCACAACAGTTCTCATTCTGACTTGATACAGTTTGTTTTGATTCCGACGTTGACCGTGATGGTTAATGTGTGTGTGTATAGCTGCTCAACTGTCTTAAATACATAGAGATTACTGGACTTCCTCAATCATTTACACTCATCATTATCATCATTATGGTTACAGAGATATATACTTCATTCATTTATTTCATTATTTTGTAAAGAAAAAAATGCTTTCCTATGAACAGCATTGACAGTGTTTCATAACTCGGTGTGATGTCTGATTAATACTTCATTTTTTGCTCCAAGCTGAACATATATGGTGATTAGACGGCCTGTTGTATGGTGTGTGACTCCAGTCTGTGCTGGTCACAAAAGCTCTAAATATTGAATCTGTAAATGTATCAAATTCGCATTAAATGCGTCCATTCTAGACCAAGTAGCTGTAGTGTATCATCTTGTTATAAGAATTTTCTTTCAGTATTTGATAATCAATTCAGGATTTAGTTTTAAAAATGTGTGACAGTATATGAATGATCATGTTTTTCTTTCCAAGTTGTATTTTTGATTGACAGAATTAAATGTTTACTTATGTGTAATTGTTGCTATGGATACTTGGGAAGTTTTTTGTATAAATGTTGGATATAATTAATAATCGGGTTAACCAGATAGTATTTGATGTTGATCCATAAATTGTATTCATGAACCAAACGTGTACTTTTCATACTGCACTATTTAATTGAATATGCCTTGCTCCGCGTACAACTGAATTCTTTCATTCTTGTGACATGTGTATGTAGCAGGAAAGATGAGGTATATGATGTGCATATTGATAAAATGTCCATTTATATGATTCTTTATAAGGTGTGTAATGGGTTTTAGTTCAATTATATAGGCATACATGTACATTGTAAAGTTTGACATGTTTCATTTTGTGAACAATTTTTGTGTATTTATGCGTAGTCTTGTCACCATTAACATTTCTGCTAATTTCGGTTGAGCATGCAATTTATTTATGAGAAATGTATACCAGTGCTAACCCTTTTGTGTTCCAAAACAGTTTACATGTGTTCATATACGTACCTGTGGTACATTAACTTCTGATTTCTCTCTGTTCCTTTCTCTTGTCTATCTCTGTCATCTCTCACTATCGTTCTATATCAATCATTTGTGTGTTTACATACAATCATGAATAAAACTTTGGTAAATTTTTCATACACGTTAGTTGTCATATTACCTTCCTTGTCCCAATTCTCCAAAATTCAGTGAAATATTTTTGAATATCAGCTGTTCGTTTCAAGATAACTATTTTTATACCACCCGTGAGGGAGTATACTGGAATCGGCTTGTTTGTCCGTTGTGGATGCAAGGTTCGCACAGTCTTGAAAAGTCCGTGAATTTGAAGCCTTCTCCTTGAAAAATACTTGAATTTGTAACATCTGAAAAGTACTTGAATTTTGAAAAAAAACGAACAAAATTTGGTAAATTGCCCTTCCATTCTTCTGCTGCGAATAGAAAAGGATAAATAATAACAAATTACCAATGGCTGGTTTTATGCCCTCTTAAGTATTTAAGTATTCTTAAGACTACTTTTATCCGTGCTGCAGTGATAGTCGTCTCAGGGTGATAAAATTGAAAAACACTGGATCCCTTTTCTATACCAAAATATCTAAAATTTTTAGTCCTTGAAAATGGGGAAACGGTACTTAAAAAGTCGTTGAAAAGTACTTGAATTTTTTGGGGAAGTTTTGTATGAACTATGCTATAGTTTTGCATAGATTTCTTTCAAATCTGGCGGAGATGTGCTTGAAGACTAGGATTTGCAATCTCTGTTGTAATACCAGAGTTATGGTCCTTTGTTGATTTTAAAAATGTGCTATATAGTAGACTCTCGTGCGTGCAACTCCTACAGTTTTGCATGGATTTCTTTCAAATCTTGCGGAGTTACCACACATGATGTGAAAGTGTGCATGGTTGGAGGAATTTTAATTCAAGTATTACCAGAGTTTTGGCCCTTTGTTGCTTTTATGAAAGTATGGTACATATCAAGAGTATGTACACTCTAGTGAGTGCAACTCGTACATTTTTGCATGGATTTCTTTCAATTATTGCATAAATATACTTCTCTAGGAATTGATAACTTATTTAACAACCAAACAATTTCCAATCAACCACTAAAATGTTCTGATAATTGTGACTGTCTTGAGTACTTTATGTACATGTCGTATACATGTATAGGCGGCGCTATATTAGGAGCCTTCTAGTCAATAGCTAATGTACCCGAGTACAAAAAAGCATTGAGGGCTAAATAGCTGGATAGAAACTTAAGATTTGTACATACTAGCGCCGTCTTGTTGCAAGACGTAGGCGACATTACTATGAAGGCAATATTGAACTCCATTTGCGATTTGAGAAGTTTAGTAAAACCAGTCCATGATATGACTCAGTTACGTGTAGTAAATTAGCCTCATATTCATGAAACATCTGAACATGGGATTTTTTTAGTCACATTTCTTTTGATGAAACAAAACTAAAACACACACTGACTGATCAGTAGCTTTAATCAAATGAAGATTATGGAAGTGAAAAAGGCAATTAATTAGGAAAATGCAGGACACTGATAGCAATTTATGGAAGTAAATATACCAACGAACATTCAATTATTTCTAGAATGCTTGTGATTTATTAGCCTGGATTACCTGCCCTTATCATTACATTATCGTATGTGCAGAGTACGCTGGGTACCAGACTTGTGATTTATATGGTTCTGTTGTCATACCAAAATGATGTAGCGATGTGAATCTGGAACCGAATATAAATTTAGATTTTCCGATATTTCTCACTTGACTTTGACAGCGAAAATCTATGAGTTTACCACATACTCGGTGTTTTAGGAATGAGTTGTTTAAGCGCGAAAACGTCGTAAAGGAAGACAACTATATAATGAACTATATTCAACATCCCTTGTGTTACCTCCCTTGTTCCTTTAGTAACTGAATCGGCTTGATATATATGTGATAATTCGCCAATGATTATCTTTAAGAAAAGAAATTTTATTTCGGATTTGAGCAAAGCCCTAAGCTAGACCTTTACCCACAGTCACAGTCAGTCGGTATGCTAAAATTAAATTCTCAAAACGACCATTTTCACTGCAATTACTATCACCGGGCGAAAAAAACGCTCAAAGAAAAGGAGTGAGCTCACATTCGGTAATCTTACAGTTTCCTATTGTTGTTTTGAAGTATTTCACCTCTCACTGATAAGATTCAGGTAATTCACGACCACAATTCTCCAGAAGTTATGGTGAGTAAAGACCATAGGAGTTCATCTGGACAATACCAATCAGCGGCAGAAACCTAGGTAGAACAACGAGTCTTCAATGAAGAAGTTCCTTGAACGGTGTACCCTGACGAGATTCAAACCCAAAGAGGCGGAAGTCGCAGAATACAGTCTTAAATCTAAATGTTTAAATACCTCTTCCAGGTAGCATATAAGCAAATAAGCAAAAAATGTTACAGTAAAACCTCACTTTAAGACCAACTCCATAATAAGACCATCCCAAAATTAAGACCATTTTCAAGTCCATTGTCACTGATTTGCTCTTTATTCAACCTCAATATTAAGACCACCTCAATACGACGACCAGTTATCAAGGGTCATAATGGTGGTCTTATTATTGAGGTTTTACAGTATATGTGAGGACCTAAAATTTCCGACAACACATGCTCACAATTCAAGTTGCAGTAATGTACCACATCTTTGAACTACTTTCCATCAGAGGTCGACGCGTCTGGCAGATCACCTCAACAACATGGCAAATGTGAGCGCGTACATTTCTAGAAATAGACCGTATATATACATGAATGGCAACCTCGTACAATTACTTTGTATTTGTATTATAACTACATTATCATCACAAACACTGAACTTAGATATATTTACACCAGCCTGAGGTTGCCATTCTAATGTAATACGAGAATCTCAAAATTCAGAAGCAGAAGTGAACTGAAAATGTAGTTAATATTTACTCTTCTATGTCAACAGATTTCAACGCTCACACCTCAATGTAAAATGTGCTCCAAAGTAAAGCAATGTTGACAAAGCGATCTCCGACAGCGCGAATGATATTTGCTCACCCATATGGTGAAATTAACTTGCCCGATCGTTGCTTATTTAAACAATATGATCTGCAAGCTGATTGAGAATTGTTTAACAACCAGCGGTTTGTATAAAACACATCTAATGAATCAGACAGGATGTGCAGATACGCCACATTACAGGGTTATGTTTGGTGATATGTTGCAAACCGGAAACACCGGCCAGTTTTTATGGTGACCGGCTTGATTTAGCTTTAGCGTCTCATTGCTATCATCGTCAACCGGATGGTCTACTCGAAGTACCGCCATATTCATCGTCGCAATAAAATAGTACATGTTAAGTCCTTTCAGTTTATTATAGATTTGATGAATATTATGGCTGATTTTCACGGATATATTAATTGTGGAATGGCGGGATAGTTGATATAAACGGTTCCCTCGATTATTTGTGTCATTTTTGGCGAATGTGTTTACCCGAATAGTCGCGTAATAATTTATAATACGATAATATGGAAAACGTGCAGTCTTGGAAGCGCCTCTCAGGACCTTCAGTCCTTTGATCTATACTTTACATCAGTTGAGAAACAAGTTCTTTCAACTTATGTCACCCACTTACGATAACTTCTTTCTGTGATACTAACCAGTATTCGTGCCTAAGTTAGGGATTTTGAAGACTGCAGAAGAATCTCGCCTATACTCTCGCCTATAATCTCGCAAATCTCGCGGTATTAAAATCCTCATCTCATGGATTATGTGTCAGGTCCCCTCTACCCCTGACCCCCTATTCCTCCCTTTATGGGTTCATGCTTTATGGATTAGCAAAATGTTCATAATACAATTATTTCTGACATAATAAATTATATGGCGTATGGCTAAATTTACAAAATTTCCAAGGCTGGGTAGGTCTACTTTATGTTCTTATTTGTTCAATATTTCGATGTAGGCAATCGACTGTAGACGAAAGGCACATCTAGAATGATAAATTGTTGTTATGTTTACGAGTAGGTATATCTAACTGCTCGAATGTTGCGCTAGTGATATTAAAAACTTGCACACTTCAGAAACTGACTGATCCAATAACGTGACACTTCATTTCAAGTCGAAACCCACGAGAGCAACCGATAACTACAAAAAAGAAAGGCCTAAATATACGTGCAGCATATTTTACTGAATTTTAGCGCAGACAGTTGTTGCTGAGAACTTAGTCTAGTTTTTGGATGATTCGATATATGCACTACTATTAAAAAGCAACAATATCTATATCCGTTCAGACAGTTTGATTATCGAGCGCCGCTGTACGATTTCCAACCTCTTCTGTAAATGACGTCATTTCCAAAAAAGTCACATGTGACGTCACATGTACTGACAGTAAGCAATATTTGCACCATTTGGCAATATAATAACGAAGTGACCATATGGATTACATATTGTTTCCTGCTTGAAAATAGTGACATCACATGTTAGGTTTTCTTGAAATGACGTCACTTACCGAAGAGGTTGGAAATCTAACAGCGGCGCTCATACAGTAAAACCTCAATAATAAGATCACCCTAGAAAAGTGGAATTCTTATCGAGGTGGTCTTAATATTGAGGTCGAATAATGAGCAGAACATTGAAACTGGACTTGAAAATAGTTTTCTTAATTTTGGAAAAAAGTTTTCTTAATTTTGGAAAAAAGTTTTCTTAATTTTGAGGTGGTCTTATTATTATTGAGGTGGTCATTAAATGAGGTTTTACTGTACATGTACATGTGCCCTGACATCTCATACTGTATAATCTCGCCGAACATTGATCGATCGAGCATTTAACCCTTACACTACACCGCCCTTCACATATGCTACTAAATTAACTTCGGGTATAGAGTTACATGGCTGATGGAAAAGTAAATGTTGACATAGATCGCACGGAAGTAGAAAACACCGCTCTTCATTAAGTGAGGATTGAATAGTAGTTTGATAGTTCAATAAAATGCTTGAATTTCTTGATAAAGTGCAAACTTAAGCCTAGTGATGACACTATATAAAAAAAAATTATGAATCATGTTTGAAAAACAACAATGACATCGAAATTTGACGCTTGGAATCAGGATATTGCAAATACATTCGACGTAAGGTCGCAGTAATAGCGGAAACAGTGGAATCAACAGAATCACTGTAACTTCTACTTGAAGTACCGACATGAGCACGGCTACTGGGCCCCATGTTCACAAAGGATCAACTGATCTGGATCAACTTGATCCATAAAAATATTTTCCTTTCAGTCATGAAGCAATTGAACACCTTTTCAAGAACTTCTCATAAAAGTCCACACAAAAAATACCTAAATATCTTCTAATTAACATCGTGAAAACGTACTAAACTTCACCATGATGTTGAGATATTAATATATATTATAGGACTACTTACGACTGAAACTGATCCAGATCAAATTAAGATCTATTTTCCAAAGTCGGTCATAACTTATTAATTTCCAATTCTTTCTTAATAAGCATGACATTTGAATTTAATGTCTCAAAAGTTTTGCGGAATATCTGCCGCAGTATGTAAAAAGATTGAGCTTTGAACAAAAAGTTTTATAAAATTTGAAAGATCCTATATTTGATCTTGATCCTGATCCTGAAAACTGATTCTTTGTGAACACGGAGCCTGTTGTCCGGCTAGCACGACTATTGTTACGGCAAACGAAAGTAGCGGTTGTACGAAACAATGAAATATTTAACGTTGTCGACAGTTGCAGTATGATTAATGCCACTTAAAACAATAGTAATCATGTAACAACAAATGTAAAATGAAAAGGTTGCTTTTATCGGCAGTTGCAGCTGGAATAATTGGTATAAACATAACAGATAAAATACAAGAACAAAAACAAGAGTAGTGTTATTTTTTACATAACTAGATGAACTAATCTTACAGACAGTTGTAAAATCAGTATTATTGCTAGTACGGTGGCTATTGCGACTTTCATGCTCGTTCAAATACAGCCACACTTCCCGGGTCTTGTTTTATTAAACACTCGTATCTTAACTCTTATCTTAATTTTTCGATTTAAGAATTGTTTTAAGAATTTCCGAAACCGTTGCAGAAAGCATTTCTTAAATTCATTTTCTTAAGATTTTCACTATAGATAAAAATGGCAGCCATGTTTACACAAGAACGCTCGCTTTAAGAAAAAGTTTAGGTTAATTCATCTTCAAGTTACGCAAAGAATTAAGAAATCCTTAAGCAAGAAAATGCTTTTCTTAGCAAATAATTTCTTAAGCTAAGAAGTTCCTTAAGAAGGTTAATGAAACGGCACCCAGGATTCGAACATCGGTTTGTATCGACAGAGCTCATATTTCTTGATCAATTTAACGTCTATTGTCCAATTCTTCCGGTTGACCAGTGTGTTAGAACGACAAAGTTGTGCCTACATCCGTATTTGTTCTGCTCAGTGTTTGAATTTGCATGTACGTATATTATAATGAAATAAATGTTCTTTTTAAAAGCATGTGTCAAGAAGTCTAGTTTGATCGAACAAGGCCAGTTTTAAACTGGTATGCACATTTGTATATAGATATCTGTACTTTAAAACGATCCTTTTACTATTTTCTTTATTTCCTCTCTGTCATCCTTTGATGAGCAAATTTGAATTAAAATATATTTTGGTATCCATGTTAAACTGACTGTCGCCTATCATGTTAATGAAAACTGTACATATGTTTATTTTGAACATACCATTACGGTCTATTTCAAATGTGTATTGTATATAATTATGTTGTGAAATAAAACTTCTTCCGTACGCTAGATGGACAATTACCGACTATTCTTCACGGTAATATCTTAAACTTGTAGAACATATTTGAGAAAATCTGGTCAGCTTAGCAACATTTCTATTTTGACCACTTTTTCCTCCTTCAATGGTTTATTATCAATGAACTAGACATGAAAATAAAGTTCAATGTCGATATGTACGGAATCAACCGACTTTGTAAGTGAAATTTATTCGTCGCTTGTTAAATCGTTGACTAATATCAATACTAGTTACCGTGGACTCAACTCAAACGTTCGAAATATTTTAGATAATATCGAAGCTTTGACTCAAAACCATTTTAATTCGGTTTTTGTAGAGAAAAGTCTGTTTTCCACCAATACCTTAGTGTGTTATTTTAAACATTTCACTGTACAGTCAAACCTGTGTTAAAGACCACCTGCGAACAAAGACCACTATTGCAAAACCTGTCTGCAAAGACCACCAATTTTATCTCCCATCAGACCATTTTCAATGATATTAATCTGGTAATAGAGACCACCTGTAAACAAAGACCACATTTTGCTGTTCCCATGGGTGGTCTTTATAGACAGGTTTGACTGTATCCGTCTGGGTCTTCTTCCATGCTGGCCTTAGGCGAAAAAGAAAAATATGTTTGTTTCGGGTTTCCCGACCTACCCTATTTTTTTTGCCCCGACCCTAGAACATTTTTTGGCGTGTTAACTTTTTTTCCTTTTTTCTTTAAATTTCTTTGAGTAAATTCGTCTTTAGATTAATTACTGCCCAGTTTTAAAGTATTCCAGCTATAGAGCATTATATTCACCTTGAATAAACATTATCCATGTTAAAAGGGAAAGGGGATTTGTCTTTTAACACGTATTCATTTAAATCTATGTTTAATTTGCTTAATTTGAAAAAATAAATCTCAAAAAAACTATTTCCGACCTACCTACCCTATTTTTTTGGGCATGAAACAAACATATTTTTATTTAGGCCTTAATACAGTGTTATAAACATTTATCCGACCCAAAAATCTAAAATAAATCTCCAATCTATACAGGGCTCTCATTTGAAACGTTGAAGTTCACGTGCCAAACATATCCGTACAGTCGGACCTCGTTTATTCGACAATTTTCTATCCGAATACTTGGTATCATCCGAAATAAGTATCAGGTTCCGATATATCTTCTTAGGCACGTGAAATTGAAATGGGCTATTGGAAGTCATGTATTATTCGAAATAAAAATTTGGACCCGATTAATTCGAATGATCGAGTCCCGACAGTTATTAGAAATATAAAATTTGTCAAGAACGTCGCAGTTTCGTTACAATAGTCAAAAACATTACAGGCCGCAGTGAAACCACTGGTAGGCAAATTGCTTTCCCAGATAGAAGTCACTGATAGCTTCCATATTTGTAGTTGTAGGAAATCAAAACAATCTGCATGTCTATCATCGACATCATTTTAAGATATGACCCCACATCTCAAGGGTAAAAGCGAAACAATTAAATTGGCTTTATTATTCATATACACTTAACAGAACTTAAGAGTATGCACTTTTTATGTCGAATAACGTTTTCATTGATTAACATTTCTATACGAAATTTTGTATATTTGCTATTGGCTACGTGTAGATCATGATTCTTGGGTCGAATTTATCGGTTTAAATAACACGATGCGTCGAGTCCGGGTGGGCACACACGCTATTAGACTCATTCCAGTCAACGAGATCATGTTTAAGTGGGAGCTGCAGTACTGATTGTTTCGCATTATCACATTTATTGATTTTATTTGTTCAACCCGTGGATTTTTACATGAAATAAACAAAATATTATGTACGCTA
This sequence comes from Mactromeris polynyma, assembly GCA_032209605.1. Taxonomy (NCBI): domain Eukaryota; kingdom Metazoa; phylum Mollusca; class Bivalvia; order Venerida; family Mactridae; genus Mactromeris; species Mactromeris polynyma. The sequence goes on from JASFXZ010000005.1 coordinate 18,005,764, forward strand.
TCTACGCTATACTTGTTGAAAATTTCAGCAAGATCAGACTAATATTGACCAAGATACGGTCATATTTATACCTGCACACTTATAAGTTTTGTTAAGTGTACATATAGGGAATAGCTTGTTTTCACCGCTCGGTATATACAGTAAAAACTCACTTAAAGACTACCTCGACATTAAGACCACCTCAATAATAAGACCACACTTTTCAAGTCCATTTTCACTGTTTTGCTCTTTATTCAACCTCAATATGGAGACCACCTCAATAAGAAGACCAGTTTTCAAGGATCCCAATGGTGGTCTTATTATTGAGGTTTTACTGTAATTAAAAATGTACTTGAAGAATAATTTTACTATACGTCGTTAGGTAGATGTGTATCTTTTCTTCTCCTTCTAGACTCTCTCAACTTTAATTTCTCTTCCTTTACTAAGCAGTAGATCATTGTGTTATCTGTAACAAGTTGTCAATCCTTCATCATTGAGCATGCATCGCTAGTCACATAATGAGAGACGAAAATTAATGGCAGCTTCATCGAACATGTTTGTTTAGAATAACCCACATTTCTGTCAGAATTCTGACAATTTCTCCTTTGCTCCATATCGCAGACTGTGATCGTTTGTTTAGCTTTCCGTGCATGCATGCTTTACAAAGGGAACGCGTCTTCTGTAAGGTTAAGTTGATATATTCACAATTTTCATTCAGGTTTTTGCAGGGCACAGTTCTTTTCGCGCATCGAAATGGCGTCACGTGAATAATGCAAACATGGGAGTTTCTGCAGACGTGTCTTCCATATGACGTAATATCCGTGTTTCTATGGCACGAATTGCAGAATTCTCGTTCCAGTATCGGTTGATTTATGAATTGAAGATTTTTATGATAAAAGTTTTTTTTCTGCACAAACGTGTTGCATCAACTTGCGCAGACGACATTTTTTTCAAGACATTTTGTCAGGATTAGCATAGAAACTTCTTTGCAATGAAACTAAATGTGTGACTGTTATTTTACTGTTGCTTTTTATTTTCAAGAACAATTAAAATATGTAGTAAAATTTGTTGTATCACCCCCACCCCCCAAAAAACGGTAGATAACTCTCACTGTTTTTTTATATTTTCAGGTTATTTTTTTCTCCAAAAATTGAAACAAACTGAATGAGGCTGTCAAGTGCTTGTGAGGATGTGTCACCAAAACGGTCTCGTTATTTTAAGTCAAATCACTAGGGCCGCTTTGCATAATTAATCCGAAATCGCTTTCCTTTGGAGCGTTTTTCTCTGTTAACTGTCTATCACATTTTCCGCCCCAACAGACAAACAACCCTATTATCCGAAAAAGCTTGTATCAGCCGATATAGTTTTGGCGCTCTTATCGGGAGTATTATTCGGACATGTTCGTCTTTTATCGTTCAACAACAGACTCCGAATCAGTAATTTGTCTTTATGAATAAGAAATTTACATTTTCATTAGCAATTGTTTTGTGATTTGACGAGCATTGTCGCTTCATCTTATTTTTGTGAAGTAGAACACTTAAACAATTCGTTTCAATATGATTCGGTTCGAAACGAGTTTGATATTATTTTCAGTTCAACCAAATTAATTGCCGCGTCCCTGTAGCTGATATTGTGCTAGTCGGGAAAGTGCCAATCAAAGAATGTTCACATTTGTCAGAGTGTTCGCGTTTCTGATTTATACTTAAAGAATTATTTTATATTTTGCTACTGCAACAACTTCTTACGAAAATATGAAGTGAAACTATTCTAAAACTACGTGTAAAAATAACATAAAAAAATAACTTTTTAATGATCTGCATACTTCACTCGTTTTATTGTTGCTGTTTTTTAGACTACTTTGATGTCATATACTTATATATTAGTACAGTAAAACCTCACTTAACGACCACCTCAATAATAAGACTACCTCAAAATTAAGAACACAATTTTCGAGTCCATTTGACTGTTCAGCTCTTTATTCAACTTCAATATTAAGACCTCCTCAATATTAAGACAAATGTTCAAAGGTTCCAATGGTGGTCTTATTATTGAGGTTTTACTGTAATAGAGTTTTTAGCACATCCAAAATGTATTAAAATTACAAAAGGAAAAGACATACATTTTGCTTTTATAATGGTTCACCTATGTGATTGCAACACCTCCGCTACATTTATTCAGGTAAAATACATCGTACGTATAATCTCCTATACATACAATAAGGATATTTAGTTTGAATCAATTATTGAACAAGTCTGGTTTTTATCATCTCCTTACTAACATCACGCACTGTTCAAAACATTGGCACAAAAATGTTAAAATCAGCCAAAACTGGCAATTTATAAATAAATTCCTTGATGAAGTGCTAATGAACACCATTCTTAATCTTGTATTTTTTCTTAAAAGTAACATCATGTGTATGTCTCGTCTCTATCAACTGCGTGAAAAGGCTTCCGAAACATTCAGACCCATTTCAAATTGTATGCATTGTTCATTTATAATACGTCCGTAATATCAGTTTGGGAAAATAGCAACATGCAAAGGTTCTACTTAAAAACATTTAACTATTAGAGACGTATAATATACATGTAAACTTATTATTTTTTTATTTCCCTTTTACCCTGGAATAACAAAATAGCTGAACTACCGTAAAACCTCACTTAAAGACCCCCTCAATAATAAGACCACCTCAAATTAAGAACACAATTTTCAAGTCCGTTTTCACTGTTTTGCTCTTTATTCAATCGCACTATTAAGACCACATCAATATTAAGACCAGCTTTTAAGGGTCCCAGTGGTGGTCTTAACACTAAGGTTTTACTGTATTGTACGAAATTGCCTGACAAATGTTATTCAAGTAGACATGATTGTTGCTAGATAAAGAGAAACTAGATCGTCTGGTTTTGTCAATTTTATTCATAAACAATTTCAATAAAATCTGCATGTAACAAATAAATTACCACATTTCAATACAGATGCAAGATTAGCACCACTGCATAAATATAGAACGCACATAATAAATATTCATAATTACGTAACACAATGGAGACATCTGATTGGTTAATCTGATTTAATGATTTACATAAAATACAACACATCCGGTGTAGTGAGGCAAAACAGCAAGTGCACAATAAAACAATACCCTGTATCATAAAAAAGCAAACAAACATCTATTATTGATGAAAATACAATGTGTAACTGGAGCCATCTTACTTCAATGGATGTGCAATTTAAACTTTAATTCTTAAGTAAATTCTTGGATATTTATAGTACAGCAAACATGGCATATAGCGAAAACATCGAGAGGTGAAGGCCAAACAAGTATAAAGATGGACTAGTTCTACTTTTATACCTCCGTATGTAAACTTGAATCACCTGGTTAACAGAAATAACTGCCAAGCCGGTAAGTCTGAACCCACGAATTGCATTTTAATAAATACAAATAGTTAGGCGAAATTATTTTAACACATAGTATAGTCATTTTGTTGAGAGCGTGTTGTTTTTCATTGACTAGTCAACACGTAAACACCAATATGGCGTGTGTACAGATTGTGCAAACGGAAAGTAGAGATGCAATAAAGACAATAGAAGTAATGCTGTAACGAAGTGAAACAGACAAGCCATATAAGTCAGGCTTATGCAGAACGATTTGTAAAATTGGCAATGAATGCAGCGCTCATTACGCGCAGTCTGGCAACAAAAGTTAGGTGTTAATGTACAAATCCATTCGCCATTTGATATTGATTTGTATCCACGATAACACTAGTATACCCTGCTTGTGGTACAACATTGTAAGGTTTTGGCTGAAATCCGTTCGTAGCGGCGTATACATTTCCTTGGTTATAATTGTCATACGAGAAACCGTTCCGTAAACACTGCATCAATGGATCTTCAGCGAATCCTTTCGAATTAAACTGTTTGATTCCATCATAAAATTTGTCTGTGTTTTCATCTACGAAGAAATTTGAATTGGGACTAGTTTCTGTCTCGGAAGGATATTTTCCTAAATCTGCGTGAACAGAACGTGGTGATTTTGACAATGTAGTTCGGTTGTAGTCACAACTATATCTAGGTGAAGCAGAATAAGATTGTGACTGATTTGGCATTCGCATAATGACTGATTGTTGAATGGGTTCTGTTGCCACAGTATGGCAATCTTTTACTTTCCCACATTTCAGATTGTCTACTTTTGATGCATCAATTTCATCAGAAATGACGTCAACATCGGATGCGGATGAATCGGACCTATTACTAGGAACTTCTTGTAATAATGTAGTACTACTACTCCGGGAGCAACTTCCGGTTGACCTAATTTCACGTGCTAATGGCGTCAAGTGGATGGTCTCGTTTAATTTTGGCTCTTCGTCGGTGTTAGTATGCAGCTGAAGGAATTCTGCTGGCTGTCTAGGCGAGAATGAATTTTCACAGTTAACTCTGTATTGCCCGGAATCAAAATTTGGCAGTTGTGTTTGGTAACTGTAAGCACAGTCTTTAAATGGCGGAGTTGAAACAGGTGCAACACTACCGGGATTGGAATATGTAGAGTATAGGGCATTATATCGTTCAAGTAATGTATCGTGAGAACTAGATATCAAAGACGGTGAGTATGGTATACCCTGAAAGCCCTGTAATGGATTAGGCATGTCTGTGTCATTTTTAAATCCATTTTCGAATTCAATCGAATAATCTCTGTTATCGGGAAGCGGTGGGTACGGGGACTGCCTTTGTTTGCCTTTAGGTGTTCGTGATTTGCCTACTTTGTGGCGGTCTTGTAAGCTGTAATCCTGAACTTCTTTCTGTGTAGTTTGGTCGATGTGAGTACGTAGATTGCCAGCTTCCACATCACTGAAACAAACAAACAATATGTTCATCATGGCGTTGTTAGCATTATAGTAACATGCGAGTAAAATGTTTCAATAATTGCTATCATTTATTATAGGTTATATTTATTAGTGTAGACCACTAATAAATATAACCTATACTAAATGATGAATGCCATGTTTTCTTCGAGGCATTATTTTTGCTTCACGTCTTAAGATATTGTAATGTAGTTGGGTATTTATTATACATGGTGTACATTTATTTTAGTCTTCTTGGTGTAGCGAAATCCAGCTCAATCTCAGAATATTTTTTTAATTTACCTTAATACAACATAATGAACTACATGTCTTATAAAAACACGTTCTAATGATACAAATCTGCTTACCTGAGAACATAGTTGACACTGACTATACAATGTGGTCTTGAAGAACGACTGTTGTGTACAATGGTAGCATAACTCTGTACCCACACCCAGCCACCATCCTTACACATAAACCGGTAATACCGAGTGGTAACTTGGCCCTTCATTAGTACTGAAAATATAGGGATTTCGGATTAAGTAATTTACTAAAGTAATAAAGTCATGATTTGAGGGACACGAAAAATCGGTCAATGGCGCTACCGGGATTCGAACTGTCAGTTGACATACAGTAAACCTCACTTAAAGACCATCTCAATAATAAGACCACCTCAAAATTAAGACCACAAATGTCGTGCCCATTTTCCCTGTTTTGTTCTTTATTCAATCTCAATATTAATACCACCTCAATAAGAAGAACAGTTTTCAAGTGTCCCAAATGTGGTCTTATTATTGAGGTTTTACTGTACTTAGGGTATACATAGCTTTGTGTTTATATGTGATGTAATAGTTATGTCTCTTTGATAAAACATCAGATGAATCAATCGATCATACATTGCACCTGTTTCATTAAAAATCGATTTTGAAGAAAGCTACATTTGAATCGCCCTCGCTTTCTTGAAAAAATAGTGGGTTTCATAAGAGTGCGTGGTCATGACATCTGCGCGGTTCGAACCGATAGACTCTAGGTTCAGAGGAAAATGTGGGTTTAAACCGCATTTTATTGAGTGTTATTTTCAAACATTTTCCAAAGCACTCTTGTTTCGGGTAAACTGATCGGTTCTAATAACTTCTTATCAATAATGGGGTTTTCTTGCTTCTATCCCGATTTACAAGATAAGGTAACGTTTAAGCAGTTTTATTACAAATAAAACATTTAAAGTGAAATATCGTCTTTAAGTTTAAACAAATAATTCTGGCTTTTCTTGCTGCCTACTCTGTAAATTGTCTTCTGGGGAATTTAGGAAATTAAATTCTAAATATACTCATTGGTTTTATTTAAAATACAATAGCAAGCGTATCCAGGAGGTAAGTATATACAGTCGGACCTCGTTTATTCGACAACCTTTTATCCGAATACCCGGTATCATCCGAAACAACTTTCAGTCCCTATTTATGCACTTATACACGTGGTTATTCGAAACCATGTATTATTCGAAATTCAATTTCAGACCCGATGCATTCGAATGAACGAGGATCGACTGTACATCCGTCAAAATCAACTGTTTATCAGCTAAATATAACAATGAAAAACACGTAAGCGAATACTTTGCCCCCAACAGCGTACCATATGCAGGATAACCTAATATGTTTACTTTAATGTAATTCCATAGTTTACCATCATTAAAATATCGTTTAAGTATTAATTTTTTCTTGCCCTAAACCTTCACTAGATTGATATCGCTTTGTAAAACTGGTAAAGTTCAGTTAATATGCCACAAAGCTAAACCATTCATTAACTTCCCCGCCATAATGACCATCGAACGTGCGGATTATCGGAAGTTAAGCCACAAATTGATCGCAACGGTTAAATCCTTGATCCATACGTTCGTCTTTTCTCAGTTTCTGATCGTCTGCTATATGCCTGAGATTAATGGCACACGTGCAAAATCATCGACCTGTCACTCATCGATTGAATCCAATCAAATTTTGTTATCAACAAATAGTGATGACCCCATTTTTACCTAATATGGAGGAATAATAGACAACAGGTGTCTCGCATTTTTATTTCATTACTGTTCTTCAAATTACTTATCTACGTGCGAAATATTTATCCGCTTAAATCCGACGACTTTGCGTCATTAGTTATTTTCATATCCCAAGATTTCAAAACCAGACAACAATGGTATGTATTTATTAAAGTCAGTGGCGGCTCAAAATGACACCTCATTAACATGGGCGCCCCCTTGCGGAATGTGTGATGTTGCAAGTCCACATCTGGCAACAAAAGGTACCCAGCCTATTTCTCATGAATGGAAACATTCTATGAATTCAGGAGTTTAAAAATTTAGCCTGGAACAATATATGACTGACAGTAGCTTTTAGGGTCTGAATGCATTGCTGAAAACAGCGTTAATTTATCGCATCGTTTTTTTTTAGGCGCAGCCGTACTAACATGGCTTTGCTATATCAGTGTTGTGTTAACCAATCAATTCTTACGTTAGCCATTAAACCAAATTCTCTTCAACCGAACAACGTTTGTAACATTGACGCGGATTGGTTATCCTTTCGATAAAGGGTTCGTTTCCTTTACGAACTCCACTGATTTTCGGTGCATTTACCTGATATTTATTTCGGATAATACCAAGTAAATGTATTCGGATAGAAGGTTGTCGAATGTGTACACCGTATGTGTAAGAGTGAGCTGGTTTCATGCACTACATGCTAGCTACGGGACAGTTTGTTGACACACCATGTGCCGATAGGAAGACTTGTGTTAATGTGTTGAACAATGTTTATTGTTGAGATAATCCAAGGACCATCCAAATGTAATCTTCATGGTAATTCAAGAGATTTTGATGGCTGTAGAGAAACACTTCAGTATTTCTATACTGCTGTCCTTACCAGGTGATAAATTGGCGCAATACTATTTTTTTATTACAAAGATTGTATTTAAGACATTAAATACCCGAAAATACTGAACGTACTCACACAATGCGTTAATGTTTTACTAAAGTCCACTGCTTTTTGTCTTTCTCAATAAATGTGTATGACTCGCAGACGATAAATTTCAAATGTGCTTAATAAACACTATCAACTGTAATAGTGTCATTTATATCGTCAGTTACCGATAATAAAGAAATTGATTGAAAAATGTTTTTTTGCAGATGCTTTTTAGCCTTTTTCTATGTTTGAGGTATTTAATTTGTTAGGTAGGTCAGAACTCGGAGCACAAAGATTGGAAAGATATTTGATAAATACATCGGCAATGTCAACAATCTGTAACAACGCAGGGAAATGCAACAGGACAGTATTTATATCAGAGCCTGAAATTCACTTGTGTCAATGTTTGCTGTGTTGTCATGGTAAAATAAAAACAAAGTCACACGGAATACATAGTTCTCACACCTACAGCATTCACCTCCCTTGTTCTGAATTGTCGGCCATTTTGATAGGCAAATTTCCTTAAAATTTATGGGGAATATAATGTAAACGATGATAAACTAATCCAATATATAAAAAAAACAAATTATCCTTTATGGTCATGTGGGCATCTGGCTCAGTAAGTTGAAGAAAAAGTAGTTGTCACATGCAAATTCTGGTATTCTCTCAATTATCACATATTTGGAAATTACTCCTGTAAGGGCGTATCAGTTTTGCCTATCAAAATGGCCGACAGTTAAGAACAAGGGAGATAAATATTGTAGATGTGGGAACTATGTTAAGTCTCAAAGGAAAAAGAATCGAGCATAACATGGCAATACATGTTATTTTCACTGTGCAGGCGTTTCAAAACAGGTGTCGACTTCCAAAAGAGGACGATGAAATTTCGTGATCTTGAAACAATTATAGACAAAAGTTTTTTATACAACCGGTTTTCACCTTTGATAAAACGTTGCATTTCATATAAACTCTTCACCAAATTTGTAGGAGCATTGCATCACTATTTATTTACTTATTCTTCGGAATATAAATAAGCTAAATTGTAGACACGGTAATTTTCACATAGACTATTTCTATAATCTGATAAACGAATGATTTGAGATGAAAATGTTAGAATCCATGTTGGATAGTTGCGGGAGCAGTTCACTCCTAACATTGATTTACCGATCTCCAGAAATCGGGTCTTCGTCTCGAATGAATTATCAAACATTTTGTTATCAGACTGATACCAACATTTTGTTGGTCTCGTGTTGCCAGCTGTGAAGACAAGAAGAGTTCAAACGCATCTCGAGTGTGTAACCAGTCACTTGATTATGTACACACTTCCTCTCTTGTACTTAGTGACAAATTGTTGCTGTAGTATTTTCCGGATGTGAAGCAACGGTGTGTCCATTTTACTCTTAAGTGCGTGACAGTCGCTAACATAGATCTAGAGCCTATTATTGACCTCCCTATGGAAATAATGTGACGTCATAGTGAGTTTTTGATAGGGTCGTAAAATACTGATGTATGCGTACAAAGTGACTGTCTGGATAAATCGTGTTTTGAATGATTGCGTTGACCGTATCTCCGAATGATCGTCTTGCATGCTGATTAATCTGTTAAATTTTCTGATTATTTCACAGATTGTACATGTGATGTTTTCAATCTGTTTTATGTATTTTACACCAACCCCAAATATACACGTAATGAAATAATATATCGAGACTTAAATACATGTACCCGGATGTTCTTAGAAATGGACTCGTATTTGATAATATTATGACCTCACAAAATAACAAGGAAATGATCACACAAAATAACTAGGAAATGACCTCACAAAATAAGTAGGAAATGATCTCACAAAATAACTAGGAAATGATCTCACAAAATAACTAGGAAATGATCTCACAAAATAACTAGGAAATTGTCTCACAAAATAACTAGGAAATGACCTCACAAAATAAGTAGGAAATGATCCCACAAAATAACTAGGAAATGACCTCACAAAATAACTAGGAAATGACCTCATAAAATAACTAGGAAATGACCTCATAAAATAACTAGGAAATGACCTATCAAAATAACTAGGAGATGATCCCACAAAATAACTAGGAAATGACCTCACAAAATAAGTAGGAAATGTTCCCACAAAATAACTAGGAAATGACCTCACAAAATAACTAGGAAATGATCTCACAAAATAAGTAGGAAATGATCCCACAAAATAACTAGGAAATGATCTCACAAAATAACTAGGAAATGACCTCACAAAATAACTAGGAAATGACCTCACAAAATAACTAGGAAATGACCTCACAAAATAACTAGGAAATGATCTCACAAAATAACTAGGAAATGATCTCAAAAAATAACTAGGAATTGATCTCACAAAATAACAAGGAAATGATCTCACAAGATAACTAGGAAATGATCTCACAAAATAACTAGGAAAGTATCTCACAAAATAACTAGGAAATGATCTCACAAAATAACTAGGAAATTATCTCACAAAATAACTAGGAAATTATCTCACAAGATAACTAGGAAATTATCTCTCAAGATAACTAGAAAATGATCTCACAAAATAACTAGGAAATGATCTCACAAAATAATTAGGAAATTATCTCACAAAAATAACTAGGAAACGATTAGACGTAGTAATGGTACTTACATGTTTGGTGAGCAAATCTCATATTCATGATATCCGACACGTGTATATGATGGTATAATGTCTTTTCTATCAGTTCTTGTGGTTCATATCCAGTAAGTTGGGCAACTCTGTAATACATTCATTATATGTTCAATAAATGTAGGTTTCGGAAAACTGACAAATTTTACATCTGTTCAATTGAAGCCGTTAATTCGAATACAAATAATGATTGCGTGTATATAACAGGTGTCCGAATGGAGGAATTTGTCACATACAAAGTGTATTCAAGTCTTAAATGGCGTTTTATTTCAATTCAAAATCATTATTCATCATCCCAGCTACAACGTATTTATGCCAGACCACAAATTGTCTTCCTAAGCCGGATATGTTTGGCTTCCTTTAGGTTTGACTAATTGCAGAAGAAATGAACAACTTACCTTGCATCGAGAAAAATCAGCTTTAAATCCAGACTAGCACGGAACATAAACATGTTATTAAACAATTTGATTTCAGTTATGGCACTGGGGGGAAGCGAGTGACCAACAGCAACCATTCCTACATTCTGTAAGTATGTATCGTATGGGGTCATCTCAACTGGACAATGACGTATCTTGAGATGACCACTGCAGTGTATCACCTGTAAATATAAAAATAATAATATATATATATATAATATATATAATATACGTATACGATATTATAAATTCTCATATAACCAATAGAAGTATTCGATATATAGTAAAATCTCACCTAAAGACCACCTCGATAATAAGACCATCTCAAAACTAAGAATACAATTTTCAAGTCCATTTTTTTAATTTTGCTCTTTATTCAACGTCATTATTAAGACCACCTAAATATTAATACCAGATTTTAGGGGACCCAAGGGTGGTCGCTTTATTGAGGTTTTGTTGTACAGTGATGCAGTATATATGAATATTAGTTTCTTTCTATAGCAAAATTACCCATGCTGAATACGGTGTATTGGAATTCTTGCATATACAACTTAAACAATTTAAATAGAGGTAACTATGGAAGCGTCCAGGTGCCAAAGTGAAAAATATGTTCCAGTATACTATCTCCTAATTAGGAGATCCTAACTCATAATTATGACTTACTAAGTCCTAATTAGTCGATACTAACTCATAATTAGGACTTACTATCTCCTAATTAGGAGATACTAACTCATAATTATGACTTAGCTAATCGTTATAAAGTGAATAGATTAAGTTAACCTCAAACAAGTGCAAGTTTGAACTGAACACTCCGCCTTTTACAATGGAAGAAGCCATACGCAAATACTTTCAACTAGTATCTCCTAATTAGGACTTAGTAAGTCATAATTATGAGTTAGTATTTCCTAATTAGGACTTAGTAAGTCGTAATTAGGAGATAGCATCTCCTAATTAGGAGATAGTATACTGGATATATTTTTCACTTTGGCACCTGGACGCTTCCATAGGTAACCGGTGAAAGTGTTCAGTATATATAATTTTTGTCGAAGGATACTTCCTTATAATTCTAAAACTTCAGAAAATTTCAATAAACTTTATTATGTTTAAAAATGATTATTATAAATCATAAGTTTGATACTGAATAGTAGATAAGAATCAAACATGGAGATTTAATCAGACGTAATAAAAGATAGGACTACTTAATTATGTTGATAATATTTTATCATAAAACCTTTACGTTTCTACAATACACATATTGATAATTAATGAAATAATGAATTAACTCATCTTCCTTATTATTGTATGAGCCTTAACCATTTATACTATTTCACGATATTATGACGTAATAATGTATTCAACTTTACCTTGTATCCACCAGAACACAGACCGGCATTCCTTTTGGCAAGCACGCATTTCATACGTATAAAGAAGGAACGTTCTATTTCATACTCTGAAAAATAATGTGTATAGTTAAAGTAATACTATGCTCATTTTTTGTTCATTTGTTTATCTAACCAAACATGAAAAATATATTTCCTAGAGTTAAAACATCAATAGACATACATTAACAAAGAATGAACTCATAATGTATTAATCCATATTTGTTGAAGAAAGATGTTTGTAACAATCTGGCTGTTTTACAGGTTTAATATGATAAACAATTGTTTTTTCAATCGGGTTTACATTGCAATGGCTCTTATTAGAGATGTTTTAGCCAATGTAACAACACTACTGGATAAAGCCAATTGAAACACTTCATGTTCAGATGAGCCAGATACATCTTTAAAGTTATAAATAGATAACAATTATATTTAATTTTTTAGAAAGAGCGTATTTATTTTGCCTTATGCACTAATGGCAGAGCGTCGCACAAGTAAGTACACGTCAGACACAAGCGTTGGACGCCTATGATACTTATTGCAATATTTTCAATTTAAACGACTACATATTCATTTCATATGAACCTGAATGACAAGTTTGAGATTAATTGGGAACTGTCTATGTACACATGTATTTGGATTGAGACAACAAAGGAAACGTAGGAGTGAAAGCGAAACTAGACTTTTTGCATGTAAGTATTGAAGTAAAATTTTATTAAAGATTAAATTATTTAACAAATATTACTTACCTCGGATTAAATGAGGATTGCATGGCTGCTGTACGGTCAACACGGCCGCCATTTCATCATGGTCATTGGGATGTATGTATTCATAAATTGAACTTCCGGTTAGCTCAACCTGGTATATAAACAAAGTCAAATATTATATATACGGAAAACAAGTTGGTGAAATAATATACGTGTGTGGTCGAATCTTATATTAAATAATCAGGAGCACACCCAGGGAAAAAGGAAGTTTGCTTCATCAAGATGTATAAATTATCCACCCGGTCAAGAGTAAACTGTCAAGAGACATGGTGAGAGAATGAGTCAAAATTATCACACATGAACTTGTTCCAAATAAGAAAAATACGTGTTTTACGCTAAATTTCATGAACTTTATTTTTCTTTGCATGCCCCCGCTAGGGTAATCTCGTTTATTTTTGTTTTTAGACAGGTACATACATGATCAGGTACAATTGAATATTTTAACATTATACGAAGAATATTAATAATATGTCAGATATACAAGTTTCTTATTGTTAACGCTTAGTTCATATTTCTTAGTACCTATAATCTGAGTCATGCAACTTAGAGTTTCGAAATATATATATAAAAAGATGAAATAAAAAGGTATAATGTTACAATTGGAGTAGAATATTTTTTTGTTAAATTATTACCAGTCTTATGTTCACACTCAGAAGTTTAAATATATTTCATGAAAATTACACCCTCACATTAAAATATTGAAATACATGTGAAGACCTACCTGTGATAAGCCCAAATGGACGGACGCTGTCTCAGAAATGTACATTATTTTACCGTCGGGAGCCACGACAAATATAAAACCATCTAGTGTCTGCAATTGACAAAATATGATATACAACAACAATAATCACAGAAATTATCTCGCAGTTTTATCGAATTTCAATGAAAACACAGTAGTTTTTGCATACAAAGTACTACAAATTTGAAAGAAAAAAGATGCGAGAATGTAACAAACGAATCTTGCGGTTTTCTTCTTGGTCAATTAAAATGTCGAGGGCGAGATCGCGATGGCCCTAACACGATGCTGTAATGTTCAGCGAATGAAACGTGTTGTAAATATGAGTGATCCTGAATGATGATTGAAGTGAACTGTGTTAGGTAATTCGTCGAATGTTCTTTAAGTGCCATACTAAAATTGAAGCCTATTTCAATACATGTTTGTATACCATTTTTATAATATACGTTACGTTTAAAGGCGTTACATACATGCGTACATTATATAGTCAATATATATCGAAATAAGTAAAACGAAAATGACCTTATTAATTTGAATAGAACTCTCTAAGTATCTCATGCAATGGCAACTTAAATGATAGCAGTTTCAAATATTTTTAATATGTCAAGTTGTAATATATGTAAATATTTTACACAGAATGAATCAAACAAATTTAAGTTAATGGGAAGGCTCTGGCGAAAGAAAACGGTGCCAAAACATTATGTTTGTCATAGAAATTGTAAGAAAAATATAGCAGGAGTGATTATATTGTTAATCTTGGTAACTTTCATATCCTGAAACAGACGGATCTAATTTAATACGTAGACGGAAGTGTCACTACTAACGACTAATTCGCTTGCTTAACGTCACAGGTTTAAATTTTCTTTCGCCAAGTGCGTGACCTTAAGGGTTTTGTCTCGACCAAAACCTCCAGCCTTTTCCATCAAACGCGGAGTAATTAATTGTGACATGCGGCAAATTTGTTTTCCATTTTGTACATCAAAATTATCACTCGCTTAGGAATCAATTTGCTCGTATCGCGAGAAATCGGAAATCAGATCGCGCGAGATTCCGGGCTGGGTCTAAATAATTGCATGGTATCATTACAGAATAAATCGTTGTGATCGCATTTTAAAGGCTTTTAGTGAAGTATAGTGCTCTTTTACGGTGTTAAATGTAATGCCTGATTTGCCCTATTGACAGGCATTTAACGATTCAATGGATACCGGGCGGGAATGACAGTTCACAGATTGTGACTTGATTCAGATGTGAATTTCAAGGATTCATCAGTGAACAGCTGTGATATAATCTGAGTGAAGATAACAAAACACGATTTTCTCTTCTCAACGTTACAACAACGAAAGTTTTTCTACATCCTGTGTCTATTTCCGTATTGTTCTCTCTCGGACAAATTACAATAACACGAGCTTGTATTTTAAATGACAATGAAGAATACTTAGAGGATTGTACATGTGTGAATGTCGTCTGAAAATAATGGAAATAATCTGAAAACTGTGGCCAGAGTTTGTAACTTCTGATATGTAATTATTAACACAAAATTATCATACACTTTTAGTGGAAATCGCATTACAATAAATGCTCAAAGCGCGTTGTTGTTGTTGTTGTTGTTATTGTTGTTATTATTGTTGTTGTTGTTGTTATTGTTGTTATTATTGTTGTTGTTGTTGTTGTTACTGTTGTTATTATTATTGTTGTTATTGTTGTTATTATTGTTGTTGTTGTTATTATTGTTGTTGTTATTGTTATTGTTGTTATTGTTGTTGTTGTTATTATTATTGTTGTTGTTGTTGTTGTTGTTGTTACCTTTTTCGAAATGATATATTTTCATTTATGTTATGTTATTTAAAGTTCACAAATTCGAACCAAATTTGTGAGGTGTTTATCAGCAACCCAATTATAACTCACGGTATTGCATTTAAAGATAAATTAAATCGTAATATTCACGAAACTCAGGTTCGGACATAATTATAACTTTTGAACCATTTTTGTACAGTTTACAATTCACTTTGTCTTCGCTTTTCAAACACAGAAAAAATGCGTTCTCAAAAGTTACGCTTGCACAGGACTTCTCCATTTCTTTTAAACTTTAATTTTTTTTTACATCTTCTGCCATAATAATTGAATTTAAATTAAACTCTACAATCAATTAAATCTGTAGTTACATTTTATTCGAATCTTTTCACATTCTTTTTGTAGTACGGAATAAACACAACTCAATTTGCATATCTTTACTATTGAACGATTGGTCACGCCAATAAATGGGTGGGGAATGTCATCAAACTTCAATTATACTGAATCAACAGTGAACGACAATAGCGTCTTAGTCGAGTGAGAACTATCCCAGAAGTAATTGTCTTCTGCGAGCATTAACAAGAAGAGACATTCCGGAAGAAGATTTGATGCAAAGTCACGAACTATTTTTCTATCTCTGAAACGCAGACAAGTATAAGATTTCACAGAAATTACCAAGACTTTCTGTATATTGAAGAAGCGTTAAAGAAACAGGATTAAACAACCCAGCTCATAGACTGGAGACTTTTCTCATTTAATCAATTTTCAATACACAAAAATGGTGAAAAATTATTTCTCATATTAATGTACAATATTTTCTCCTACAAACTACATGTACTAGTATTTTAAAAGTGAAATTAGCACAACAGTCAATTTGGTGATATAAAAATGCAAAATAATCCAAAAACCAAAATAATATTTTCCTAGAATTTTGAAAGGTGGGAGGCAATGTCAATTTTGTAGAATATCCGAATATTGTTATTATTTTATGATTATGTAGATAAAATGTGAAGAGAAAGCGTACTACTGATAATGCATAATATTAATAAAGAGTGCTTGTCTCGGAAATGTTGAAGAGAAACATGCAACTTCACAGAAGATTATCTAAAAGAGATCTCCAGCAAAGAATTTAAAAATAATAATATTATTTAAGTTATATACATTCCAGAACAATATAGGTATAGTACAGATAGAAAGAGCTTGGAAAGGCGGTTTCAACGATACCAAATACTCAAAACAGTCAAAAATTGAGTTACGGGGTCCTGGAAATATAATGACAATACGATTCCTGGGTTTATGTTCATAATAATAAATGTACTTTTGCTCACCTGAAGTAAATGAGATCCAAGCTCCTTTTCTAACGGTGTTCTACGTTTCGAGGTCACACAACCCCATTGATCCCCTAAACCTGAAACACGCAAATATTAAAAATTTGATTTAATCTGATCTACAGTAAAACCTCACCTTACGACCACCTCAATAATCAGACCACCTCAATGCTAAGAACACAATTTTCAAGTCCATGTTCAATGTTTTGCTCTTTATTCAACCTCAATATTAAGACCACCTCGATAAGAAGACCAGTTTTCAAGGGTCCTAATGGTGGTCGTTATTTTAAGGTTTTACTGTATATAAAACATCATTACACATTGTATAAATCATACTACCACTAGCTCATTTTTTCCATCTATATAAAAGTTGAACTTCTTATTTTCTGTGTGAATGGTAAATCAGAATAAAAACACCTTTTTGTGTTCGATTAGTACTATTAATTATTCAATATTTCTGTGATTAAAGCAATAAAAGTATACGGTATAATCTCACTTAAAGACCACCTCAATTATAGGACCACCTCGATATTACGAACACAATTTTCAAGTCCATTTCTAATGGTTTGCTCTTTATTCAACCTCAATATTAAGACAACCTCAATAAGAAGATAATTGAAGATTATTATTGAGGTTTTACTGCATATAAATGAAATTGTAACAATCATATAACGGTTAAAATAAGTAAGGCGGTTTTTATCACAATTACATGAACCTAGCTTCCAGTCCAGCAAAATGCTGTCATCAATTACTATAATTGCCTTGAAATATCACAATATATTTCCGACACGATTTTAGCTACGCATGTTCATGCAATCAAGTCCTATCCGGACTGTATGTCAATTAAACAGTCATCAGCAGATTAACTCTCGTGCCTTCACGTGATAACTACTCGTGCACGAACATTCTCGCGGCATGCGAGACACGTACTGTTTATCTCGTTACGTCTCATACACGGTTAACGTTGATATTATACAATCAAACTGATTTATGAACGAAAACTGCAACATTTACTGCGAAATCTTTACTGTGATCAAAATGCTGGCTTCATTATTCACAAACCAGACTGTTTAAGACGTGATTCAAATAAACATTTGAATAAACTAACATTGATTTACAACATGTTTCTTGGGAAGTTGTCCTGATAAAAACTTGTTAAAATAATTCTGATTAATAAATAGCATGTCATCACTTTGGTCTTTAAATTTCGGTAATTATCACTTTTTTTTTTCGCCGGAAGGAAATGCTGTATATTCGAGATACTTCGTCAATTATCGCTCGCAGAAATCACGAGTAGTTGGTACATAATTCCGCCTTTATCTCGTAGCCAATCAAAAATTATGATTTTTATTATAGAAATATTAAATACATATTCTGAAGCTAGCAAATAACACGAGTCTAACATATTTGTACACCGACAAAATATTTGTGGAAATTGCATTAATACTCAAATTAACTTTATATCAATGCTATTGATTTTACAGTAAAACCTCTATAATAGGACCACCTTTGAGACTCTTGTAAACCGGTCTTATTATTGAGGTGGTCTTAATAATGAGGTTGAATAAAGAGCAAAATAAAGAAAATGGACTTGAAAATTGTATTCTCAATTTTGAGGTGGTCTTATTATCGAGGTGGTCGTTAGGTGAGATTTTACTGTACACCATAGTAAACAGTATTTGATTACTCAAGTTGGAGGTGTAATTTGACTTTTAAATGACAAAGGTTTTGAAATCATATTTTAGCGAAAAGCATTCGTATACTCATCGAAGTACTTTTAATATTTTATGTTATTATGGATATTCAAAATCAACCAATGCATTTAAAAATATCGAAATATCGTAGCAGATATGAATCAAACTAACACATAATTATTACAATATTTAACATCATTAACAATATTTCGCCAGTGAAAAAAACAATTGAATAATACCGTCACTGATACAAGGTACCAGACAAGTAAGAAATACATGTACATGGAACTATGTTTAATCAACAAAAAAATCATTTTCAGTCACATTTTGCAACTGAAAGTAAATAAACAACGGGTACAATACAGAAAATTAATTAATTAATTAATTACAAATTTATACAAAACGTTAATTAGTATTTGGTTGATACTTTCATTCAGTATTTGTAAATTGAGTTGTCAATTCAGACAAACGTATCGAGACAGAATTCATCCAATTTAAGAATTTTCCATCAAACTCTCGTCTGATCTCAGTAATTTAAGATATAATCATCAGTGAAAATTGTTTAAACATCGACCAGCAATGTCTTGGACAATTTCATTTCATTCGTCCATTATCAAACACAAACAGTTTAGATGGACGTTTGATGTGCCGACAATGTAAACAGACTGGTCATATAGTTGATTATTCCTGCGATATCTGCGTCGCATGTATTTACTTGTTCAGACGTTTCGTATATTCTAAACAAACAACCATGCTTTGACCTGTTATCATTTCCACTGTCATAATCGGAGCTAACTATTACTTTTTAAAGTGTCTACTTCAAACCAATAACTGCAAATTACAGAAAAAATAAAAGAATGGAAACAAAACTAGAAAATACAGAATTGTTTCATATTCTATATTTTGTATCCTTGGTTACTCAGTTTTACTGTGGCGTTTGCTTTGTCGCGTTATTTTTTTTCAAATATTACTACCATTTTTTATTTCAGCGCAACTATTGTCTTGCAATCAAAATAAACTACCCGTCGTTTTTTAAATTTCGTTTACTGAATGTCTGAGACCGAGTCTTCTTTCAGTACTGTTGATTATGTTATCCTGTGACTTCATTGTCCACGAATATATTCACTAATACATCTTCCAAAACACTAGTACATTCTGCACACACAAGTAATTTTAATTACTATGAAAAGACAAAGATCTCTACAAAAATAAACATATTTATACTTAAAATTCAACAAAACATTTTATTCTTACGAACGTCGCATTTGTACGATACATCATTTTAGCAAACTCAATCAAATGTTTGTAATATCATTGGGAAGATCTGTAATTTAATTTGTTGGAAAGTCCCTTAGTTACGTTTTATATTCATTTGCAGGAATACTCGATCATTAAATGTTCTGGTTCTTTCGGAGTTAAATGAGCGTTATTTACTGTCGTTTAATATTCCATTTAACATTATTAACAGCGGTGTTTTGACAGCCGATCGTCAATAAAATTCCGGAC
Organism: Mactromeris polynyma; assembly: GCA_032209605.1. NCBI lineage: Eukaryota > Metazoa > Mollusca > Bivalvia > Venerida > Mactridae > Mactromeris > Mactromeris polynyma. The sequence goes on from JASFXZ010000005.1 coordinate 18,025,811, forward strand.
TGGAGTTTCATGCACGTGCGATGACGTCGTTAACTCTCGTCTGAAGTCTCGTTGTGACAAATTAAACGAGGCTTCATTGTTCAAGTGCCAAATGAATCCACAAAAGCAGACGAACGGTCCATAAATTTTCAAGGATATTTGAAAAGACCAAACTTTGCAAGACATTGACCAAACTAAACAGAGAAACTCGGACATTGAATGCAATTTATTTTATTCCAAATTTTATGCAGATTAGCAAAATTACGAATGTGGACCTCCAAAGAAGTCAAGTACAGATGTTTCAAATCACTGCGTTAGAGCATATACTTATCTTGTTGATTCTTTCCCACGATTTCTGTCCCATTTATTGTTTATAAAGTTATATACATTGCTATTTGGCTATATCTATACCAATTTGTTTGCAATACTAAACGTGTTTATTAATTCATTATAACGGGTTCTTATTAGTTCATTATCGAATACCATTTCAATAGTTTGCGATCTATTTCCAACATTTTGTGACTGCAAACTGACAAAGTGCATAAATGAAAGTTTTCCTGTAAGGGGACTACTGATATATGGGTATGTTTGGTGATATTAAGGTAAGACCACCGTCTATATATACTCATCATCAAGAATCTTAACTAAACTGTTTTCATGAGTTTCTGGATCACATGAGACAACTAAATGCAAAATATTACCAAGTTTTACCGTGCCGTTTTAAAGATTTTCAAGTTTTAAGATAAAACCGACTTGCTTTGAGGGGTCACAAATTCCACTCATGTTCTTCATGCATAAAATTATTTCTTTAGTTCAAAATGAGCCTATTTTATCATTTGTTTGTGTTTTTCTTAAAAAGAAAGAGCTAGTGATATCATAAGGAAAAATAATCGAAAATAATATGCTTTGTAAAAAATATAGGTGGTACTTCATATGCATACACCCTCCTGTAAATGACGTAATTTTAAGTCACAATAAGAAATACCAATTTTCAAGGTAGCATAATCATACATAATAACGTGAGTACTCTAATATAATGGACATACAATTTATCCTCAACACCTCTGTAACAAAATGAAAACCTTTTACGGAAACATATTTGGGCCTAGCGGCTATTTGAACCCAGAACCTTTCTCATGTAAGGCAAGAGGCTTAACACATAGGCTAAGGATTGATATTGACCAAGGTGTTCCAAATGATTCAAAATTTACATTCTCATTAGGGTGGCTTTTCCTTAATAAATGATTGAGTAACTGTGTATCAAATCGAACAATATGAAAATATTCAAATGCAAGCAGTATCAATATAAAATATACGATTCGAATTGTGTCGGAATGTTTGCGTTGACTTTTAAATCAGTATATTAAACTGGAAAGTCCGGCATGATACTTAGAACAATATTATTTACATAAATTTCTCTTTATTGCAAGTCATTCGGACGTAATGGTTCGCCTTAAAAGTGTATGGGGATATGAATTTTTACGGGATGTGGCGAAAAATGACGATTTCTATTTATATCTAGCATTTTCATCATTTCATTTGTGGCGCAACAGACTGGAAAAAACTAAATGCAGATAAACAGATATATGAATGAGTTCAGTGTATGTATGTAAACATTACAATCTTAGCTAACGTTAGACAAGATAAATCATGATAAAGATCTTGTGTTCCATTAATTTGTTTGAATAAAATTTCACACGTCTTGTTTTCCCGATTACATTTATATTTATAGGAGAGTGGAAAGATGTATCAGACAAAATCGGTTACAATACAAGAAGTGATACAATAATGTTGTTGGTGTTTTTGTTTGGGGGGTGGGGGTTAGGGGTGGGGCAGTTCGCCATCTCTCAACAGTATTTCAGTTATATACGGTGTGGTCAGTGGACCAAACCATTCCCGTCAGCTCTCGGATATTTCCGTACCTCTTCGTTATTCTAATAACTTGACGTAGTTGGCCGAGGTTTTCCGAATGTGGACCAAACCAGTGCTCCTTGGTTACCAACCAGTACTAGCCTGCTCCTCAGCAGGCAACTGACATAATTCAGAGGTCACGTGAGGCAACATGACTTTGCATGCATGGTCTTCAGTCAAATTGTCACGTAAGAACATATGCCTGGCCCTTGTTTCGAACTCATGCCCTCTAGATTATCTATCGAGCGCTCTACCGATAGAGCTATCGGCCGGGTCTCATTCTCCATGTTTCCTGAGATACTTGCCAGTACAGGCCCCGGATTCTAACGGATATTTACACTCAAATTTCAAATCACAAAATTTACTCTTATTCGCATGATATTGAAAATTAGAGCGAGTAAAATGCATCAAAATGTCAAATGAGTGCTGAATATTTTGTGAGATCCATTTTGCTACATATTTGAGTGTAATATGCTATCTGATTGTTATTATAAAGTCTGAGTGTTGCCTTGAAATCCAATAATTACTCACCCATTGTATAATCACACTAACATATCATAGACAATGGATTTAAAAGAATGTTCATTTTCTAGCATTGTCACACTCATATTTCCACTATCAGACTAATAAGAGTAAATATAGTGCTTTGAAATTTGAGTGCCAAGTGAAAGTATCCGTCATAATCCCGAGCCCAGTACTTGTGATTAATTCAGAGACTGTGACGTTCGTGATCATCGACCCCACCAAACCAGGTAACCGGGCGGGCTCGAGAAAGTAAAGAAACAAAACCAACAAGATGGTCCTTCAGGCGGATAAGCTATTGCAAGTCGTAAGCTTATTATAATGCGGAAGTTGTTTTTAAAAGTAATAGTTTGCTGAAGTTTAAGCAGGAGAATATTCATCGCTTTAGTAATTTAAGCTCGAGAAAAAAACAATTCTAACGATTAAAAATATCTAACACATTCTTGTATTTAAAAAACCCCAATAGTTTCCTCAACAGACTGTAGAGTTCTGTCACACTGCAGATAATGATAATATAGTTTGTCGTATCACTGAACGAGTAGAAAAAAAGTAGCGCACGCGGCCACCCAGTATTTTTGCATTACCTCGACATAGCTAGAAAATGAATACTGCTCTATTGACCATTTTGAATATGAGGACGATTTAAATCGGTAGGTAAACAGACAACTGCATTCCGTCCCAGTACGACTGATTAATTTATCAACAGTTTCGCAGGTGTTACCGACAATGTCTGTTGACTTTCGCTTCACACCTTCTGTGAGATAAAGGGGCCCCAAAAGGGGGTACGCTGCATATTGTCACACAAATGTGAATGAGTGAAATGACGAACGAATAAATTATCGTTTTTTTTTTTGGCTTAAATTTTGAAGTATTTACGTTTGAAATATTCCTTTAATTTGGTTATCATTTTACTTAAATTTGGTTATTTTTAAATGTAAAAATTGACGAAAAATGACATATTTTTACGGCCATATAACTACATACATGAACAGTACACATCATCGATGTTGAACACAATACAATAAGCATACGTTTTACATGTATCTCAGATCATAAACTACACTGAAGAAAAAGCAAAAACATTTTTTTATAATTTTGAGGAATTCAATATGTTACAACAATACCTTTGGTGAATCATTTCAACATCACTTGAATACAACAACAACCAAATCTCCTAATTTATCACCGGAAACAAAAATATCGGCATTTATAAAATGTCTAGAATATTTAATAATTCCGAGCTCATTAATGCAAGTCTAGGTTCATCATCGCGTTTACAAGTATTATAAATTGATCATAACTGAATGTATAAATACATGCTTAGAACATCACAATTATCATCTGATAGCATCCATATAAAACGCCGCCCTTTTCATGGACTATTAGTTTCCATACACATACAAAAAACTTTATGGTAGTTGTCCTTAAGTGTTTATTTTATTGTAATCTTATTGATGACACAACTCTTGACATTGTATTTAGTTGCACATAAATGTATTGTGGTGTATTTAGTTGCACATAAATGTATTGTTGTGTATTTTGTTGCACATAAATGTATTGTTGTGTATTTTGTTGCACATAAATGTATTGTTGTGTATTTTGGGTCGGTGGCCTATATTACTTTGAATAAACTTTGAATTGATATCACCCAATATCTTCATTTTGAAATTTGCGGAGAAAGCAATGTTTTACATTATTTTCTCCATTTATTTAATATTGCTTGTCAAACATATCCGTCAGACTTCCGATGAATAGTATACCGAAACATGTTTTCATCTCAAAAACGTAGTAAATATCTCCCATATGAAGTTAATATTATCGCTCTCGAAATTCTTGAAAACGTCAGCAATAACTAATAGTAAATGTTTCATCTTTCTAAATTACACTAAGACACGTTTAGTGCAAACCAACAGATCATGATGCAATCTATGAATGCAAACAACTGTCAGATGCAGACACGAAGTTTTCTAATCAAAATCCTGGAGATAATGAGGTGAAAGTTGCAATTACTGAATCGCCTATCTTTCCGGGTATTAACAATCTATTAACCTTACAGATAGCCTATGTTCACGCCAGCATATTGTAAATTGATACTCGTACGTGTTCCTAATTTTTGATGTTCGTGTTGAAGAAAATGCTTGATAGAGTTGATGCCACAGTAAAAACAACAAGATATCGCCATTTGTTTCCGCAACTGTTGAGCAAACTATAACCAATATTTTTGCAAGAGGTCTTTGTTCGGGTTCTTTACATAAATATTCATTGTTACAGCATGTGATGTAATGCATTCAGTGACAGACACGACTGCTTGAGCAATTCTCTGGCGACACACTGAGAGAACCATTCATTGGTCACAGAAACGACTTGGAATAACTTTAGTCAGTTCACCCCCCCCCCAATCTATTACAAATATATTATATATTGTCAGATCACCGGAAATCACTGTCTTATCTCTTAAATAAACACACGAAAAAATGAAATAAACATTGAGAAAAAATAGTAACTACTGTGAATCGTCGAACTTATAACTGTTATAGAGTGTATGTGGTTTGAAAGATGTACATGATTTATTAAGTTTCTCCATATGCACAATAATGTACAACATAGATTTCTTTCATCTTGGAAATTTACACACACAAAAACATTTATCTGTTTACCACATTCATATATTTTATATTTATTTAATTGTACTTTCATATATAACGTATGTCAGACCTGTTTTAAACTTATGAGATGAGATCTGCGTGGGGAGGTACTGTCCTTATGTGTGTGGCATTCCCTGTAGCAACTTATTCTCTCTCTTGTTGTACATGTTATGTGTATTATATGAATAAACTTCTTCTTCTTCTTCACATTATCATTTCATTCTTCTCAATCTTTTTTTTATTTATAAACTTCGCAAGGTTCTCTGCCTTCAAACATTCACCGATAAGTGCAGACATTTGGACAACAGCATTCTGTGAAAATTAACTTGATTTGAACACAAAATACAATTTCATAGAGACCGAGACAACGACTAAAATGTTAATGATATAAAATGTCTAATAGCAATTTTAGAAAACAATTATGAATCTAATAATTATGAAGACCAATCGATTTATTTTCAATAACAATTTGTATTAATATCAGTCACCCAATTCTATCAGAGAAATGTTTTGTATTGATAACACAAATAATTCTTTAATTAAATAATCAAAGACAACCGAAGCGTCTGATAAAAACTGGTCCGTTTAGAACATCCATTGTCCGGACAAAAAATTATTTTTTCTACGAGCTCGCCTTTAGAACCACTATTGTCTGCTATCATTCCGGAGTATGATAGTGGTGTTACCAGCGGGTTTTTGCAATATTTAATTACATCTCCCTATCGCCATTTTTGAATCCTTAATTGGATTTTCGACTTAACAAGATATTCTCCGAGTCTCTCAGCATAAAACAGCAATACGCCTATGCTTTATTAAACCAGTGATTATATGGAATTGACTCGCTAAAGATGCTATTGACGCGACAAATGAGGCTAATAACGTCCCTGAAAACGTGGTCAATAATACATGCGTTATTATCTTTTTCAGTGAATTAGTTGAAGCGCTAGTCAAGGATTATATTGTCCGAACTGAACCGGTGCCATCAGAGGACGAAACACGAGGGGGTAGCTACAATAAAGAGAGACTGTGTCACTTCTAGGTACACAATAATTAAATAGACGAATTGGGATTTTGATTACTTCAGCCATCAGTTCTCATAAGTTTGCTTTCCTGTAAAAGATTACTTTAATTATGAAGCTTAATACATTGTTTTCCACTTTTTTTGTTTCTAACAGAAAGTAATATGTTTCACTTCGGGTACAATATTACAACCAAATAGCTGATTGGAGCTTATAACCATAAAATAACAATTCTGGATTGTTATTTTGTTAGATCCGTGTCGGTATTTTAGAATATACACTCAACTGCTATCTAATTGGTCACCTCTTGCAGTCGAATTTTTCAAAAGTAAATACAGTGAAATATAAGTTAACTAAATTTGTTTTACTTCGTTCTTACCCATACACAAATATTTTGAAAGAAATATTAAGTTGTTACAGGGAATCTCACACACAAGATACATTATCTCCCCATACATACCGCAGAGAAACATGAAGGATTGAGGAGGTGCAAGGGCAAACATGTATGGGAATGGGGGAAGAAAGGAAATGTCTGGCTATCTATCAAAACAACCATGGTGAATTTAAGGGGATAACAAGTAAGAATACGGATTGAATGGATGGAATACAACATAGGACAAACCAAGAAAGCTCGTGGCTACCCAAAATTCACACATGGCTGTTCTAAACAATGTTCTAATTATGATTTCTTATAAACAGCAGGAAAATAGGGAGTCCAATTAGAGAAATGTATCAGTGTATAGGAGAAGATATAAATAAACTATAAAATTTGTGGTATTTGAATAAAAATGCGCCGACAATTTTGAAGTACATGTTCACAGAATTCAAATCAGACCATCAAAACAAAAATGTGTATGTTTATGATAAAGGATCAGAAAATTGCCTGTACTGCGATGCATAGCGCTGTAATGTTTTGAGAATGTATTTAATGTCACCAGCAATCATAATTTCATTTAATATTTGCCTGCAACGTTTATTTGTTCAAGTCATTATCTTATGTCAATGTAATGGAATAAATCAATATTTTATCGATAACAATTGAATAAACTAAACAAATGGTTTAACAATGAGTGAGTCGTGTTCATAACGCGGTTAATTTTTAGGAAACATTTATAGAAGGAGGGAAGATAATTGTATTTGAATTTATTTTTACGTCAATACAGAACATACAGGCATGAATATATATGCCGTAAAACGGATATTCCAACCGCGAACGTACATGAAACCCGAGCATACCATCAACGGCGGTAGAAGTTCGAGTTCAGCATGTCCGTAAATGATTCTATCCGCTATTATAATTTTGAAAATATTTTGTAGGAAACCTGTATTTTCTTTATAAAGTATAGCCAGAATAAATATTTTATCCTATTTTAATCGGAAAGTTCAGGTCCGTGAGCCGAGCTACAACCTAACGAATGTAAACGAAGATGCCGAGACCTTCTTTCCGAAAAAAAACGATGTCGTGATTATTGTAATATTACCAGAACCTGAATACAATCTGAGAGAATCAAGTGCCTCAGTGTGTCTCCTACAGACCGTAGGTTGTCAATGTTTTTACAATGCGCTATACAGTAGTTTAGTTTACAAATTAAAAAATACATAGGCATAGGCCAATAAGCACGTTTACGGACAAGGCCGTCATACCTAACTGAATGTTATATGGATCCAAGCGAAGAAAGTTTGCAATATCACTATGTATAATCCTAGCAGTTGTACGATATGACTTAAAACTGTTCAATATAATATCATGGTTTAAATTGTAGCGGGCCAAATTGTCCATAGAATTTGGGTATACTTGGTTTGATTAATATCTTGAAAATAGTGACTGAAAATGCAGCCTAGTAAATGTCGTCATAATTTCATGGAACAATGTGTAACTTTACTAACAATATTACTACTATCCAACCTTCAGTTGACATTATAACAACAGACCAACTACAGCAATCCTAAAATCTGAAGTCACAACACAGTAACTGTTATCTTAGTATGTTCTCTTCAATCAAAACAAAGTGACCAATTAGACATTTTATTTTGTGGATAGTTTTCGTTGAAATAATGTGTTGCCACATCATGACGAGAAATAGAAAAAAGAGAAATATGCAAAAGAGAAATAACTATCGTCACGAATATAATGTTATAACTTTAGAGAAGTTTTGTTTTGAAAACTAAATATATTCATTTATTTCTATGTTTTCATTGCTGCAATAATTAAACTAGATATACCTGTAGACGTGTAATAATAGGATAATATTTGATAATATTTTCTTTAGTACATATATGTGTATTTATGTGTATTATAATTGTATGCGCAGTTTTGTTCTCTATCACAAGTATGTTTTATTACACAGTCATTTCAGTTTGTTCTTCAACTGTAACCTTATATGTTTGTTTGAATATGTGTTCTAGTGTTCCTTCTCCGTCTCATAGCTGTATGTTTGTATATATGTACATATTTGTTTGCCTCATGCGCCATATGACTTACATGACTTAAGACAATGAAATAAAGATACTACATGTTTAGAAATGAATATTGATTAAAAGTGTGCATATCCATTGTTTAAAGATTCATCTGGCTCATCTGAACATAAAATGTTTGAATTGGCTTCATCCAGTATTGTTGTTGCATTGGCTAAAACATCTCTAATAAGAACCATTGCATTGTATAACCGATTGAAATATATTTTTTAACCATATTACTAACAGAAAAAAACTTGTAAAATAGCCTGATCGTGAAAGAAACTGGAAGCTTTTTTTAATTTTATGATGTACAAACATCATTTTTCACCAGATACAGATAAATACATTATGATATCATTCTTTGTTAATGCATGTTTATTGATGTTTTAACTATAGGAAATATATTTTTCATGTTTGCTTCGCTAAAAAATTTGATGAGCATAATATATCTTTAATAACAATGTTGATAAATTCGAAACACCAGAAGCTAGGTCAAAACTGGGACATGTCAATAAAAATAACATGAAACAGAGCATATAGACTCCGAAATAAATGCCACATCACGTTCACCTCACCATAAATCAGGGATATAATATATTCAGACACATGGTGTTCAGCTACTGAACTGGCGTACTTATTTCTGACCTCATATAATTAATATTTATCATCATGTATTGTTTCTTTACGTCTGCTTACTGTTCGCGACCTTTCCTGATGTTTTGGTATATCTAAGCTTATAGAATATTACGACATTATAGAAGTACATATCTAATTATATATTTAATGGTAGTTATCAGTACTGTATAAATGTTTAGTCCGGTTTTTTCCAATTTCCAATTTCAGATTTTGCAAACTGGGCCGAACATACTATTTGTAGAAAAGAAATTGTTCTCTTCATTGTCTTTATAATCAAGTATCTCTCTCAAGTAATCAAGTTTATTGCTACCAACAAATCTGTTCGTCGCCATGTAAAATATATTGGTAGTAAGTACCAACAATGTACTAGTATTAAGAGCAAGGGATGTGATACGTACATGTAAATGCATTAACACAAATGCACATAAAGAACTGAATAAATGTTCATTTAACACAGTTATGAAGATAATAAATACAATTCCCCAGCGTTGGTAGCAAAACAGATATATGATGCCAGACTAACAATAAAACGTATTTATTCGTGATTTTACGAAATTTGTTTAAGTTTGACCAAGTACAATACGTATTGGAATATGTTTTCTACATTCATGGCAAAAAGGACAGGCTTAATATTGAGGTGGCGTTTATATTGAGTGTTGAATAAAGAGCAAAAAGGTGTAATTAACTTGAAAATTGTATTCTTAATATTGAGGTAGTCTTACAATTGAGATGGTCTTTAAGTGAGGTTTTACTATATATTTATACACGGCGTTTGATTAGACATCAATTTATTGTATGACAGTACTTCCTGCGATGCGAGACATCGGGGACTTCTGTCACCTTTTCAGTAAGTACCCCTATCTATCATATAACACTTGTCAATCTAACACCGATCCTATTGGCAATAACGTTTTCTTTAATTTTATGGGGAGGCAGCATAACTAATCCGCGGTTTAAATAACACAGTGAAGCTTTCAATTCGTTTGAGTAAATTACCAAGCAGAACTCTGAACAAAATCTGAATGCATGTGGATTTTGTTTATACTATGACAACACTGCAACAAGAAGAGTTAATTCGACGTAACATACCGCCGTACGACCAGGTGTTCCGCTTGTAAAACAGCTTATGGAGCTTATTTATGGTGAGGGTAGAGTTTAATACACAAATTCAAATGAATTGGAAGAAATTTTCTAATGAATGAAGGTATCGCACCTGATGTACGAGTATATATTTCAAATTTCAAATGGAACTGTTGCAATTTTATTCCATCTTTTTCTTCTTCATACAATACACGATGATGTCGATATCATGAATGGAGTATTTAATAGAAAAAGAATTATATTCAATGAGCGTAAGTATCTACCTTACACAGTGCCATCTCATTATGGAAATATTTAACGATTATAAAAAATGTCACTAGCGATGCATTGAGAGAAGCTTAGATGAATTAAACGAGAGGCACATTGCAGGTAACAGGCACATGAAATGTAAAATAGGAACTGAAATATAAAACGGGAAATATCAAAATTTATGCACCATATTGAAATGACTAAATGTTGTTTCATATCGCAGTGAATGTCAAACATTGTTTCTACGATCAAGCTGCCGCAATCATTGTACTCATTATAAGAACCACGGACATATAAACATATATGGCCAAGTAAGAACGCAGTAAACCACCCATACCATTTGTAAAAATATTAAAGGGGACAGCTTAAATTCTCTAAACTAAACAGACAAAATACAACACTGCCTTTAAAAGTCCAAATGTTTTGTTGCTGATACAGCGAACGCCACAAAATGCCATGTGTCATCTTGTAGCATTACAATGCCCCAATCTTTATGACGACATTCCAAAACCACGTTGATTGTTTATTTTAAAGGAACATGTAATGTTCCAAATTGTTTTATTTTCAATGTTACGTTTATTTGCGTAATGTCGCATATTGTTTTATTATTTAAGGAACGTTTATATACGTAAATGTCGCTTTTTTTAAGGAACACTTACATACGTTTAATCGCATATTGTTTGTGTTACAAAGATTCGGCAATGTAACAAGGTCTCCCGAAACTACGACATTTCTACGACTTGCAATAACTTGCCTGACGCTGAAGCAGACGCATCCCCTAACAGCACCGTTTGTGTGAAAACTGGACACAATGCAAGAAGCAGATCACGAAGAACATGTCTTTGTTTCTAATACAGATCTATACAAAGACGAAAGAAAAAATACTGGAATTACAGGGTTACAGGATTTGAGATTGTAACTTGAGTTATAAGACCATCCTAAGAATGCAGTCTTGCCAATGGTCAGTACTTAAACTGTCATCAGAGTCTACCAATCAGATACTTGATTTTTGAGACCGTCCTATAAACTCATATTTACAACCCCATACACTGGTCTATTTAATTTAATCTAATAATGAATAAAATAAATTAGGTTTTCATCCAAGTGTTTGACATAATTATGACTGCGTAAACCTTTCTGTAAGTGCAATTCACTTTTATTTAAAACTAAACTTCATAAATCTAAAACATCGTTAGTTTGTTCTTTTATTTATTGTTCCATGATATTTATAATCTGGTTAAAATAGTGCAGTGCCATTTCCTAATTTTCGTAGTATTTTTATCTAATTTTTGTTATTGGCAAAAAAAATGTTAAAACATATTCGACGTCTTCGCCACCAACCACGAAGCCGTGTATGAAATTAATGAGATACCTGTAAAGTCCCAGGTGTGAAAGATAACGACTCTACAAATACTTTTGTTCCGCCGGAAAAAAATCTAGTGATTTACTAGCCGTAAGATGTGTAAATCATGAGATTTAACTGCTTATACCATTTTGAGAGCCGCTATATAAATATTGGCGATACCGAACATTCATTGAACACCTCAGCGTTATACTCTATCTTTTCTACAATGTCTTTATTAGACAGCACACTGCCGTGACCATTGATTTCTTTTGCTCCCATTTAAGTCTATTACCTGTCAAATTAAATTGTGTAAACATTATAGATGTAAAATTCTTAACAATATTTGGACACATGATCTTCCATAATCCACATATCTCGATAAATCTTACCAGATTTCATCGCATTCCCGCTACGATAAGACTACTTGAATTTATAACTTCTGAATTGATGGTCAATAACTCTTCAATCGACGATGTTTCAAAATATTGACCAATCAAAACTTGAATATGTACATTAGATCACCTGTCTGAATAGCTACCATCTTTGTTCAGTGAAAACAATTAAGCAAACAATCACAATCGTTTTAGGAATTTCCTTTTTAATAAACCACGTGTTCACTGTACGTAGGTCTTAAAATGTTTGGGTGGCGTTTTCGCTAATCTGCGCAATGACTGTCTTTGGTTGCAACCTGTTTATATAGCCTGCATGCTTCTAGTGTGACACTTGAACTCGATCAATAAATGTCGTCTTTTATTTGTTTGTTCGATTTGAAAGTAGCCATTGAAAAATGCCATGAGTGCGGATTATAACCCTTCAACAGAATGTGGCCAATTGTCCGCTATAATTGATGAAATAAAATTGCTTTCTCATAATGTCCGTGGTGAGATTTGAAGAGTATAAAGACTTGAAAGTTGACCTGGGTAACCAGTAATCGAGAGATGGACTTTGCGGACGGAAAATTTGTTTTTGATATCGAATGGAATTAATATTGATGAGTCAAAACGTTTTATTTGCATTCTTAAACCACATATCATTGCATTGACAAGTACTGTGTAACACGTGGGTATCCTGATCAACCTTGAGTTAGATCTTATGGACTTTTGTAGTCATGTTTTACAAAAGTTACATATTTCTTTGTCACTACTAGTCATTGTTATTCAGTTTGATTTAGTTCTGTTTGCTTTGAGAAATAAAATGTCTGGTATGATTCCATGCCAGGCATTTTCAACTCAAACTGAGCTGTTTTGTCATTTTGGTTCATGACATAAATAAAACTGCAGAGGTGGAAAGACGCAAATATAAAAAATAGTTTCTGTGTAATGCAAAATGCCACTGTTCAAAGTATGTTTTTGGAAACACTATTCTATAAAAAGTCACCTAACAAATATTACACATAGTGAAATGGAGGAAATAGTAAGATATATCTGTTTGTTCTAGTGTGCACCGTCGGCATAGGCGGGCTTGGTGAACGGTATTTATTTAACCTCGACATAATTGCTTTGCAAATTATCGGCAAGCATTCTGAAATTTAAAACAAAAATCCTATGCAGTACATGTATTTGTTTGCATAGAATATTTGAACTTGTGTCTAGACAATCAATGTTCATAAAAATTGTGTTGTGCATGTAAATTATCATTGTCCCTTTTTACCAATTAAAACACAATGCTGGGTCATTCCATGAGCACGAAAAACAACATTACTGTTCGACATTAAACTAACGGCACCAGACAAGTAGACAAGTTAAACTATCATTAATGTAATGGTCAGCTATAACGTCTGAAGAACTGAACTGAATAAAACCATTAATAACATACGCAAAGCCATCCAAAGTATTGAAAGGTTAAGTATTAAAAATTCTCCGCGAAATTGTGCAACATTATACGCACAGAGCGATTCATTGGCATGTGTTCTGCCTGAAACATCCTTTTATATACACGTAATAATATTTATATAAGTGTCAGTACTCTCAAATACAATTTTTTTTATTGATCCAACTTTTCTAATGTGTATGTCCTGTCGGATTTATGTGTCCTGTGTAATGGATAATGTTTAAAGGAAATGCATATTTGGTGCCAAAATCTTGGTTTCCTTCGAGTAAAGACGTTTCCTGATTAAAGGGGTGATTTATAGAGTAAAACACGGGAACCGGAGACTGATTTGTCCGGTTAAAAGGAGTTTCCGGATTGAAGGGGTTTCGGTTTAAAGGGATTCCAGTCCAAACAGGGAGCTATACGGTTTGACACAATAGCAACACTGTCCTGGGGGGCATCGCCCATGTTGGGTCTTATACAATAAATAGACGTATAAAACCATGAACTGTTTCAAGTAAAACAAAAACACAAGAACATAATACAACCATGTACTTACCATCAGGGAACACTGTCCTCATTTTGAGATAACTTGTTGATAATCTGATGATTGATGCTTTGTCTAATTGACTCGTGATTGCAGTAGGTAATGGTAGTAACTTTGCTAATTCATAAAATTCCGCGTTTTCCTTCTCCCTGCGAGTTCGCGCAGCGTTCTTTGATTTATCTTTCATTCTGATATTAATCCTGAAAACAGAAAAAGTTAATGTAATTACTGTACTTATAAGCTGTCTGTATCACGGACCGCATTGGAAATAAGCCTTAATGACCTTAATTGACCATGCATATTTACATGGATCAATCTACAGCTGATATAATAACATAATACATGTTGTTGTTCAATAATATTTGTATAACTGTTGTATTATTAAGTATTGTTAAAACCTGTATTAATTACGATACCCTCTCTAAAACACTTTGCCATTTTTCGCATGCTTTAATTGTATATTATTCTATGTATTGATGGTAAAGTGTACATGCTTAAATCGAAAAAATAAAATATGTTCTTTTCTGATCTGCGTAAAATAAAAAACGTTTGTAAACTTGTAATTGGTTAGTAAGTCTACTATTGCTTAAGACAATGACATCTTAGTTACTTGTTCTTATTTTATACTTCAGAATTTCAAAATGCGTGCACCATGTTAGTATGTCATGGAGTTTGCACGTTTACAAAATTTTATATATGTTACATATCATGGTAAAATAGTGCGATATGAGTATGATTCAAAAATGATACATAAAATAATGATAAAATTATTACAAATTGTTGATAGAAAATAATGACTTAAGGTTAATAAACGTTGCTGGGAATTTTCTTTGACCCAGTATATATAAGGAAACAATCGTGGGTAACCAGATGTAGAATGGTATACATAGGATAATAAAATAGTTGAAGCAATGTGATTCAACATTGTTACTTTGTAATGGCATTAACCTAGTAGGTTTTTCATTTTATTGGCATATATATATGCGCAGTAAAACCTCAATAATAAGACCACCTTTGGGACCCTTGAAAACTGGTCTTCTTGTCGAGGTGGTCTTACTATGGATGTTGAATAAAGAGAAAAACAGTAAT
The DNA here is from genome assembly GCA_032209605.1 of Mactromeris polynyma. Taxonomy (NCBI): domain Eukaryota; kingdom Metazoa; phylum Mollusca; class Bivalvia; order Venerida; family Mactridae; genus Mactromeris; species Mactromeris polynyma. Next base: position 18,041,120 of record JASFXZ010000005.1, read on the forward strand.
AATGGATTTGAAAATTTTGAGGTGGTCTTATTATTGAGGTGGTCTTTAAGTTTTAATGTAGCTATCGGTACTTGGGTGTTGTTACTTAATTGTATGTCTATCATTATTTTGATTGACCTTTTTGACCCAGCGTAAGGGAGTAACTGTTGCTGTTTGGAGAATTTTACTAATATTGGGCGCACACATTCCTTTGGTTCTCCCCAAAAATAGCGCGGACAATGTTCAGTTAAATGATGCACAGCAGTTTGTGTAATAATATACTACTTATTACATAAAATATTTGCTTTTCAGCCAATGGAGTGAAATGTTTGCTGTACCAATATGTGTGTGAAGACGACCAAATACTTCAGTCTACTGAATCATACTACAATAACGTTTCTTCTTATCATTTCAGATTGTCAAAAGGTAGGAAATCTGCCATTATGAGGCATTATCAAGGCTGACCTAATTAAATTTCAGGAAATGGGTCATTGGAAGCGAAAGTCGTCTGCTCATTAAGAACCCTATAATCATTATGTTCATCAAATCCAGTCAATGCATTAGATCATAGAATTCAGAGAAGGCGAGCGTGCAAAGTGATTAAACGCTAAATTTATTTATACTAGTACAATCTTCATAACATAGGTGTCATTTTATTAAGCAATGTATGCATGGCTGCAAGACTGCTTTTCCAAAGTATAATACATCTATATCTGATTCCTTGTGTGAAATTACCAATGCAAATTACACATCGAGCGCATCCATCACATTGCCATAGCAACAGCAGACGACACAGATATCGTCAGCTAACAGACACAAATTGTATCGGTTATGTGTTTGATTTGATTGTTTTAAAACAAGAACATTTTCAAAGAATTAAATTACGACAACATTTGTTCAAAAACACCACATAATAATAACAACACAATAACATTATAAACGTGACGTCATTTATGAGGAAGTAGCAGACGATAAAGTGTGTCGCGCGTCATTAGTCCGTAAGTAGCTACTGAATATTTTTAACCACGACAAAAACGTGACGTTTTATTGCACTTCAGTCGGAATTTTTAGCCTTTCATCGAATCATGTCGCTGGGTCTTGAATTGGAGAAAAATCATCAAAATCTTATCACAGTTTATTTTAGAGCGACCGTGTAGTCTGACGTTTATAGTTGTTTAAGTATTATTGAAAACATGATCATTTTGACTTACCGCTCATCAAAATTTCACCAAATTTCCAAAATATCACGAACAAATTTGACCTATGTAGTCGTTAATACTTTCCTTATCTCCGTTTGTTATCTCAATGAACATTAGAAACCTCTGTCTTTGATTATAGTCGAGTTATACCGTGAGTAATATATTAAAGATAAGTGTGAAATGATAATTGAACAGTAAATTATGGACCTAATAAGATAGACGGTATAAATTGGTAAGAGTAATAAAAGGTTCGTTTCTATGTGTTATCGTATAATCCTTCAACAATTATACCGACATCTGTATCTTAAAGTAAACAAAGAACATTTTTATATGATATATTTGACGACAAAATCGGTTTTTAGTGACGTAAACAGTCGACAGCTATACAACCAGATGTAACGACGTAACTTTTACACTGAACAGTTATATAGGTATCTGTGACGATACGTCTGGGTATCAGTAACGTAAACAGTGAACAGTTATATAGGTATCTGTGACGATACGTCTGGGTATCAGTAACGTAAACAGTGAACAGTTATATAGGTATCTGTGACGACACAACTACTGGTATGAGTAACGTAAACAGTGAACAGTTATATAGGTATCTGTGACGACACAACTACTGGTATGAGTAACGTAAACAGTGAACAGTTATATAGGTATCTGTGACGACACAACTACTGGTATGAGTAACGTAAACAGTGAACAGTTATATAGGTATCTGTGACGATACAACTACTGGTATGAGTAACGTAAACAGTGAACAGTTATATAGGTATCTGTGACGATACAACTACTGGTATGAGTAACGTAAACAGTGAACAGTTATATAGGTATCTGTGACGACACAACTACTGGTATGAGTAACGTTAACAGTGAACAGTTATATAGGTATCTGTGACGACACAACTACTGGTATGAGTAACGTTAACAATGAACAGTTATATAGGTATCTGTGACGACACAACTACTGGTATGAGTAACGTAAACAGTGAACAGTTATATAGGTATCGGTGACGACACAACTACTGGTATGAGTAACGTAAACAGTGAACAGTTATATAGGTATCGGTGACGACACAACTAGGTATGAGTGACGTAAACAGTGAAAGTTATATAGGTCTCTGTGACGTCACAACTAAGTAGATATACCAGTAACGTAAACATGGAACTGTTACATAGCCATCTATGAGTTTGGTTACAAAAAGGAGTGTCTGTTTATTATTTAAAATTAGGTATTAAATTCATTTTCATATATCATAGAGCAAGCACATATTTTACAGCGAATCTTCTTTTAATAATAAACACGTTTATTTTATCACGTGGTCAATATATTTTTTTCCATTTTGATATGGTCAATCACTGATATCATAATTATATTGCTGTATGCACAGTGTTCGTCTGTCTTGTCATGTATGTATGCTAATTGTATGTCATCCTGGGATACACACCCTAAAATTGGAATATAAATAAAAAATGTCTATGTCTTTCTTGGTAAAAAGGTAGTTGGAATTTCAATGCGCTTACAACTTCCAGTAAGTAAAACTAGAAAACATCTCGAAATAGTATTTTGTGTAGATCAATGAGGCTTTCAACAATGCAATATTTACTGGAATTTTACGGAAACAACAGAAAGACGAAGCAGTGCACTAAATACAAACAAAGCCGTCTAAAACAAATATCTGCAGTAAGCAAGAGACACACACATAACATATAGTGAATACATTGGAAGATTAGTATACAACACATTGTAGATAAAGAAACAAGATAAACTTCATAGTCTTGCTATTCTTGCTATGCTGTTGCAGTTATTACATTGATGTTTAGGTCATTCATAAATCAAAACAGACAACAGAAATTAACTGCTTGTTTTTTGGACATGCTTAATCATTATTAAACCATTTAATGTGTATATATACTCATAATATTATATACATGATAATATCGATGATTTTGGTTGAAGACGTCGGTGTTTTGTTGCAAAATGTATGACACGTTTTGTTTATATGCATGTTGTGACAGGAATGGTGTTTTTATAATTTGAATCGTTTATTTCAATAAAATCTTATGTACAATACAGAATATTTTATCAACAACATATAATAATTTTAACAATTTTTTTAATATGATCGTACCATGAAGTATGTTAGAAGGTAGGCAAGATGTTTCAAGTAATAACATCGAATATGTTTATCTACTACGAAACGAAAGTAATAGATTAACAAGATGTATTATATATTCGTCTATGAGGAAAATTGAGAAAGTAGTTGGAAAAAATAGAAAAGTGTACGATACGAAATTGTTTTTTTAAGTGTTCCGTTTCCAGAAAGCCAGTTTGTATTGTGCACTCACTTCCCAATAGCAAACAGGAACAATCGTTGCAACTTTTCTGGCCCGGGGGTTATCTTTTTTAGAGCAATGCCAGGGCTCAAATATCAGGTTCATTCTCATCTAATTTCGATCAAATATAGAAATAAACATCATTTAACTAATCATGTAGAAAACCGAACATAGTAAGAATTCTATCATGATCTCATCGCGATTTATTTGAGAAAATTAAATCTCTTAAATGAGAACTGAGCTAGAAGAAACGTTTTAGAATCTCGGACCATAAATACGTTGTTAATTAAGTATCAGGTATCTATATTTTGTGTTAATTATTGATTGCAAAAACTATATACTTGTCAATAGTTGAAAATACTCAATATATGCGAATATACTTTCATACTCAATTATAAACGTACAGTCACAATTATATTATATAACTTGAAAATATAAATAACTCAACTTTTAAATCTCTGAAATCATTTGAATGTATACTAGGTCATGAATTTAAATTTAGTTTTTTTCCTGTAGTACAACGAATTTAAGTTTTAGGACATACATTTAATATAATTTTTAATTACTTAATTATTTCAAATTTCTAATCACATGCGATTCATAACCACATTTTGTTTAAAGAACAAATCTCACACAATATTAGCAGCAATTTACATCTATATTGTTGGCTCAAAATACACTGTAAATTGAAAACCTGCAAAATTTAAATGGATAACATGTATTTATGTGTGTGAAGATGAGAGAGAATTCAGATATACATTCAAGTTTGAGTAAAAATAGTTATTCCCGATACTGAAATAGTAACATAAAGTGTGTCTGATTACCAAACGATCAGGGCAGACAAACCATGGTTTGATTCTTATACTATCGATGCGATTACCCCACCCAGCGTGTTTAGTCCTTACCCTATCTTGAGATGTGTGCAGAATTTCACTGACCGGAACCAACATATCGCAGAAGTTTAATTAAAAACGGTAACATGATACCTCTGCCCTAACATGTGCCCTCATTGAGTACAGTAAACCTCGATAATAAGACCACCCTTAGGATCTTTGAAAACTGGTTTTACTGAGAAGGATTAATATTGAGGTTGCATAAAAACAAAACAGTGAAAATGGACTTGAAAATTGTGTTCTTAATTTTGAGGTAGGCTTTTTATTGAGGAGATCTTTAAGTGGGGTAGTACATGTACTGTATATGTGTAAAATTTATTGCAACAATACGCATTTTAATAGATAAAATATGAATATAAAATACAATGGCTTTGATTACTTATTAATTTTCTGTTAAGCTCCTGTCTGGGAACCAGTGAAATAGACTGGCATAAAGTTTATGACGGTTTTCATTTAATTGAAATTTATTAATTTTTATGAGATCGTACTGTTCATAAATTAAAACTACTAAAACTCTTATAAGTTGAGCTAATATATTCGTTAATATTGAGTTTACAAATATTGAACAGTGTTATTGCTAAGGAACATTGCATTTCGATACACAATTTGGCGTACGATTGTGTCTTACACATGACAATTTTCATATTAAATATACGTTTTAAACTAAATGTGGAATTTGAAATCGATTTCGTGTGTTTTAGCTCCATATATGATACTTCATAATATATTAACTACATGTATGTTGAAATACAAACAACATTGGCTTTCAGAGATTCTGTGATATTGTGTTAATTAGTCAGTGTCTCGTAAGCCAAATTTGGCTGGCATTAAATAGTGTTATGTTTTTTACGCTGTAAATTGTACTGTAATATTTTATAGGTGATAATATAATAAACAATAGATATGTTATTTTTATGTAGTTGTATTGCTGCCTTGTTTCAAGCCTTGCTTGCCTGTCTCACGTGTATTTATGCATGCTACCTTGTTTTATGTAAATGTATTCTGAGGTGTTAAATATATTGATATCTGTTTTAATATTTCTTTGTAATAGTCGGGACAAAAGCTCAGTAGAGCTTGTGTTTATTATGTTATAAAAAAACGACTTCTAAATAAAGTTTACTTGACTTGTCTTACATTTTCCCAAAAGCTTCCCTGACTCTTGTAATAATCATGAATCAAATATTAATCGATTAATACACCACAAAATATAAATGATATTATACAAATGCATGTACGCTCTAAGGTTTTAACTCAACCATTTTTCCCCAGTAGCACAGTATATCGCAACACCAGCAGGAACTTTCATTCAGCATTAAGCAATAAAACATGCTTCTAGCCTACATAAATACAAAAAAATAGACGGGTAAACCGATGTAGCGATTAAGATATGCTAATTAATTTAGACAAAGGATAATTTTAATGAGAAAATAATAATCATTCTATCGCAAACACTTACTATGGCAACATGTATTCATACACAAATTGGTGAAAACATGTCAAAATACGGTGTTGTATGATCAATGCCTTCCTAATACATGTTATGTAAATTATGAAACGAGTTAAAAAAATTATTTATTATCCAATAAAACTCAAAATTTCTATATATCAAAAATATTACGTAGGAGTGTATGCATTTCGTTAATGATAATTATTTGAAAATTGTGTTTATATTTGTAAGAACAATTACGGTTCATTTTTATGGTATCTGCTAAAATACCTTCACAATTATTTCGTTACAAGCAGGGCAGTAAACAGTTCGGTGGTGACCCTTGGAGTTCGGCTCGGGGAATCATTCATGGATAAGGACGTTATTGGTGTTTTCTATATAAAAAATACAGATGTGTGCGAAGTACTGCGCAAGTATGCAAACATTCCCTATATGATATATATATAACTATAAATAATAATTTGTTGAGGTAGTTCAATCAGCAAATATAGCAACTATAGAGACTATGGTTGGATGATAAAAAACTCAGTCTAGTTCATCTATGGTCTAGTTACTCTGATCACTCTTCAAACCTGGAGGTTTGAATACTTTATATAGGTGTTCCGAACATTAACTATGGTTCAACCACCGATTTAGTTCGATTGAACTATAGTCGATATTCGGAACACCTCAATAGGGATTTCAGCCCTCAAAATTCTAAGAGTATCTAGTTCATCTATGGTTTTATCATCCAACCATACTCACTATAGTTGCTGATCGAACTACCTCTAGTTTGAGCACCGGTGAGTTCAAGTACATTACCACCCCTGATATAGAAATCGAACTATAGCAATTTTCTGCGGTTTGGAAAATATACCATATGGACTATTTCTATTGATGTATACATGTGTGTTTTGATTTTTTGAGTGCACTTGAATTTTTGGGAATTCTTCAAGTTCATGTATACGAAAGTTAGTGACTTTTTAAGAAATTGTGCAAACACCACATCGTGAGAATCAACATAATGAAGTTTGGTATCACTTTCTAACGACTACATTTTGTTCATTATCGTCATAATCGCCGAAATAGAATTATCGTAATCCGTAAACACTATCTAGTAGCTTTATCAAATATTAGGACAGGTATCTTCCCAAGCGACTCTCTTTGATCTCTGACCGGTCCAGCGCGCGTTGTATACCTCGTCTATTTGACAGCCCATACGGTCCGCAAACAAAATATTGGGGTGGCGATATTTCTCATGGACGTGTTAAGTGGAATTGTAATCATTGAAAATCTTGTTAAATAAATCTACAGAGGGCGGCGTATTTTACACAATACAGAGCAGTAATCGCTGATAAAGGGCGATAATCCTAGCGTCTAATAGCAATTGAGAAAGTTATCATACGTTTAAATGATATTGAAATAACGAGGTTGTGTTAATTTGTGATAAGTAAAGGCTGATTAAGAAAGTCAATGTATTCTTTGTTTATCTTTCATTATTGATTTTATTTCTACAAAATTGAACATCTGTGGCAGAAAACAATGCCTCAAAATGTGTATTCAAATGATTGTTTAACTTAGAAATCATGTGATCAATTTCCTTCACCATGGTTGCTTTTAAATGAGGGTCAAACGATAGTTGAACTGTGGAAGAAAAAACATGGAGATAATGAGATTTCAATACAAAACATTAAAAGAAATCATTCGCTCTCGGTTTTCGACACCGCAGGTAACATTACGTCTCGAATTTTCTCCCGTAGTGACACGTGACACCTCTGACGCGTTCCAGCTAATACACAAAATGTCCGTCACGTGTCAGACTCAACAAAGATGAGCATATAATTCGAACAACTCATACCCCCTGTCTACCCAACACTGGGTCCGTATAATAATAATGTTACGTAATTTACGTCTAGACGAGTTTTTACACACTACCCATGAATTTATTATTGTTACTTAATATTATTCAATTGTTCCCCAAGTTCATTCACTCAGCAGTAAAACGTTACAGCACGTCCGGAAAAATTACCCTATTTTATTGATGCTGGGATAAATTCATTTATTTCCTCCGTTTCTATCGACACTCATTTTAAAAAAAGGTTAATGGATGCCTAGCAATAAATTATATTTTGTTGTCATGAAATTATTCATAAGATGTTTGAAGTTTAAATTTCATTAAACAATTGTGATAAATAAATAGAATTATGCATTAAAAATACTAATATCTTTATTATAAATAATACTTGAATGTCATTGTGTATTATTATTATTATTATTATTAATAATAATATTATTATTATGATGTACAAGTAATAAATAAGTAACTAAATAAATAAATAATTTCTTGAATCCGAGTTGATATTATTTAAGATAATGTGAGCGAATGAAGTTCTTAAAATTATCTGACGAAAACAAAATAGGAAACATCGCGACCATCTTTAGGAGCAAATACTTTCTTCCATGAGTTCAGTTTATGTTACATATATTACTCTAACGATTCATGACATTAATCCCTCTATTCAAAAGTAGCAAATCACTTTTCAATAACATCAGCTAGCAGGCTGAATAACATTTTTGTGGCCCGGTGTTAACATAATTTCTCTGCGGTCGTGTTATGTACTTTTTGTCAACATGAGCAATAGCGGCGTGTCAATTTCAGATTGGATTTGGAGTTTGAAAAGGATAAAAATGTTACGGAAAATTCACGCACCTGTGCGGGCACTTACGTGTGTAATGCTACATCGAATTCTCACCATATTTCTCGTATACATTAGCATTAAGACGGGGCGAAATGAGAGCAGACGATCAGAAATATACGTCTGTTTGTGAGTCACAACAAGAGTGACATAGTAACGTATAAAGTTGTTGAGTAAATAAATAAATTAGAAAGAATACTACAAGGTATATATATCAACCATATCAATGAAATTATATGAGTTTAATTCACATCAACAGACACGTTCAGTTTTTAAACATTATTTCTTCCATGTATTGGGCGGGATGGATTATTCAGTAAATAAGAATTTAAGAAAGTGTGGGTTATTTTGAAGTTTTCTACTTTTCTTAATGGCATTCACACATTCACTTGTTCTGTTCTGTTCATTTCTACCAAGGAAACGTTCGAAATGTTTAAAAGGTTGTTAATTAACCTAATTCAATTAACTGCAATGGGTTTTTTTCCACACAATTATCAATATAATACATACTATTGATTCTCACTGAAACTCAAAGTTTTAGTCATTCACTTAATACAAATATTATCACAATCATGGTTCACTCAATATTGAATTTAAATAATTAATTTTCTGTTTTAAAACAAAACAGTCTGCATGAAATATAGAAGAACTGTTCTGTCAACTTGAAACTGAAAACAATGAAACATATTCCAATATCACTTTATTTTCAGCTTAATTGGATCTATCGCTATTAACATATAATATTATATTGGAGATATTTATTCTTAATAAGGTAAATACTTCTAATAATCATTAGATATGGTTCCATTCAATAGCATCGATAATTAGTATCACCGATATCTGCGCGTTCTATTATTTACAGCAACATGTTTCCAACAGCACGCAAACCATGAAGAGGAAAACATATTGATATGAGATTTAAAGATGTATCTTGCATGTTCATCTGAACATAAAATGTTTGAATTCGGCTTCATCCAGTATTGTTGTAACATTGTCTAAAACATCTTTAATTAGAACCATTGCAATGATTGTATAACCGATTGAAAACTCTTATTTTTATTAAATTACTAAGAGTCAAAACCTGTAAAAATAGCATGACTGTTAAAAGATTTTAAGTTTGTGTTTAATTTTGTGATATACAAACACCTTTCTTCAACAAATATGGAGTAATACATTATGAGTTCATTATTTGTTAATGCATGTTAATTGATGTTTTAACTATAGGAAATATATTTTTCTTGTTTGGTTAGATAAACAAATGAACAAAAAATGAGCATAGTATTACTTTAATCCAAATAATTATGTTTAATGTGAGACGTATTATTATATAATGTGATGATATTCTTGTTAGGTACCCTACATCCGAGGGTAAGGGTTCTGAACTTCTCTCTCATATTCTCTTGCAAAATACAACGGGGACTCTTTTATATCAGTCGTTTTAAGGGGTTCATAAAACATCAATGTCTGAATTACATTGAATTCAAAATTGAATTAGGCAGATATCATATATTACCGTTCTTTAACAAGTTATTTGATACAAATAAACGCTTGAAGAATAAATATTACTTAAAGAAATTACATCGATATGAAACGGAATACGAAATGAATTAAGTGACTGTCCAATTCATGGTGACATTGTCGGCTAGATCAAAGCAAATGCGCTCAGATTAAGATGTTTTATTAAACAGACGTAAACTTTATTTTGTTATTTTAGCCGTTAACTTGTTATCTAGACAAACACTGAAAATTTATTTAACAGTTTTCAAATTAGAATTAAAATCGGCGTAGAATAGACAGTTCAGACTTGAATAAAATCTTTGAAGTTGTATTCATCCTTTCTGTCATTTTGCTTATTGCTTTTTACATACTTAATTATGACTACCTAATTAGTTACCACAGGTAATTACCGATTAAACAACAAAGAAAATTATATAATAAGTTTGATTAATCTACTCTTTTTTATAATACACTTTTCAATTATCATGCTTTCATATATGTTTATTTTTTTATTTGATCATTACTCAACTTTACTAATTTGCTACATGTATTTTGTTTGTATTTTGACAATATGTTGCTCAAATCCAAAAAAATAAATTCTGTTCTGTTCAGTTCTCTTCTGAAATGAAAATTGTAACTCCATAATGATTTACTTCAACAACGAACGTTATAATGCAATTAGTTGTCACATAAGTCTCGTTCATTTTACTTCCCACAGACCGCCCAATGAGCGTTCTATATACTTTGATGCGAAATGAAGATTTTTCTCACCAAACAAAAGTCATTCATTTAACCTCACACAAGATAAGCGCAATTGTAGAAATATGTTGTCCGTCACTTACACCTTGGATTTGATAAATTTTGTTAATTTGTTCGTTTCCCTTCCTTTTAATTTGGATTGTAATTTATCGTGTTACCAACGTGTTTGCTCAGGTGTGTGTGGAGATACGTAACTCTCTCAAACAAACATGTAAATAAAGAAAAAGTCTAATAAATACATTTCCGATTCATAATATACGACCCACAGCGAAAAAAACCTACAAAGTGTGAAGTTTGTTTAAGATCAACAATGAATGAGAACTCACCTTGCATAACAAGTTCCAATAAATCAGCTCCAATGAAACACTAAAACAACACGTATCAATTCGTAATAATGTGATGTCAACTCATTTTTCCTCGATTCAAATCACGCTATAAGTCGTTTGGTTCCAGTCTACGGCACGTATTTTCCCCCTCTGTGAATCGAGTTGAAATTCCTAAATCTTCAATCAAGCACGTTCTGTATTGGAACGCTTGTTTGGAAACGACTCCGAGACCGTTTCGCTCCTAAAGTTTCCGATGATAAGCCGGCTCGATTGAGTCTCACACAAAACTGATTTGGCACGTTTGGGTTGCAGCCACACGCCAAAGTAAACGGATTTCTATTATTGCAGTCACACTCGCTCTTCTATAAACGAACTGCTAAGCCACTGTTCAATTCATTCTCCGGGTTAACTTCGGAATCATGAGAAGTTTTTTTTCCAACGTGAATTTATCTGCGGATATTTCTTTTACAATTCCATTAATACTTAACTCTAAATTTTAATTTCTGTTTAGTTGTAAGCAACATAAAATCCACGTCGGTGAAGATTGTCTATTTGTGGAAATATTCTCCAGCGTTTTAAGTGTTTAAAATCTTCTTGAATTTAAAAAGTTCACTTGAATATGCAAAGCTTCAGATGTGAGATGGATATTTTAAGTTATTACTACAATCCGCCGTTATATGAATTACTTATCAAGCGAAGTGTAATTCGACCACTTGAAACACACACCTGTGCGGTAAACTCGGAGTTTTAATTTCATGTCTCAGTGAATTTCCAATTTCAACTGACGTTTCTAAGTGGCTATGTCGATAATCTGATTTAAATAAATAATCTGACTTTTTTCTAAAAAGTGCTTTTGTTTTAATATATAATTCTATAAGACGAGGAGAGGATGTTTCCTGAAGACAAGATGATTGATAGATCATTCGTTAAAGCCAGTAGGCGTGGTATCGCAGCAGAGCGTCATATCAACGCCGCTGATTGGCTTCTTCCGTGTACAGAGTGCTGTGATTGGTCGATGGATTAGGATGGTCTTAAGATATGAGGAGAAACTCCCAGGAACGCCTACTTTATTGATGGAAATTAGATTTCGCCACGGGAGATTTGCTTGAAAATAGCAAGGATGTACGCGCTATTATAATAACTGAGAAGGCTGAAGAATGCTAAAATATTATTCGGGCAATATTTGAGTTTAATTTCACTGTGTTTCGGCCATTAACTGAAAGGAAATAGACACCAGAACCTCCACGCGATGATTTTAAGGAGACACTCGTTTTTATTTCATATGTTTGTCTCGCGCAAATACTTGCCATATCCGCGAGTTAAATTTTATTCGCTTGTCTAGAGTGAATAAATATTACCGAACCAGTTTAAGTATCGTCAAATTTCAATGTTGGTACGATTGTTTTAATATTTTCTAGCACAGACATATTTTGTTAGTTGATTCATATTGACATATTTGACACATCTTTTCGTTTCTCTTGGTTTCAAACAAGTTGCAAAGTTCTGAAGTCACAAAAGTTATTGATAATATTATGTAACCAGGAGCAAACCATGCCTAATCAGTAAATTGACTAATTAATGGGCGCACATGGGTTGAATTTTGAGTTTCTATAGTCGAAACACCTCGGACATCTTGACCTGAATGATTTTAAAAATCGATTGGCATTTGCAATTCAGGATTTACAAGTGGCTGATATGAATATTTGTTGAAACAATCGATCTAGATTTGATATATCGTATTTATTTGATAACATAAAATGTTCGACTGAATTATTTCTCACACGACAATTGCTGACATGGAAACAACGTTATCCTAACAACAACGTTCCAGGGTCGGAACAAGGTTAAAATAGTCGCTGTTATTTGTATCTATTTGCAATTTGACTCAAGTAGGAATAATAATTTTATATGAATCTGCGCATTGATCAACAGTTCTGTTGATAAAACAATAGTTTTCATGCAGACACTATGTCTGTTTCATACGCAAACTGAAAACTATCAGACGCCGACTATTACGGAACTCATGTAGATAAAAAAGAAATATAGCTGTGACTATGGCGCCAGCAAAACAGAGGGATTTCTTGACCCTTTTCCATCATGTATACATCATTCGAAGTCGTAGGAAATGTCCAAAACTTTCTACTTCCGGTAGAAATCATGTCTGAGTTAAGGAACCAATGTCTTACCTTAGTTTGAAGATCTTGAATAGGGACTCGTTGGTTTTGTTACACACGTCTATTCATATTACGTGAGACGCTAAGTTGTGGTGAGTTCCACCAGTGTCCACACTAACAGAACGGACAAACCTATCGCGGAAGCAGCCGGGTACGAAACCCGTCTGTTCTAGTTGTACCAAGTACAACAAAGCTGTTGGATGTTTCTGTAGTACTTTTTATATAGCACTAAACAGAAACATATATATTGACTGTGAGTCTGATATGCCGATATAAGTCAATTTAAACTTGCGTCCGACTGAGTTTAGAGGTATAAAACCTTTAGTGGCTGCAAAGCTTCGAAAATGTGGCCTCATATCCAAGCAAATAGTTCATTCATGAATATATGTCTATAAGTCAAAATGAAAAAAAAGTTTCTCAATATAACCAAATCAAATCAAAGTAGATATTTCAAATTGCATTTTCTATCTCAGCAATAACAATGGACTTCTCACCAAATTTCTTCCATTTTCAAATACTTTTGTCATATTTTGTTTCTTTATTTGAGTAATAATACTCATTCCTTATTCGATGCACTGTTTATGACAGAGTTTATTATCTAAACAGGGACTTTAAACACTTATATATTATTAAGTGTATCAAATAATCACATGATTTTTCTTAATTTGGCATATTTTTTTCTAAATAAGCAGACATGTGTGTTGTTTTGACTAGTGCATCATATAAATAAAAAGTTTCAAAGATGTCTATATGTGCAGATGAAGGTCCAAGAATCCATTGATTCATACGAGTTGTCAATGAGAAACACGGGGACATATCAGTCTGATGGCATTCACTTCCAGGACGAAAGTTATCTATGCTTATGAAATCTGACACGTGGTTCTTGACGCGCTCGACATGTGATATACAAATTCATTAGGTAATACATGTATACATTGTTCCAACATCTACAATATTCACCTCCTTTGTTCTTAACTGTCAGTCATTTTGATAGGCAAAACTGATAAGCCCTTATAGGAGTTATTTCCAAATATGTGATTATTGAGAAAATACCAAGAGAATTTGCATGTGACAACCACCTTTTCTTCAGCGTACTGAGCCATCTGTCCACATGAGCATAATGAATAAGTTATTTTTTATATATCTGATTAGTTTATCATCGTTCAATTTTATTCCCCATAAACTTTAAGGAAATTGGCCCATCAAAATGGCCGATAAATTCAGAACAAGGGAGGTAATTATTGTAGATGTGAGAACAATGTACATGTATTATATATTGTATACCTGATCTGATGGACACATTAGCTGAAACAGCCTCATTGTGTGTAACTATCTCGACCAGGACCGTATTTTTTCTATTATTGAAACGTAAGACGTCATTTAAACCATAAATTAGAAAATATCTCAGGTTGAAGCTGGGACCTATATATACAATCTTGTTGTTGAAATATTCCAAAAAGGGGATCAATGTAATGTCTGGTGTAACATTCACTCCAGTTCAATATTTCGGCCTCACTGGGCCTTTATCAAGAGCAAAGAACACAATATTTCACAATATCAATATATAATAGGTGTGTAAGTCTACTCATCAAAATTATATATACATAATGTATATATTGGTTCCAGGTTGAAGTTTTGCTAATATCTATCAAATATAACTCGAAATAAAGTAATACAAAATATTACACCATGTATGATTTTAAGCCGTGAATGTACATGCATTCCATCACCACACATCATTTTAGATACTTAAAGACAGTTAGATATTTTTTACCGCCAAAATTCTCATAATTAGGTAATTAAGAAAAAATGCTTGAAATTCTGATCCTGTTCCATGCAAATGTTTGCATCAATCACAAATAAGTCAATATTTAATACTCATTATGATAGCAAGCGTCTGGTACGTAGGAATGGATTCGGTATGGACTGTCATTGTTAACCTGATTGAATTTCAGCTGCGTAACCTTTCAATTGAACTGTGGTTTTAAAAGCATTTGTTCTTCAAATTTGGCTTTTCTTAAACAAACGAACGACGACAGGTTTACTGAGCGACTCCTTGAACATTTCTGCGTCCTCATCCAGAGTGTATTGTGCGGAGTTGATGGCGGGTGAAATCGACACACATTTTGATACAGTTTATCGCGAATCATTGCGGGTTTTAAGAACCGTATTATGATCTTAATGCCTCAATTTGCGACAAATCACGTTCGTTCTGTATGAAATACTGGTGTTCAGAATGGAGCCGATTTAGAACATTATTGATTCTGACTAGCTTAACAATCACTGATTGATTGAGAAATATTTCAACCGATTAGAATGCTTTGAAATTGGTTTTCATAAAATTTGGATGCTGTTTTATGATATCTGAGGATAAATCATGGGAAAGACAGGAATCTACAAACTGAACGAAGGGTCTGATAATAAAGTTCAGCTTAAACCAGTTTAAATTTTATGTGATAATTTCGGCCTACGTTGACACGTCAAGTGATGGCATTTAAGGACTGCGTGGTATTCTCAGACTGTTGGACATAAATCACTCAATGAATCAATAAAATGACAATAGCATAAAATAACAACCGGTATAACTAAGACATCATACATGTATTCGATCTATTAAAAGAATAAAGCTTGAAAAAGGAAAACATTTTAGTTTAAACAAAGACCTAAATACCAATTGGTATTTAGGTCTTTGGTTTAAACTTATTTATTTTACACTCATTATGGAACACGTTTACAACAGATACTAATCACTTTCGACGGCTGCTTCCTGGGTACTAATCAATACAGTAAAACCTCACTTAAAGACCACTCAATAATAAGACCATCTCAAAATTAAGAACACAAATTTCAAGTCTATTTCCACAGTTTTGCTCATTATTTAACCTCAATATTAAGACCATCACAATATTAAGTCCTATATTCAAGGGTTTCCAAATGTGGTCTTATTATTGAGGTTTTGCTGTAGTGTACATTGATCGTGAAACAAGTTCTTAAAAACTTATACTTATAACTCTCGACGACTGTTTCATGGCAACCAATCAGTACTCGAGTCAAATTTTAATGATCGTGAAGTTCGTGATACAACCCCCCACCCATCATGGGGCTCGAACCGTCACTTTGGATGAGAAGTCAGGCACTCTACACTCGACCACTGCGCATCCAGAATATATTTGTATTTAACCCACAAAGAGTATTTCTATATTACATACTCAGAGTTTTGCACGTGTTATATGAGCAATGTAGATTGACATAATCTACTGTCCGCATTCATTTTAAGTATGATAAAATAGAATAAATTTCGCGTTCCCACGACGAGAAAGTAGACTATTTTAAGAACCCACACCACAAATACTCCCTAACAAAGGGCCGGGATTAGCAACTGATTGGTTCAACCCTCAATCATTGGTAATAAAATCTTTATCAAATTTTTTAAAATGTTATCGTTGTTCAAGCGAAGTTCGCAAGTTTACAGAAAGTAATTTGGAAGGCGTGAAATGCTAATCTGTAACTAGATATACCAGTACTGTATATGGACAATCTTGATAATGAATAGATACCTGCGTTCAAACACCTGGACAAAGTACTTGCTATTAATGAAAATCAAATGAAAAGCCCAGCACAGAGAAAATGGGGCTCGAAATAATTGAGGCGTGGAAGGAATTTGCAGAGAAAATCATCAACTTATTATGATTTCATTAGAAGTTAAATATTTCGAGTATGACAGGGATGTTCATTTTGTTTGAAAAAGAAAAAATCACAAAATATGTGAGAGGATCTCATGGTACGTATTTTCCCATACAGTATATGAACTGTCAATACTTGGGTATCTAATTGACACACAAAGGGTGCGATATGTGGGGTATTAACGGGTACTAGACTGAATATAGGTAAATATATGATCGTCCGCTTTTTATATATAAAGTACTGATTTTTATGATTTAATAACACTTTTAGATATCTAGTATTATCACTTATTCGTTCGAAGTATGTGGAATTCGCAAATTCGAATACTATTATACTCGTATATCTACGACTTGAAATGAAGATACGTGTAATTTGAATCACAGATATCTTCCTTTCCAATCTGAATTCTAGATATCAAGTATTCGTATTGGTGATAAACTGAATTGGCGAACAAAACAGCGCAAAATGCTCACATTTTCTTATTATACATATTTAAGATAGATCTACATGCAAAAATACAAGATCATGTCATTAAGATGTCGACAAAAAGGATCCGTCCTGATTTCTACACAGTCGAGATCGTCCTAAGTTGGAAACAAAAAATCGGACAACATATCCGGTGAAAGTGCACTTATCTAAATTAAGGTTACTACATCAATTGTTTGGCTTATCAAAGCTGCACAGTGCTCTCATCTCCGTGACCTATCAAAAACAATCATGTTATGTTTATACACTATCATCCTCGACTCCCGGAGTGTGACTGCAAATGATGAAACAAGTCCAGACGATTGTCTCGGTTGGGCGAGACAAGAAAACTGCATGCAAGGAAACAAGACAGAACGTACACCAAGTTGTTAAGACAATCATAAACGCGGTTTGAAATGTGCCGATGTTTGTATAAATGAGAAAAGTAAACGAATTTAAACTGACTTCTCTGGCCATGTTTTGCTTGCATGTAAAAATTACCTTTTGAATTGTAAATAAACAATGTACAATGTTAGGATATCAACCACAGACCGTACTTTTTCTTGATGCAATTTTTGATAAAAAAGATTAAGGTACGCTCTTATATACATGTATTAATGTCTTGCTCCAGTCAAACTATTCCCTACCAGTTTACTTGCGCATCATTTAGTGACCATCATCTATTAATAATCTGCTTTTTTAATATTATTTGTCCTTAAGTTTGTATAGAGACAGGAAAATTCTCCGTCAACGATAAATGGTATATGTCTAGATAGATGTTGTCCGCTGTAAAAGTATTCCCACCCACAGCGTGCTGTTTCTTACCATAGCATGTAAGAGTTTGAGTCCTTACAAGTGACTGTGCTCACCTCTTGCTACATTATTTGCATTCTCGCACCAAGAATAAGTTTTGTTTGTTTTACTGTACATAAAATTTAAGTAAATGAGATATTTTAACGGAGCAGCATTTTATCAGCCGCGGATAGCGTAGGAGGACTTGACTTGAGTGCCTTTATCATTAAGTACATACAGACTGTTCAGCATCTCTCACTTTCTCCTGTTGAATCTGTACATTAATCAAAACAGACAATTTAATTAGTTTCAATGTTTCCGGAATGAAATACGAATTTGATTCAAAATTCAATTTTGACAGTTTGTAAACACGGAAACTTGCACCTGTATATGGAGACACAGACGTGGCCCCACTAGTGTTGGTTTTGTCCCCATAGTAACGAGAAGACAGAGTACGATTCTGGACGGGTTACTGTACGGTGCGTTGGGAATGTGCACCAAGTGTAACTTCAAAACATAACATCGAAATAAACAAGATTTCGATATTAAAATATAAATCATAGTGATTTGAAATTGGCCTAGAAAATTACAAGGATTTTTTTTTGTAAATGTATCAACTAAATACCAAACTAGCAATAGGAGATGTCTCTGTTTTGAAAAATTAAGGTAAACATTGTTTGGTAAGTATTTTCTGTTCGCGACAAAGCTTTAAAAAAAGATAATGTAACCCAGCATGTGGTTTCAAGAACCAACTTGGCACAGTCAGGACTGAACAAGTAGCAACCTTCCTCACGGCGATTCCATTGTTTTAATACGAGTTTATGCTGTCACACCAGTTTATATCTGAGATAATGGCTTTTATCTTATGAAAAATACGCTACTCGAAAATCGAAATCACGCAGAAAACAATGTTGAATTTTTCTCAGGACAACTTCTCCACGAATTTCAGCGGTTTTGATCGATATAATATACGAAATGGATAATGTTATGTTATTGTGAACGAATGTATTTGACGAAGTATCAACTTGGTGTCAATGTCCACCATGTATAGCCACTGTTTCAATAAAATTCGTTCACATAATGAAGAAATATTATTCCGCATCACAAGCGACTCGAATCATCTCGAATTGTTATATCTGAGCCAACAATTTATGCAAAGGTACGGCCACAAAATCTTCATTCGTCGGAGCCAAGTTCTAATTATGTATTCATTTATTTAAATGAAATCCAATCGTATAATACATACAGACTGTCAGTGGTCAAATGTCACAATGATTGCGTCATTATGTGAATTTTAATTACTTTGTTTCATGATGTTTTCGTATTTTCATTGTCTTGCGAGGATAATTGTAAATTCCCTTTATTGTCACGAAAACGAAAGTACGATTGAGTAAACTTCCCGCGTGAGTAAATGATGGGGTATCGAAACGATCCAGAAAAGTAAATACTTTTTTTATATTGTCCAGGAAACGACAAAGATGGTTGTTTCAAAAAATATTTTTTGCAATTTTGTTTACATTTACAGTTATTGAGCTGTATATGTAACAATTATAAAACTTCGTCCGGTAAAACCTCAATACTAAGACCACCCTTTGGAACCCTTGCAAACTGGTCTTATTGAGATGGTCTTAATATTGAGGTTGAATAGAGCAAAACAGTTAAAATGGACTTGAAAATGGAGTTATTTATACTGAGGTAGTCTTATATTGAGGTGGTCTTATATTGAGTTAGTCTTATACTGAGTTGGTCTTTAAGTGAGGTTTTACTGTATATAAATAAAAGTCCAAGGGTTCGAAGTAAAGCAAGCCTTCTTGTACAGGAAAAAGACGTGTAATTATACATTGAGAACTTCAAGACGTTCTCCACAGCAAGTTTCTTATTATCAAAAGGAGCACAAAGGCATTCCCATTTACACAAATAAGACTAGCGTATACTTGATTGCGGTATTTTGGTGATATTAAGTCGTAATACGTCCTGTGATACACCTTACATCGTGTAGACTTTTGATATCATTCTCATCTCTATGAACAACTGGTGGTGACAGTCACCACGAATTCATGATTTTAACTTCCCTGTGAGAGTTAATTCTTTTCTTTATTTCTGATATGTGTAGGGAAGAACATAAGAACAAGTCGTTTTCCTCAGAATTTTTATTAGGAAGGGAGGTAATGAATAATTGTGAGCAACATAAAATAATGAAAAATCGTGCGATTATCTCCCTTTAACATGTAAGCGTTCAACCAATATCAAATCGGGAAGAACTTGTTGTAACAAACATAGCACATATTTGTAAAGATATTATAAAATCACCATTTACAAAATAATTGAATATGTATTTGATTTCAGTTAAAAAGTAATTCATTACAATTTCATTTATATATGTATCATGATGTAAACTGTTCCAGTGTTTATTGTAAAATAAATACAGATCTTGAAAACTATCCTATCACAAGTCAAAACAGCAGAGTCACAGGTTAAATTATGAACAAAGTCATTAAATATAAATTGATGCTCTATGAACTGGATAAATTTCTATATCAAAATAAGGTTTATAGTCATTTAAGACTGATTGCAACAAACGAAAAATATCCAATTCAAAATGGATCAAACCAAAAATATAGCACTTAACAAAATAATCACACAAGAATTGTATCTGACAAGTTCATATTCCAAAACCATCAGCTAGTAGCACTTCATTATACATATAATAACAGAGGATTACCGGTATGTAAAATTTTAATGAATATGCATCTTTTTCAAATATACTTTGATAGATATTTGACAAAAGTTAATGAATACTCAAAAAGGTCTGCATTACGAGAATTTCATCAGTTCTTGACAGATTTGCGTAGAATAGGCGTCATTTGAAAGATAACTTATTCATGAGTAAAATGTACATAGCTTGGGTATATTTTGATGTTTGAATCCTGATTCGGCCGTGGAGAGGTCCGGTGTGAAAAGCTGGTGGTATATATGTACATGTATATATGTATATACATATAGAAGGGACAAAGGGAGAGAACTCTAGATGGGAAATAAAGAGAGAAAAACTCTTGACAATCTCCTGTGGTATATTATTGACCTCCATTCTTCAAAGAAAACATCTATACATGTATGTATACAGCGAAACATTACAAAACCAGTTATAAGACAAATAACAAAAATCTTGAATTACTTAGTACACACAAAAGTAAGAAGAGTATATAATAGTAACACAATTAATTTAGTACAATGTATAAAAAAATATATGCACCAACAAGCCAATATAATAATATAGAATGGAATAGAAAAAAATATACACAAGTGTTTGTGCTTTACAAAATTTCAATGCATTGCAAAACTAGTTTCTTTTTTGGGGGGGAAAGCACCATTTATTGATGGTGTATCAGCTTTTAAAGCCATTCAGTAGATATATAAAGAATAAGTATTCATGAGTTTCAATCAATCAAAACTCATTTGTTCTTTAGTCAGCAGCTGACAACTTGCCCAGGCGTAGGAATCCAACATGAAGTATGAACAAACTGATATGTTTCATCATCAGTATGAATTGTCAAAAAACAATAGCTTGTCCAGCTTTACTACTCATGACATCCATAGCAGTCCACTGACCGAGCTAGCCAGACTACCTCAAGTGCTGAGTAACTAACCAAGAAATAATTTTAAATAAAATGGTATGACAATAGTACTAAGTGTTGATGCCATTCACTACAGTAATGTATATGTACATACAACCTTTAGTTCCTGATTGATACAACAAAAGCTTGAATGCCTTTTTTATTGATATGGGTTATAAATCAATATATTTAAGGTGATATTATGAACATGAAAAAAAACACAAATTATAAAAGATGTAAACAATACACAAAGGTGAATGTTAAAGCTGTCAGTAAATAAAGTTATATCAAAACGTAGTCCAGCCATGACGTCTCATCTCTATACTGTCGCTGTACAATCTGTTACGAAGACGCGTGTTAAAGTCGGAGTACAGAGTCACGTATGCGGGGCTAATCAAAATGAAACATAAAAAAAAGTTGACAAGCAGGTTCAGTCAGACCTTGCTCATTCAAATTCATTGGGTCTGAAATTTTATTACAAATAATACACGGTGTTGAATAGTCCAGTTCAAGTCGACATGTAAGAAGATACATCAGGACCTGATATGTATTTCGGACGATACCAAGTATTCGGATAGACAGTTGTTGAATCAACAGGTCCAACTGTAGATGTTGTACAGGGACACAAAAACTAGAGATCACAGCAAAACAGACAACAGAAATTTATCTAGACAGTCAAAATGTGATTTATATTTCAACAATTAAATAACAAACAGTTGACACTACCATTCAATCATACATCAGTTATTATAGATACTGACATGGTCTAATGGAAGCCCAACATATTGATATATATGTATGTGAAAAATGGTAAATTACACCCAACAGAATGATTTTCAGTATGAACAGTAAAGCCAGTAGAATGAAGGACAAACATACAAAAAGGGGAAAAGGTACGAAGTAGGGTCAATAAAACCCTAAACTGCAAGGATTTCGAAGCAAATATTTCAACATGCAGCAAATGAACACAAACAAACAGAACGCCATCATTAACGTTATCACTTCAATCACATAAATAATATTTCATATCACACATATTTCAGTAAACATCAAGTATATACATACAGTAACATGATTTATCACATAAAACAGGTAATTCACTAAATCAGTATTTATCAGGGATAAGAATGGCAAAGAAACAAGTGGAAAAACCTGGGGTCTATACACTAAATAGCACTATAACACATCAGGGCTAGTAAAACACTCTGCCAAATTTCCTGCTGTGTCGCAGAAATATGGTCATCACATAGTTACCCTCCTCCCCCAAACTTTCTCATAGGATTTACATCGATCTCAAAAATGATATCGGTAGGTGTAAAAAAAGCGGTAATCCGCTGATTGGCAGAAATTTCTCATCCCTGATTTACAAGATCAGCTGGCAGGAATTTGTTTATATTTACATTAAAGCAATATGGAATCAAGCGGTTGACCAGATTATCTATGTAATACACTGAACACTGTTACTGCTAACTTTCATGGACAATCTATGTTGTCAATCAAACAGCTCAATCATCATATCTGACAACAGACAAAAATCTACTTATTATCAAAAGGGGCTGAATCATTTTGTTATCAAAAGTCGCTGTCTAGAGTATGAGGTGTAGTCAACTCAACCTGATAGTTCAAACCCTGCAAAACCTCACCATAAGACACAAATACTGATTTATCTTCATAAGTGATTCAAATAAGCACAAATACGCTGCAATCACTTTTATGAATTCAAACGTATTATCAAAATGTTACACCTGTCTACAATTTTCTTTTTACAACCTTTACAGACCTAAAAATCATATAAAAGTTTCTCCCAAAATAAAGGCATACAAATGATTAACCAAGTCTTACAAATATAAAATATACAAATGAACATGTATTTAGAAATGTTTTATGTAAAATTTGATCAGAGTCATTCATTTTTCATTAAATAATGCTTAAAGTCTAAGGTGAACAAGAGATGTTGGTAAAAAATTATGCCCCCCCCCCTGTGACCTTGACCTTTGACCCCAAAATCAATAGGGTTCCTCTGCGACCCAAGGTGAATGTGTTGACCAAGTTTTAGTATGATAGGTCAAGGGGTTCTTGAGTTATTGATCGAAAACGAAAAAGTTACGGAAGGACCAACGGACATACCGACTGATCGATATGTGCAAAACAATATGCCCTCTCTTCTTCGAAGGTGGGAATAAAAATGTACAAATTGACATGTTTTTAGAAAATTTGATCATAGCCATTCACTTTTCATAAAATAATGCTTAAAGTCTAAGGTGAAAAATTTATCAAAATAAATTAGTCAATACATGTACTATATTCAAACAACCTCATCTTTTATCAACATCACCAGCATATTTATCTGTTGACAATAAACAGGCACTGATGTTCAAACATCTATAAAGTCAATCATCACCAATATTCCCATGACTACCTAGCTTTCATACTAATCAAGTTTTTCATCATATCAAACGAGTTTCCATCGTCTGTCACACTGATGCGATCACCATTTGCTGCCTCAACCAATAAATATCCAAACTCATCCACACCAATGACGGTTACCTCACGATTGCCGTCAGATTGAAGTTTCACCTTCATATCACTGAAATGTAATCAAAGATGATGAATCTGAGGCAACAATCTTTTTTCTCAAAATAATAAACAAGAGGGCCATGGTGGCCCTATATCGCTCACCTGATTACATTGCCATGTTAACTTCAAGGGAGTTCAAGAGGATTCTCAATGATTTGACCTTGTGACCTACTTTTTGATCCAACATGACCCAGTACTACACTGGACTTGTATTTTATTAAGACAAACATTCTGATCAAGTTTTATGTAGTTCCGGTAGAAAATGCAGCCTTCTGAGAATCCACAAGGATTTTCAATCATTTAATCCTGTTACCTCAGATGACCAAGTTTCGAACTTGGTCTAGTCTTTATTGAGACAAACATTCTAACCAAGTTTCACGCAGATCAGGTAAAAGATGTTACCTCTAGAGTGTTAACAGTCTTAATTGTTGACGTTGGACGAAGGACGACGACAGACACAGCGTGCGCAGGTGAGCTAAAAATTGTATAACTTATAACATCCAAAAACAAGGGACAGTTTGTGTCCCAAAATCAGATTTTTTTCTGTACAACTAGCACCTGTACTGCCTAACTGAGTACCAATGTATGCAATCATATAAAGTCTTCATTTTTAAGTTGCTTTTAAGTGATTCAGTCCATTTCTACAACTAAAACGTCTTAGTGTGCTCAATAAATTCAGCCATTTTTTCAAATTTTGGGGAAGCATGTCAGGTCCTTTTAATAGGGAAAATTTGCATCATGAATCACCAAATTTGGGTATTTATAAGGCTAAAATTTTGAATAATTTTACTGAAGGGTAGTTTTCTTTCTAATTAGGGGAAATATACACTTTTTTTCTTAGGGGAATAGAGTCCAATATCGGCCCGTAATTTGCCATAAAAAAAGGGCTGAAATTAATAGTTAATTTAGTCTGAAGTCAAGTTAAGACATTACCTGTGAACCCAACTATCATAATATTGTTTCTTGAAGCTTTCAGCTCCTTCTGTCTGGAACTGTTCAATGAGATTCTCAATATTAGTGACAGTACGAGCGATCAATTGTTCCACACCACATGGTGTAAGACTTCCGCCTTCCTGACGGTTATGTAGCTGTATCACATCATTGATACAGATCGTAGGATTACTGTTGTCCACATTGAATCCACAACCTACAAAGTTATCAGTTATGAATTCACAATTGATTAAAAGCATTTAAAAAAGTTAAGCAATTGATAATGACAGTGACAGAATAAGTCAAGGGAAATTTGTAAGAGGGAACTAAGTTTCTATGTTAAACATTTCAATACATAGTTCTCACATCTACAATATTTACCTCCCTTGTTCTAGATTTTCAACCATTTTGATAGGCAAATTTCCTTAAAGTTTATAGGGAATATAACGTAAACGATGATAAACTAATCCTTTATATAAAAAATTACTTATTCATTATACTCATGTGGGCATTTGGCTCAGTAAGTTGAAGAAAAAGTGGTCGTCACATGCAAATTCTCTTGATATTATCACAGATTTGGAAATTACTCCTATAAGGGCTTATCAGTTTTGCCTATCAAAATGGCCAACAGTTAAGAACAAGGGAGGTAAATATTGTAGATGTCGGAACTATGTATTCCTGCCACATCTTGTAATGATCTAAATTTAGAACTTACAGTCTTCCATAATGGTCTTAGTATTTGAATTAAAACTAAGAAACATTTAGTACACACAGTTTTGACTAAACAAGAGTTTAGACTTCAAAAAAGTAAGAGAAATTTGCTCACCATCATGGACATGCAATGTTCCCGATGAACAAAGTATCTGCACCAAGATGAAGGTAATGAATGAAGACTAATTATCCCTCTCCAGATATTTGTTGAAAGCATTCATACAAGTTGTATTAAACCAACTGTTTGACATTTATAATCTTGTTTCTAAAGAATTTAAAAGATTTACATAACCCCAAGGAACTGTGTAAAATTGGGTATACAGTCTTGTTTACAAGCATTTTTATACATTCGGTGACCACAACTGTATCAATGAAGGATAGTAGTTAATGACCAGTCTCTGATCAGTAGGGTGGCGAAATGGTAAGCATCCAAATAAGCAATTTCACAATCAGCACTCTCAGTTTAGCAAATGTTGAAAACAATACAGGCCTGTTTTATTCAAAACAAATTCCTCATACCTATTGAAGCATGTATCAAGCCATCCATGAATGTTGATTTCACGATCACACCACCAAGTTTCATCTGTTTACCATAGTATATATCATTAGGCCATTTCAGACGAAGATCTATCTCCTACAAAATACATAAATGAAATCATTACCATTTTTACATTGGAATGAAATCAACTTTTGAGAAACTACATCCAATAAATGACAAGTGACATGGAAATTCCAAGAACACCAGGTTTTTCAGACATGTCTATCAACCGAGTGATGACAACAAGGACCATTAAATAGAAATAAAGTTGTGACTAAAAAGCTTTTTCAAATTTAAACCATAGAACTAGTAGTTCTACCGAACAACTAAAAACACATTTAGCAGCCCACTATCATCAGATACTGTTACCCTGACAGCCTCATATGCAACTTTCACTAATCTGATCCGCCTCTATTCAGGGTTTTCCAAAACTTTTCAAACTAGGGTCCCAAGAATCCTAACTCTGCCATTTTGGGAGTTCCTGATAATTTTTAATGGTACAACACATTAATGAAAAATGAAAAACAGTTGCTGGATGCATCAAATGTTACCTGATGTAAAATATGCAAGTGGCGGAATGATATTGGTTAATTTAGTTACCGAAAAGAAAAGGAACAAGAGCAAAGAATATATCTTAAATGTAGATCACGTGATAATTTCTGCGGGTCCTCATGATGCACAGTCAGTTGTAAATGCGAGGCCTACATACATAATCCAACTAAAAATCTGACTATCAAGAGTATGAAGAAATGTTTTAATTATATTTTTATCAAATTCTGTCCAATCAGCAAATTTGAAAAATCTACTGTTTATCAGAACTTAATGGTTGGAAATCAACTAATATGCCTTATAAATGGCAATATAATTATAATGTTTATATAATTCATTTAATGATAAACACTTTGTCTATCTCTCATTCAATCAAATGACCATTGCTGTATCAAGTAATAGGGGAATTTTCCTACAAAAATATCACTAATACCAATACAAATTTATTTCCTTCTCAGTATAACAGCATATCCACATCAACAGTAGTTATCCTTACAAAGTAACATTTATTTCTTAACATGTACGATGGTCACACACATGTAAGAAAGCCATCAAAATGTTTGATTCAATATACAACCCTAAGTGAATTACCTCATAACCAGGCAGTTTGCAGACACTGTGTACAACAGCTAGAGAAGTGATATGTTGTATATATGACACCGCCTGTCCGAGATTACTGTCCTGTGGTATCCGAACATGAAGAGTAAACATAGCACATCCCACGGGACTCAGCCAACTGTTCCCTCCACGACCTAAAATTAACATCATAATACAGTAAAACCTCACTTAAAGACCAACTCAATAATACGACCACATCATAATTAAGAACACAATTTCAAGTCAATTTTTACTGTTTTGCTCTTTATTCAACCTCAATATTAAGTCCACCTCAATATTACAAGTTTTCAAGGGTCCCAAGGGTGGTCTTATTATTGAGGTTTTACTGTATCAGAAAAACTTAAACTTGCAAATATTGGTATGCATTACATACGATACCCCCTTATCTATTATGTACTAGTTTAAACTTATTTATTTTACAATGATTGTGAAACAAGTTAACAACTTAAATGAAGTACCCTTGATTTCTTTTGCCTGGGTTAATAACAGGTACTTTCGACTAATGAGATTTGATCAACCTTGTCAAAGGCGGAATACACACACGGTCTGTGTCTCAAGACTTGCGCACTTGATCCCTCGACCAATAGACCTCGTAATAACTTAATTGCTAGATTATCATTCCTGTAGTTATTAAAAATGAGAGCTTGGAATATTTCCCAGGAATAAACGAGTTTACAGAGTGTAAACAGTGGAACTCGGTTGTTTTGTTACTCTATAATAAATGAATATGTAATTGTCATAATTCAGTGATTTCTGTACACTATACTAAATGATTAGGCCATTCCACTTCTATTTTGATCTTTAATTTGTCTTAGCTAAAAATCTGAACAGGAGCAGAAATAATCAGTGAGCTTAATCATGTAGACAAAGTTTACCCTGTTTACACCGTCATTACACCAAAACCATTTGAAGTAAAACAAAACTGGGCTACCTTTTCCACTTGTCTGTTGTCTAGCAACAGCAATCAATCCAGTGCCTGTAGGCACAGAAAACAATAAACTGAAAAAAGGAAGTTACACAGAATAAAACACAAGATCTTTGCATTATAATACTAATCAGTCGAGACTATTCATAATGGTCAACATTCAATATATATATGGTGATACATGTACTGAAATGGAATTTCATGAAAAAAATTAAAGTGTGCTTCAAATATTAAATAGTTCCACAAAAGTTTCCCCAAAAATACAAATCACAGTGTTTACCAACAATATACAAGCTGGCATTAATACATTATTTGACGACACCATACATACTGTTGTTACATTTTCAAAACAAACTTAGCCCACACAAAAGTCAATAAGTTTACACTTTAGAACTATTTATTTTACACTTATTGTCACACAAGTTATTACAAATTATATTAGTCAGAGTTGATATCAGATTCCTGGGCTTAGTGCCCAATTCAAGGAGAGCAAATACAACAGAAGAATCTCCTCAAAGACGAGATATCAACCCCCAACCATCCAATCAGGAATAATGTCCTCTAACTAACCACCATGCCGGCCTTACCAATACAGGGTGTTCACAAAGTTTAGATTTTACTGTGTTTTTTTGCTTGTCCCATCTATGTCGCTATATACCAATATTTTACTTCTGCATGAGAGTTCAATATAAAACAGATATGCATGAAAAAAGCAGCAGTTTTCATTATGTGAAATAAAGCCAGTGTACACAGCATTATTTTCTTTTTATATGAATTCCAACTTTGTGAATAAACTTAATAAACACCCTGTAAAGGTGATAAAGTAACCATGTCAGACATAGTTTTCCTAGAGCATCATATACTGAGATTTTATAAACCTCGAACGTATGAATATATCACCTGGATCATTACATTTCCAAATTGAATTGAAATGTTCGTGGTTGTACGTAAATTAGTCGTAGAAAAAGCTGCGGTTGTGTTTTGATAGAAACTTAATCCAATCAACAGTTATAGTTTTACGTACGAGGACATTTCCTTACCTAAATTGACATGGATCAGTCCTGAAAGTTTGCAGTCAATCTAACAGCACTATACTGGGTGATAAAAAAAATTAATGATTACCTATCAAGTAAAGTCATTGTAGTTGGTACAACGTCTACATATAACATTGTATTTCCCAAAACTCTACTTCGCAGATTTTCACAGTATACTTTCTTGTTGAAATTTTTCAAAACTGATCCATTCTCTTCAGTTAAAACAGGAAGCATTTTTTCGTCAACAGGCTCACTGATGTTGGTTGTAAAGTTAAAACTTTGGGTGCTAGATTTGAGTACACCAGAGGAAAGTCTACTCTGAATTGATTTCATAAAAGCCAGCTTCAATTCCTGAAAAATATTACAATATTCAAATGACTATATCATTAAAATACAAGAAATGAAGCAATTTTTGGAAGAAAAGAAACATTAATAGACAATACAGCATTACATTTCAATCACAATACATGGACATCTTACTATCAACATAAATTTACCAGGAAATATGAGCACAGAATTATACGAAGAGAAACAGCAGACAATCAGTCTGAGTGAATATTCCAAAATAGGTGACAACAAGTATCCTCACTAAGATTTGAAAAATAACAATCATGAGAAATGTTGCTAAGCAATACCTGAGTCATATGTAAAGGTATTAGAAACATGGCAATGCACTGAAACCAGATTCGTCAATATTTTAAGAGTTAAAAATGATCTGTAAGTAGTACAAGTCATTTCATAGTATGTGTATAAGAATTATATCAAGCATCAAATGTCATATTTTGCTAAAAAGATTTAATCAGGTGTTAACCATTTTTCGTGCAATGGCGACGTTGACCATGACCTGATCACACCCAAATACAATCTAAATTTATTGAATGGAAACCATTTTTCGACCTTGACCTGAGGATGCTCAATCGGAAACCAGTTCTTCACATAAGCTGACAACATACTATACTCGAAAAGCTGTATTTGACGCTGCTTGCCCAAACACCCATCATACCCCAATCTAATAACCAGGATTTTCAAACATGAAAACCTAATTAACAAATATTTGTTAAGAGTAGGACACCCTGAGCAGAAGCAGGTGTACATTACATTCATTCTCAACCCTAATTACCACTGATCATTTTGCTTACCTCATTTGTGGTGACAAGTACTGCAGGTGTAAATTTAGGTGCTGACAGAGGATTGCATTCTAATCCAAGTGTAGACAACAATTGTTGCAGGATCTCAAACCGAGCAGCGTTATGTTTCTTTAATGTGTTAAACAATTCAGGTGTCGCACCAATATCACCAGCATCTCTGTCAAACAAAATCTGTAATGGAATGCTATATTAATATTGTTCTTTCGAATACATCACTGTGGGGCAATTTATAAATGAACATATTTACAGCAAGGACAGGTTACATGAAATGTTAATGACTTTACAATGAAGTGTGATCTGATATTCAAGTTAAGAGTTGATAATAAACATAGTAAATTTGCTAAATCTTGAGATATATCAGTCTTCACGATAACCGTCGGACAAGTAAAAAATCCATTTCGTCTGCCCGAATGGGCAAGTCGTGTTCGTGGTCCGGTCTGACTAGCTTTGATCCAAGCTGTCACAAAATTGATGACGTAGTACACAACACTAACGTTACCAGTCTTCGTTTCCGTATTAATAAATCAAAACATCACTTTTCTTTCTTCGTTATTTTGACGGTGCTGTTAATTTTATTCGGGCAAGTGGAAGTGAATTCGGGCAAGTGGAAATAGCAATCTGTCTGTCCAAATGAACAAGTCCTTCAAAAAAGTTATTGTGAAGACTGATATCATATAAAGCATTTATAAACACTGACAAATTGATCAGTTTATTTCACCTAACAAGTTTCCATAGTGAAACTATGTATTTAGGTTATACACCTATAACAAAATCCACAAATAAGCCTTATTCCAACAAGAGAAAATATATCAACATGTGTTAAACTACAATGGTGCACATAATCATTTTATAGCTTTATATACTTCAGGCATAATTTGAAGCCAGTTATTTTACAAATTGCTCTGTCTTATTGGCAGGAACATTGGATTCGTTTGCCATTCCCTTTTTATTCAGATTGAACCAGTACATATTTATAATACTATATATCCACACCAAACAAGAGGAAAGTTAAAAAAATCATGTATGTAGGACGGACATAGACATTGTGAATTCCTCAATACATGCATACTTCTTTTACATGCATTTAAATTAAAAACAATGTACAAGTCTTGAACATAAACACAAGGGGTGTGATTGACCCAACAGCTGGAAAACGGAAAAAAATTCAAGGTACGGCCACTTTAGACATAGACTCATTGTGGAACCTAAATTTGCCTTCAAGAACCGTAAATTTCAGTAACAATCTGATGAACTTCGCATACTCATAACAAAGCAGTCATCAATCAAGAATCCCATACACCTATCTATAACGAGTCTGCACAGTATATGCTTTACCAATGATGATATCTGAGTAGTGCTCAGGGAAAATCATCAAAAGTAGGCGGGGGTCTGATGGGTACTCCCCTTAATTATCATTTATACAAGATAACTAGCAGGGAGATGATGCATAATATACCAGGTAATTTTAACTGCTCCCAGCTCTTATTGAAACTCCCAGAGTACTTAGTAACACTCACCTGTGATAACACGGCACATCCAGCAGCATTTTTTGTTTCTTGATTACATTTCACAATTAATACATTATTGTCTTTGTCCTTTGCCAATTCAGTGACATGACAATTATCAATAGCAAGTACTCCATTATTGTAAGCATACAACCCAGAGACCAGCGAGACATTTGTCCAAGTCTTGTAGGAAAATGATGTTATCCAGTGATCTTTACTGACTTGCTTTTGGCTGATGAGAGTTGTGTCAAATCCACTGCCGAGACCTAAGATTCTACCTCCAGCTTGAAAGTACTTCAAGAAATGTTCGTTAGCGTCCGCATAGTTTTTCTTCGAAGCCATAATGAGAAGAACTGTATTTTCAATCCATGGAGTTGAAACAAGATCTTCATGTTTCAAATGATAAATTACGTAACAATCAAGGTCCAAGCAGTGTTCAATCACTTTTCTTACTTTATCAAACTTTCTAACTGAATCAATCTTGCCAGTATAGATCAGCACATTGGGCGGTTTAGAGACGGACTTTGAGCGAACAAGTTTCCAACTTTTTGACAATGACCCTGACATTGTACTGGAACTTGTCTCCAAGTCTATATCCTCGCACAGACCTTCGCCTGATCCACTCTCCAGCAAGGAATCCTCAGCTTCATCTTCAGCTCCAAACTCCATATTATCAAGATCAAGCATGCTAGTTCTACCAATACTTGAATTCGAAGCCAGAGATTCATTTGACCATAGATCTGTATTTTGATCTCTTTCTGAGGTAGAATATGCGTTATCTGTTTGACCGCCGTCATCACTTCTAAGAACACTGTGTCGATCAGCAACGGGGTTTTGTTGTAAGGCACTATCAACCAAGCTCGAAGATTTACCCTCAACTTTCACAGCTGAAAAGTAAAATATGCTTTTCCTGTTGAAATCATTATTTGAACAGAAAATTAGGTATATAGCTGGAATTTATTCTTTCTTTGTATTATTAAAATACTATCAGGGTTGGGTCAAGATAAATTACATGTAAGTAAGAAATGCAATCATATTTCTCTGTTTAGAGAGCTAATTTATTGTCGAGATAAGAAGAAGTTCACTATCGAAAGGCTCATATATGAAAACTCAGACTTACATGTAATAGAGCAGACTTCAAGATCTTCATCCATAGTAAGAATACCATCACAGAATGCCATAGATAGATTTACAAACTCATCCAATGTGCAGTGCATTAAAATACCAAATGGAGTACTTGCTTTCCAGGCTATGGCTGCACCATGGTCAAGAATCTGTCAAAAAATCATAAAACATATAATCATCATTAATACTTTATATCATAAATGTAGGTATTTTGCTATGGTGACCTTCAAAATTAATGTAATTATCTTCATTGGTTCTAATTTATTTTGTTCTTCTAAGACATTTTGGCATTCATCTACAATTAAACCCCACCAATTTGACAGATCTAAGATTGTGATTGTCACAAAAATATGTCATTTCAGACAGATGACCGTACAATGATTTTACAGCACATAAATGATTATAACTTGAATAACAGTGTTGTAACTTGGTCACCACAATGTAAAGTACATCAACATCTTACATGAACTTTTTCAGCAGGAGCCACTTCCAGTTCATGTTCCAGGAAAGAGTCAACATTGGGAGGTCTCCTAGCTTCCAGAACCAACATAACATCTTCATTGGACTCATCTTGCTTGAATGCACCTTGTGGACGATAGTATGATGTCCAGCTATTCAGATTGACCACTTGCTGGAAAGTAAACATATACAGGGTTTTCCCTAGGATTTTTCAGCTGGGGTCCTTGGACCCTCGTGATTGACAAATTGGGGGTCCTTAGTAAACTTGCAGGGTCCCAGATATGCAGTTTATGCATGCCAAAGGTTTGTTTTAGAGGTCCCAGGGATGGACAGTAAGTGGAAAATGGGAGTCCCTAGAAAGAAAAGGGAGTCAGGTACTCGAGATTTCTGCGTCAGGGAAATCCCTGATATACTGCAATATCTCTTCAGTTGAGAGTTATTTAATTACACTGATTGTGAAGAAGACACTGCAATTTATATTTATCACTCTCTACGACTGCTTCCTGCAAGTTGGCTTAACAAGTTTCTAACTAGTTCTCACACCTTTTTCAGGGATTTAAAGACAGCATGAGAATCTCACCAATGGCAGGATTTCAACCCATGACCTGACCATGAGTCTAACGCCCTACCCCCAGTCCACAATGACTCTTTTAATTACAGATTTTACATTTTCATACAAGTATCTATTCAAAATGGTTTTCCGAGTAGTGTCATAATAAAAAATTCTACATTTTCAACCCACAGGCAAACATGTATATGTAATGGAAGAGACAACGACAAAAAAACAATCAGAATATCAAGAATAGAAAAGTCAAATAATTATGCATTACACAATGAGACTCAAAAAGTTAGCTATAAGACAACCAATTAGTAGTATTACTGGAAATACCTGTGGTTCTATAGACATCATACTCATATGATCATCATTAACAAGTTGGTTCTCTGAGAAAGTTGAAGATCCATTCAGTATGGAAGACGGTATCAACGATCTGGCAGACGACTCAGTTGAAGATGACCTTGTGATGAAAATACTGCTCTGTCTGGCAACCTGCAATACATACAACAAGAAATTGATATATCACAAAAAAAGAGGAACTAGTATCACAGTATCAGTGAACAAGCACTTTCAACCATCAGTTGCTCATGTGGATACTTTTTTCTGGTGCTGGAAAACTATCTTACTCATCCCTCCCCTTATGGATAAGTCACGTGCTGATGATGTCAAGTAATGATGTCACATAACAAGTGATTAAAAACTTGAATGAATTTGTATGTATAAATATATGTACAGGCCTGACAAATAATCAGACCAGAATGAGTCAATGACTGGGATACTTCACTTCTGAGGAAATGTGTGAATTTGCAGACACATAGTGCCAATTACAAAGACATACATCTATCTCTTCCTAAAAACACTGTAGGAACAAATTAACATCTGGCAAAAGAAAGCAGTTTACAAGTAACAGGTGCACACCTACACTATAGACACAAAAATAAATGCTCCATGAAAATATGAAGAACTTGGCAAAGCAGGGTTTTTCATATTGCCCCCCTCAATTACGAAATGCTTACCTGTCTGACAGCTTGCAAATACATGTTCTTTCGTCGCCTTCTTATCAACCATCGTGTAACAGCCAACAATACATAACTTATACTGAAAATCATTGTTCGTCTAGAACTTCAAATATGCATCTTCCTGAAAAACAACAACTTTGTGAAGGTTTATAACTTTAAATAAAATGCTTTCTGACATAATTGTCATAATCTATGCATTCCATGCCCTATATACCTAGTTTTAATTATGTCAAGGGCCACAACTCTGCTGCTGGGCACAGCCTCAAACACAACCCTAGATGCACACAGCACATGCTGGTTAACATTCCTTTTAAGTTTCATGACTCTGGCTGACATACCTATCTTGACAGCGATGACACAAGCTACAATGCTTTATATACAATTTTTAAGTAAGTCAAGGGTCATAACTCTATTCTTACTAGAAGCAGACACAAGTTATACCCGAAGTTGGTTTACACAAATGTTGGTTAACATTCCTGCAAAGAAACATGACTCTGGCTCTCATACTATTAATATATGCACAACGCAATAATGCATGTGTTTTATGACATATTTTTAACAAATTCAAGGGTCATAACTCTGCACATATTGAGTGAAGCAACACACAAAACCCTAGGTGAACAACTTCACATACTGGTTAACATTCCTGTAAGGCTTTGTTACTCTGGCTCATATACTTTATAGAGATATGCATGACACAATATAGCATGCTCAATAGGCTATGTTTAAACTAAGTCAAGGGCCATAACTTTGTACATATTGGGCGAAGCAACACACAAAACCCACTTCAACCCAGGTATATAACTTCCCTTGCTGGTTATCATTCCTGTTAAGTTTTGTGACTTTGGCGCATATACTTCTAGAGATACGTGCCAAACAAGATTTTGTAACAGATGGAAGGACAGACAGACTACTATTAAAGATGCATTTTCTTTGTGGGATTCCTGTACTGTACAGGGTGTAGCCTGGGTGAGTGAGTGTAGGGGTTATTTCTTCTTTCTTCCTGTATTACTTGTTTTACTTTCAGTATAGTTGCTCCTCATATTTCCGTGGTACCCCTAACTCCGTTGTAAACAACACAATAACACCATCTATGTACAGTAATGCATTGAACTTGAAGCGTGGACATAGTAATATTATTAGTATTGACACTTGTGAAATTAAACCGAAATTTAGCTAGGTCTAGCCTTCTAAAGTCTAGAAATACGAAGTCCCAGTATATGGCTCAAGTTTGCCCCTCCTCCGCTTTTAACCATCGAAATTGCAGCGAATATAAGTGGATATTGATTCTCACCTATCACAAAGCAAACTATAGCATCGCGCAAGAAACAAGCTATCAATAAATAGAGTTTACATGCTAAAATTACACACTTACCAAAACGGTGTTCGTGTAGATTGCGTTAGTGTGATAATAGCTACGGCGAGACTGCAGCAGTGAGTTTAATTTGTCGTCTGTTTTCAAGTAGGCGCGTTCGATGAATTGCAAATGGCAAAAAATGTTTACCAATGGTAGCCAACAGAAGCCATAGGCATCCAATGGTAGCCCACGCTGGCTGCCAACCTTACCGACCGTCTTGAGTGTGGGTAGAAAAAGATGGCGACTATATCCTCTACGAGTTGCACCAAAGGGGACCGGGTACGTTGAGGTATTTCGACCTAAGACGGTCATCCAATCCAATTGACATTAATTGATAGGGTGCGTTGATGTTTCCGTTAGCAAGGGTTAAACGAATTGTAAGTCATTGACGCACTATTACGGGCGTCATTTTATGTTGCGACTTCTCGATGGAGTAAACAAAACTGACATTTTCTGCACGTTTCAAGCTGAATTTGTGAGTTAAATTGTTATTGTTTGTAGGAAGTGTAGATTGTATTAGCTACGCACAGGTATTTGTGAAATTGAATTTGGTTCAACATTAAAAAATTAACGGCTTATTGCGTGAACTTGGGGTGGAAAATGTAGATTTTGGAGTTATAAATAACCCATGTCAGTAATATTACATAGTACTTATCATTCTCTTGGCTTGTATGTCTGTTTTAGGTTAAACTATATCATATTACAACATCACATCAACGCACGGGACCCCTTTGAGTTGCAGGGAAGGACGGAAATACATCAAATAAAACTTATGATACATGTATAGTAGTCACAACTATTTGGCGAGCCATGACAGTTGCTATAGTCGTGTTCAGAGACTTGAGGCGCGGGAAAATATCACGTGGAAAGCATATTCAAAAGTGGATTAATTTCTTGCGGACAGGCCTAGCTGGTATCCTCGTGGTTTTACGTTTACCATTCATCACAGGACAACTTACCATTCACCACAGGACAACTTACCATTCATCACAGGACAACTTACCATTCATCACAGGACAACTTACCATTCATCACAGGACAACTTACGATTCATCACAGGACAACTTACCATTCATCACAGGACAACTTACCATTCATCACAGGACAACTAAAAGCGATTTGTGCGTAAGATTAATCTTTTTTTACGATTATAAGTTAGAGTCTACTCGATTTATGTGTATTTGTTTTGCTGGGTCAATATTTATTGACTTTATTTAGAACGTAAATCTGGGACAAATCATGAAAGTTTAATTTTTAATTCAGAGCTTTCGTTTTGTTTGCGCACGGGCGTCTATGATTGAAAACCTACAAAGCAACAACCAATTAAGATAAATCTTGGTTCACTCTAATGCCAGTATATAATGGCATTTGTTACACTAATTCAGAAAGTAGGTCAGTTATATAATATGGATGCAAGTTAAAATCAATGTTATACATCGGTAATCGCTGCATGTATTGGGTTAAAACTTCTCACAACGACCAAACCTACAGAACAGCAATCAAGATGAAGAATTTTTGGTTGACTTTAAATGCAATGCAAAGTCTTTTTACTTAGAATTTCGGTCAGTTGTGGATGCAAGTTGATAGAATATACCAATGCCATGTCTCCGTAACCACTCCGTATATTGGATTGAAAATTCACAATGGGCTTCCCAGTCATCAACTCTACTAAATAACTAAGCCTGATAAGCATTGCCTTATTTTATGCAAATTATGGCCCTTGATCTACTTAGAAATCATGGTTTGTTCAAGTCACGATCAGGGCACAGGATTATAATGGATACTTACACTCAACATTCAAATCTCGAAACACAAAATTTACTCTTATTAAGTAAAGTAAGTAAATGTCTACTGTTATAAGTTTTGGTCAGTATATCTGAATGTTTGCTATTATAGGGTTTTGCTTGTACTGTTAGAACATGTGTTATTTATGTTCAGTATGTTTCTACCTTAGATAATATAATGAGATCACAGGAGATTGTCACATGTTATCTCCCTTTATCCCATTTAGAGTTCTCTCCCTTTATCCCTTCTATCGTATTATATATACATATACTATTGAAGGGGTAAAGGGAGAGGATTCATGACAATCTCCTGTGAATGAGACTTACATTGGTTACAGCTAAATACCTGCTTATGTGATATTGTTCAATATAACATTTGTTGTTCGGTAAAAAAACTTCCAGAGTTGTTTCAGAAGTTGTGATGTTAATAAATATTGTGTTGTCCAGTTAAACTCAGTTTTACTTCAAACGGTGTTTATTTGTTCTGTATTTCTGAAAGCCTTCTTGATTTATTGAACATTATACAGGTATAAACCTATTTGTTAGGCAACTTTCAGAAGATCTTTCTATTTTATATGTTTTGTGTATTTACCTCTAATCACATGTACTGGTATTTTGTGCCGAGTGTAACAAATAAACGATGAGAACAAAATAGCATAGATGTTTAACTCATGTCTTTGACTTATCTATGTTATTGTATGTGCCTTTAGTATTACATTGCTAACTACGTATATCCACGTGTGGCTGATTTGCGCCAAACTAAGCTTTATCTGCGAAATGAAACAAAAATGGACAATAAGGGGTACAGATAATTCACTTGCCGCACGTTCAATGTCTATCCATCCTTTGGATTTTTATTTACGATAAA
Source organism: Mactromeris polynyma (assembly GCA_032209605.1). Classification (NCBI taxonomy): domain Eukaryota; kingdom Metazoa; phylum Mollusca; class Bivalvia; order Venerida; family Mactridae; genus Mactromeris; species Mactromeris polynyma. The sequence goes on from JASFXZ010000005.1 coordinate 18,080,667, forward strand.
GAAATGCAGACTTTTATTAAAACCAAAATGAAGTAAAAAAAGTTAAGATGTGAATATAGAACATTATGTTCCTGCATTTGATGCATCTCGTTAAGTGAATATGTTTTAATGCAGATCGATATAAACTCAATCCAGCATAAACAGGCGAAACAATACTTCAAATAAGGTAAGGCACAATTCATTCAGTGATATGATATCGAAATTCATTATTTTATTCAACGTAATAGGCTATAACAAGATTGAAGATATGACAAGAAGCAGAAGAAATATCATAGAAGATCCGGTGTCGAACTTCCAAGATAAAGTCTTAAATCTGCTACAGTAGACTTCACAAGTTTACAGGGAATAAAGTCCATTTCAAGTCTCATGTAGGCTTCGTATCTATGGCAACCACCAAACGAATAATAATAGTCGCCTCCTTGACGACCAGTTATCCATAAAACATCAATAGGAGGGACCATGTATCGAGTGTTTTCATCCTGAAAATAGGGAAATAATTGGTCACAGTGATCAAGGTTTCCATATGCTGCCAAACAAATCAGAGAAAGTACACATATGTCCGTGTCATTATATATTAATTATTTATCATAACTGTTTCAGAGTGAGCAAAGAATAAGAAATATAAAAGTTAAAACAGTTCAATTAACTTAGTACGTGTCATTAACTGATTGAGAAACAGCAAAGAATCTCCTCCACAGTCGGGAGTTCCAACACCAAATATACACTCAAATTCAACTTAAAATCATTGTTTATCAAATAAGAAAGTGTCAAGTTATAAAACCTGAGAATGATCTCCTTGATCAATTGCCATTTTGTGCTTAAATGTTCTCCAGTTCATTATGATAGCAATATGGACATTTTCAAACAATATGCAATGTACGTTTACAAATAATTTGATTGTTTATTAAAACATATCAGAACTAAATATTTGACAGAAATAGGTGGAGAATGAGATTTGAGAATGAGATTTGAGAATGAGATTTGAGAATGAGATTTGAGAATGGAGACTGATCTCAAGTTTTATAGTCTCGGATTCAGGAGACATCGAATCAATCCTATGTAAGGGCCTGCCATCTTTTAAATCTCTAAACAGGTTTAATTGGAATTTGTTCAAGCACATGTAAACAACAGATCAAATAAAAAACAATACCTGTATTGTTTCCATCAATGATTTTACTTTATCTTCATCCAATACAGAAGGAATAGGTCGTATTAGAATTTTTATAGGCACATTATGGACCTCTCCTATCTGCTTAGAATGTATACTGTCCGTACTCATCTGGTCCTGAGGCTGGGTTTTATCACAACTTCCACCCTGTACGGAGTCACAGGATTTTATCGTTATCTTGTTACTGTAAGTCCGTAAATATTTATTATTTAAATCATCGCAAGAATAAGACGAGAAAAAAGCAAAGCTCACTAAAATGACGATAAAATCTATTGTCACACTCATGTGTCAAAATTGGTCGATTCGCATGAATACTTACGGAAGTAAACATGGTTTTAGATAAAACCCATTCCCCTACTCAGTGATCTCCCCTTACATATATCGGATACCTCTGCTATCAGCCTATCACAAGTTTATCATCAATATTTTGAAGAAATTTATTTTTAATTTTAAGTTTACATCTTCATGTAGGAGTTTTATATCAGTTGTAAGATGTTTAATGGTTGAAAAAGTAAAATATAGCTATAAACTTACGCCATTTTCAACAATTCTTCAATCATTCTCCTGGCATTAACAACCAATACTAACTTACTCTTCCACAAGCAACTGACAACTTCGCCACACGTGGAGGGCATCACCGTACGGCGTAGCCAATATAACGGAACAAAATAACCTGCCCAACCCGATAATCCTGGATCTACAGTCTAGGGCTGTACCAATTCAGCTAGCCTAGCGGGCTTGTGAACACAAGTAAATAAGAGTGGTACTGTGGCATTTTCCCCGCAAAAATCGTTTTCTATCCTCGGACCGTTTGTGGTGCAGTTCTGGTGGCATATTTTGCAATCTTTGAGAACCATGTGTACACAACAGCGTACTTTGTGCACAGCTAGGTACAAGCTATGCGCCTTATAAAATGGTTTAATCACATTTGATTTAAAACTATTTTTGAGTTCAATAGTTTGTTTATTGTGTTTGTCATTTTTGTGCACAGGACTAATATTGCTGTGTTCTTATTGCCCACTTGATTTGCGTTTGTAATATCTGACTACATGATACAGGTCTGTAAACAGTCTTAGCTGCATTTAATTGTTCGTCTACCGTTTCCCCGAATATGCATATTAATTGCTGCTTTTGTTATTACTGAGAAATGGTGGAGAACATTACCGAAACAAAAACGAATTTAACTTCCACATCGGCACGACGTCGGTCCAATATCTGCTCTTCTATGATTTGTTTGACATTTTTCTTTTGATAGTTTGACACTTCGTAGCAATGTTAATTGAATGCTAAAATAAACCATTTGCCAGATAAAACGCAATGTTATTGAAAAATATTGATTCACGTGTTTAACGTCTAAGTGCATATTTTTAAACGCATCCGCACTCTAAACATGTGCTACCGCGTATCCGTAAAATTAACGCGGCATGCAAGCGTCCAAAACGATCCGTCTGCAAGGAACGAACGCGCCAAAGGCAAGGAATGTAGCGCTTTTATCGAGAATTTGAAGGTAATCATTTTAAAATATGTTATGTTATCAAGTTTTATGCTAACTAGTTCCCGTTATTTTCTTTCCTATTCATTTATTTTTTAGTTATATATATGACTTGGTGTGAATTTCTTTGTAAAATGGGTGGGTGGGGGAGTGGTGAATATTTAGAATTGCTAAATTGCTTTTTAACATACTTAATATTGTTTTAGCATGTATATACAGTTTAGCATTGCTCATCAGCAGTGTCTGTGCTGTACTTGTTAAAAAAGCAGATGAATCTTGTTTAAAATCAAATCATTTTCTGTCTTTCGAACCACAGGGAGATCAAAGCAATCCAATGATATGTTGTTACTTCTTGTTATTCTTGAAACGTTTTTCACTGTCGTCCTTTAAATTCGCGACATTCGTCCTTTCTGACATCCCCGTATCAAAAAGTCATTAATTGTAGTTATTTTTTGTGGGCAAGAAAACGGAATCACAGGCTGCTTCATAGAAGTCATAGCAGCCTCTTGTACACAAAAGTCATGAACTTTTGAAACAATATCTCTGTCTTGCTGGGACAACACGAAACGCTTTTCATTCTTTTTTGCAAAATAGTGTTATGTTTACACATATTTATCAAGATGCTGCGATACACCTGGACACATAGGGCCTACTATGTTTCGTGAAAAGCATTCAGCACGATACTTTCGCGTGCTAAAAACAAAACAAACAAAAACACGAATGCCAGGTTTCGAAAACGGATAGTCTGCGTTGAGATTCTGATGCGTATCCACTACGCTATGTGATAAACACGCTGATTTGATACTTATGCATTTATATGTTCTTTTTCAAAATTAGAAAAATGCGCCTATATGATCATGATCATTGAGCTAACCTGCAATGTGATATGGACTGATCCAACCAATGACGTTTTGTCAATGTTATTGTGCCTTCAGATCTTTGCAGTACTATAGTGTGCATTATTATACAGAATGACAACATTTAATTTATTCCAGTGGTGTAAATAATATATAGAATGACCAATTCAATCCAGTAGAGTACATATCGAGAGTTCAGCGCAAGACTATACTAACTCCTATAAAATACATAGGAGTTAGTATAGTCTTGCGCTGAACCCTCGATATGTAACATGTACAATGCAATTCATGAAAACGCATATGACCAATGCAATCCAGGAGAGTCCGTATGCAAAATGGCAAAGAATCCAGTAGAGATCTTATACAAAATGACAAATGCCAGCGCCGTAGCCACACTGAGGCAGCTCGGTTAAAATTTGCTGATTGGAATATACGCTCACTGATTGGAATATACGCTCAATAATGTACAACACTGGTATACTCATTGGACTATACGCCGACTGATTGGAATATATATATACGCTCAATGGCGGAATTTTAGTGGAATATACGCTCAGTGATTGGACTACATACGCTCACTGCTTACGCTCCCACACAACGCTTTGATTCCACTACCGTTACATTATGAATGTATCGTAATAAGCACCCGATGCTAAAGGAGAGTAGCTCACTGCTGTACAACGCTAGTCATACTGTATACGACCAATTCTGAACCGCATACTCATGTTGGTCTCCGTTTATCATTCTTTACGCCCAATGCTAGATTACATAGGTTAGTCTGGATACGTACACTTATAAAACTGTAATGCATTGATCATTCTGTATATGCATTTATTGGACTATAGGCCTAATGGTCATTCTGTTTATGTACTATACAAAACAACATAGGTCATTCTATCTAAGTACGTTAAGCCCCACTCACACCGGACCGGTGGTCAAATCGTAAAATAGCGCACGACTGGTCGCAAAGGTCGTGGGTGATCGCCTGAGCAAAATCAGTCGCAGCAAGGTCGATGGTCATGTTCAAAACTTCTGACCTGTGATTCAAACTCGTAAGAGGTCGCAGACAGGTCTATTATGGTCGTTCCACCAGTCGCGCATCCATGGACGCACTACCAGTCATGTATGATCGTGGGTCGTGGTGGCACCAGAAGAGAGAACATCACTACGGTGGGTGTACCAGTGCCTCCGAGAAGACTCGAATGTATAACAATATACAAATTGTATAACAATTCGAAAACTAAATACTTAACTTTGCAATTTAATATTATTATTTTTTCGGCGTAGCCGTACTAACGTGGTTTTGCTATTTGCATATCAGTGTTGTGTAAATCAATCAAATCTTACGTTAACCACCATGGCAATTTCTCTTAAAAAAACGTTTGTAACCTTGACGCGGATTAGTTAATCTTTCGATAAAGGGTACGTTACCTTACCGAAATCCACTGAACTACGGTAAATTTACCGAAATCCGTTTTGGATCTGGAGTGACCAGCAATCGTAACATCTCGGCATTTTTTTTATGTTGCACAACAAATCTTAACCTTCAAATTGCGTTGACCATCTTTTTTCAAGATATTTCTTGTTTAAACAAGAAAACTAGATATCACCAAACCGAATCGTAAATTTCTCCATTTGTATCCACAAATCTAGATTATTATATAGTCGAATTTCTAATAAGTACATTAAATAAAAATACATGTACAGACATTATAAGATAAATTTGTACCACAAGAGGCATACCATAAGTCAAGAAAAACTTCAAATACAAACTGCACATTTTACTTGGTATCTGCAAAAAGAGATCGTCACACCGAATTCAATGCTATTCATGACGAAGTTCTATGCTGACTGTCAAGTAATGTTACATATTGTTTCAGTAAATACACTGAAAAAATTTCAATTGTTTTATAAAAGAGTATTTTATTCTAATCGATACGAACACAATACAACATTGTAAGGTTTGGTCATAAAGTAAATGACGGAATCAAATTACAGTATGGTATGCCAGGTGATGCAAATACGTTGGTAATCGAGTTCATACCGACACACAATGTGTACGAGACCGAATGTTTTGTTATTATGATTGTGATACTTGTCCGTGTCTACGGTCTCGTTATTTATGACAATTTGTACTAAAAAAATACATCAGTTGATGTACGAGTTCGTATTACTGAACACATTACTAAGCAGTTTTCAAACTGGTCCAACATTTTATGTTTTACTAATAAATGCTATTGCAATCATACAGATAACAAATGGATCTCTTTTATTTAATCGTGGAAAGAAAATTTAGAAACTTTATATCTCCTATATACTTTCATAAAATGTTAGTGTATAATACGGAAACAACTAAAACAACTACATGTACATTTAATTAACCCATCATCATAATGTGTCTCTAATCACAGATGTTATCCAGTGATTTTATGAACCACTTTGAGGAACATGCGCAGTGGATCCGGAAGCGGAAATGGCGTGAACTTCTGAAAAATATCCCTGAATCTGTCATACCACCTCAACACAAAGTTCTCCACCTTCGGAATATGTCGTTTCATGTTGACCGCTAATGTTGAGTACTTCTTAAACTGTCTTACGAACGAATTCCGTGTTTGACTGCTTGACAAATAAGAGAATGACACTGAGATGTTACTAATTCGTCGGATTCCAAAGAATTCTTCTCAAGTTGACCATCTACTGAAATAAGCAATGCTGCTTCCTGACTCAACGTGTAGGCGGTATCGACTGTCCGATTTTAATACACAACCCCAAATTGAATCCAAACGTTAGCACATCTGATCAATACACATCCAATGTGGTTTTGACCTCAACAATTTCAAATATTTTGCACGTTATATCAAATTCCGCTGAGATTAACAATCCCTATTATCCGTATAGTGTTGTTACCGTAAAACACTTATTCATGAGACAAAGAACGGACAATGTGTGTAGTTTCACCTTATGTCCGAAGTATCAGTCCATTCATACCGTATATGTATGCACACAGTACAAGTAATGTTCGGACAAACAAACAGCTGTCCAAGTGTCGGAAAAAAGCTTTGACTCAGATATATCTATACCTGTTTCCTACATGTATATAGCTCTACTTATCACAGGTTTTTTTTCACAATGGTGACCTAGCTAAAAATATCTCCACAATGGCGTTTTTGAATAGATGTAAACCACGCTGAAAAGTCGTGTTTTTATATAAATATGAAAACAGACTCTCGTACAAAGGTACGTATACAAACTTTCTGAATCGAGCAAAGTATGTCACATACTACACGGTTGGATTGGCAAGTAAATAAAGAGAGTAGATTTCACCCATTTATCAATAACCACGACCTACACTTGTCGTTATAACTCCTGTTACATCATCCGTATCATATTCAGAGTATTGAATCTTGCGAATACTTCGGTAGTTATGAAAAGAAACTTGAAGCTACGCCTACGATATCAACCATAATGGTGTATTTTTAAACTAAATGTCATAATCTTTGACTTGCTTAATATCTGGTCATAATTTAATACGTTAATTGATAATAGCGGGTTATATATTAACGTATATGTACGTGAATGAAAATATTTGGGAAGAGTTCGCATCGTCGACGAAATGAAAAAGACAACCACCAAGATGGAATTGCCATAATTACTTCACATTGATAAAATAGTTCACAATGATTGGAATTCATTATCATCATTATACACGACACCATACATGTAGTGTCATGGTTTTCAACGCGGCGTCATCATCGTAAAGCCATACTCATTACATTATTATCACAATATTGTCATCATAGCATCATCGTCGCAACATCATATTATCAGTTATCACCTACAATATATACAAGTGCTATCGATATTGAATATGGGAATGATCGATGAACACCAGCATTTCAGCCTTACATTTATGTAAGTCAGACACACAAACCTGCCGTGCGTTCGGTTAAGGCTAACACTCGCACGAGTTAAGAAACTGCACGCATTTTGCAACCGAACGCTCTGTTTGCCAAAAAGTACGCACCCACTGTGCGAATGCGTGCACAGTTTCTTAACTCGTGCGAGTGTTAGCCTTAACCGAACGCACAGCTGTGCTCTATGAATAACAACTAGTACATGTATTAATTCTTCCACAGGCAATCGACAACCGTATGGCTAAGGGTAGGATTAGAGCTAGGATAAGGGTAAAAGTTACGTGTTATTAACACTTTGAATATTGGATTAATTGATGAAAACATCAAATAAGAGGGCCAAGAACAACTTTAACATTGGATAACCTGATGATCACCAGTATTTTATTCATACCATTACATATACGTCAATCAGGCAACATAACGTGTGCTCAAGCAATCACAACTGGAACCGACTCGTTCTGCCACAAGCAATTGACAACTAGGATTCGTGCTACAGTTAGGCTGGGATTACGATTTTGAACAACTTTAACATCGAATTGATATTTCCACTCAGTATGAGTCACTATCAGACTGAAGAGTAAATTTCATGATACTGTTTAGATTGAGCATGCCCGTAACCAGACGTATAATTAAACCGAGGCAATAAAGGTGGGGTCTCTCCCCCCGCCCCGAGGGAAAATGCGTATAGAACTTTATTTGACTTCCAATATGCATTTAGAAGTATATCTATGTGATATTCAACATTTATATAGTTACATGCAATTTTTCGTGCATTCTAGTTATCTATTTATTAATATTATTTTGGTTGCTTAGGAAATTTTAACGGAGGCAGAGCTGCCTCGGTGTGCCTCAGCGTAGCTACGGGCGTGTTGAGAGAGCCTGATTGTTACATTCACTAACATAGGCCTAGAGTAAAGTGTACGGCAGAAGAAAGTTGGGGATAGTCACATGTCTTATTTCTAGGAAAATATGTCTCAATTTAGTGAAATAAAAATTATTTTTTATACACCGGTATCAAGTAAGTAAAACATAGTATTAAATCTAATTGCATACTAATGTTGCAATGCCACTTTATATTTCACCGAGGGATAAAAAAAAAGAAACAACGTTTCTAATGCAAAACAGGTTTATTATCATTATTATTGTGGATAACTCATAACTAATCTGCTACATAATAATAATAGTAATAATTATACATACAAGTCAAAGAAACAAAATTCTGTACATAAAAAGCGGACATGTTTTGTAATGATATGAATAACTGGACATGGTAAGAATGGTTACAAGATTTGCCTCATCTGTGATACAGTTCTACTGATTAAGTCAGTAACAAATATATGTATACAGCCAAATAGGACTGTTTAAACTATAAGTTATTACTGGAAGGACACACGATATTGATATAAAATAAGATAAATTATTCCGTATTGAAATATGTTATTATTACAATGATACTGACGATGCTAAACTGTTTGCCTTGAATTAAATTTGAACACTACAATACAAGGGCATTAAAAAATGAAATACATTAACAAAAATTATTTTTTTGAACTTAAATATTATGTTTTGAACGTATGTTTCCAGCCAAATGTTCCTACACTAATTGGCTATAAACCAACATTTCTTACACAAGAGATAATAATATATACGACATAAGTTAACACACACACACACACACACACTACTTATTACATGCTCACATAATGTAAGAATAACACCACTGCCACTGTTAAACACACAGCACATTTCTGCATATAGAATATTATCATGCAAAAACAGCATTTCAATATTTCATACAAATTTCTATGTACAAAACTCAGACATGATGGGGATGGGTTAGGGGGTGGAGATGGGTTAGGAGAGTTAAATCTTGGAAGAATGAATTAAGGGCTAGGATAGAGGAAGGGGTCTGTAATAGAGATTCAGATCATATAACTAAGTCTGAGAGAGAAGTTCATCAACTATTTTACAATACTGATAGGTCAACAAATGTTTTGATTAATCATAAATTAATTTGACAAAGTCACTATCAAACCAAGTTCCTATAAATCTACATAGTTTCGTAATAATAAATTAAACAATGCCACGTGTTTGAACAAAGTAATCAGTACTTAACTCACTACAAATGGAAGCATCACTATTTTGATCATGCAATGTTCTTTGCACAGAAACACTTCCAACTACCAGTATTAAGATCTGACTAGCTCTTTACTGTAAAAATCTATAATAAAATAAACTGAGCCAGTGTCTGTCATTTTGGCTTTTACAACATTTCCGATCCAGCAAATGAAAACAGGTGTCCCACAAAAATAATGAATTTTTTGCTGTATATTAAGATTTTGTTTCATGCACAATCAAAAATTTTTTAGTTATTAAAGGTAGGTACATAGTATTTTTTTTTGGACAAAATATCTTTGGTGATGGATATGAGAAAATCGGCGGTGATTTACTTCATACAGAATGTACTCTACAACACTGCACTGTCACTTTTCTTACATGTTTACCAAAACCACAAATACAAGTGTCCGATACCAGTATTTTCATTCCTGACCTATGCGCCAACTTGGCGCTAGCACAAGAAATACCCGTATTGGACTCGAGTTTTGCAGTTCCAGGAAACTTAAGAGAAATGTTACAATGCAATGTTTTAGAGTATGTCTGTGTGAAGGCTTTAACATGCCATTTTCTCAAAATTATTGTTCAGCATTTTTTCTATAGAAAATAACTTTAAATAAGACTATGTACCTTTAAACTTATACATGCAAAGCCAAACAAGCCTCTTAAATAAACACTGAATATGCCGCAAGTGCCAACAATCACAGACTCTACCTCATTTTCATAGCAAATCTTTTTTATAGAAGCATTGTACAAGTCTAACTGTATATACCATAACCCTTATGACTTACATGATGTGCACCGTACTGAATGCAAAGCACAGTGTAACGAAAATATGTTATGTGACGAAAAATATGCACATTTAGTCTACAATGCTAACACAAAGATAGCTACTTAAATGCCAAGAATTCCACATGAATAAAACATAATGATCAAAAGGGATCATTAATACATGATTTTATAGATATGGATTCCGATATTGTCCGTTCGAGAAATGAAGGTACACGCCTTAGATCCAACATGTCATCTAAGGGAGGAAACTCCTATACTCAAAATGCAAATAATCAATTGTCGTACAGTTATGAACCTTGACTGCCTTGGAAAAGTATAGACAAAAACAGAATCGAATGCCTTTTCTGCAAGTTGCCATCATGTACCAACACCTGTGACACGGACAATACTAAACTGACACAAACGAATCTTGTCAGCTTTATACACAATGACTTTGACTCAGTCGTGCGTTTTATTTGCAATATGTCTACAATAAAACTTTCAAGTCAAAACCAGAGTTCTTATAACATTCTTACATTGAGTGGACGAATCCCCCTCAAAGTAGAATTTCCGCAAGGGATTATTCCTTCCATACATGAGTTACTTCCCTTACTGTTTTCCCTTCAGTATGCACTTAAAGACTGCTATGCATTTTTGTCTGTTCAATTTATTGTTAAATACAATTTGAAAAAAAAGTTTTTTACTAATAAGAAGACATAAGACCATGAAACCAATAAAGAACAGGTTACGTATGAAGGTACACATTAGCCATAACACGAAGACATCACAGAGTGTATGTACATGATAGAAATGTAAAATGCAAACCAACAAGGCCAATGATGATTCACATTACAGCAGTATATGGTAATCTTATATAAAACATAAGATTGCATGTTGTGTATATGTAGCCTTCGGACCCAAGCTCTGTTACAGCAATTCTGTTCCATTCCATCCTTGTAACACATCTTTATCTTCTAACAGCTAATGCCAATATTAAATACTATGCTCCACCAACTTCAAAATAAAATTTTAAAGATTCCTTAATATCTTCGTACCACACTTGTCTTGACAGAATAATTTTTAACATAAAAATTTTGTTAGTAAGAGTCGGTGTTAAATCAAAGTTGTCCAGTTAGTACATGTACCAAAATTAATTCAGACGATCATGCCCAGTACATAGGGTAAGCAATCATGCATATGACTCAAGAGTAAAACTACTTGAATTCACTAAAGTTGGGCTCGCGTCTATAAAATCACAAATGACAACAACAATGCTACCATCCTGTATCAATGACACACAGAGCAAGTTACAAGTCCAGCATGTCACCTGTACTAGATATTCAATAAACATAAAAATGATCAATAGTTACTGTTGGTCAAATAGTTACCATAGCAACAGTAACTAAGGCTCAAGGTATGTCCATAGATATCAATCATGCTTTGTGGTCAGAGTACAGAATGGTAAAAAAGCTTGAGTAAATGATTCATCAATCAAAATATCTTCAAAGAGTGGTCAGAAATGTTCGAAATTCTACAAACATCCAATCCAACATGTCATTGAACAAGGTCATACTTCTGAATAGGTCAAGGTCAGACATCAAACTTTCAGATTTTTGTCACAAATGTAAGAATTTCAAAGCATTTAAGTCCAATTTACTATGAAGACATTAGGATTACCAATCATTTTGGGACTTTCAACCAAGTGATAATCATTATTATGCAATAACAATGAAGTAACAAATATCACATGACAAATGACCAATCAAATGCATTCAAATATGGCAGTGTCACATTTGATTGGCCATTAGTTACTATGGAGACGAACATGAGATTATAAATAAAACAAACATATAACAACATTAACAATAAGTAGACAAGCACTTTTCCAATAGAAAAAAACAACACATAAAAGACTTTAATAATTGAATAAAAAAAGTCGAATATGACAAAAATAGCAAGCATTCAAATGGCAAGATATTACACATTACTGGCAGCATTTTGCTTTCCTTATAATACATACAATTATCATCCAATGTTACAATCAAAGACTTTCACACGTTTTATATTATGTGAGATCAAATTAAAATTGTAACATATAGATAGCATGAAACAAAAGGCTAACAATACAAAGTGTGGTTTCCATACAGCTATGTACATGATTTATATTACACTATTTACAAATTAATGATAAACTTTGATATATATACAAAACTTCATGTCTCTACAAAAATGAGTACTACTACACTACTAATCTCAACTTGTTTTCTGTACATGCAATATATCTTACATGTTCAAAGTGAAAGAACCAAAAACTTGCATAAACTCACAATGGCTAGAAAAAATAGCCCAGAGGCAGTATTTATTTAAGAATTGAATTCAAATGAAATATCGATGAAATCACATCAAGTTTTTAAGGGCAGTAATCCAGTGGTATAATATTGACTGTATGCATTTTAATGTATTTCATTAATAATTAAGTTAAAAGAATCCAACCTTATTCTACATAGTCATTCAAATCAATGGCTAGCGATACAGTATAGCACATTGACAAGTCATTGAATGATAAAACCAAGACTAAACTAAACCAGTGAATCTGAATGTCAGATCACATACTAGAGAGATTATCAAGTTTTCAGTAAGGCACATATTATGTAAGTTGTAATTTATATCTTGTTTGTAGTCATCTACTACCAAAACTTCATTTATTTGTACAGAATGACTTGAAGGCATTTTTGATAGTGTTTAAATTAGTACAGACCCCTACTTCATGCTGCACAACATTAAGAAAAAAAGCATACATATGAATATAGCACCATGATGGAACAGACAATAAGTATTTTAAACATTTAACAGTGGCAGTAATACATTCATATTCAATATAAAACAAACTAACACTCGTACATAATACACACTGAAGACATAACTCAACAAACTCGGGATGTAAGTAATTATAACATAAACTGAATATGCAAATGAGGCAAAATCTTGTAACCAAGGAGACCAGAACTTCTGATTTTTTAACGTTCCAACCTATTCAACTGTTTAAACATTGCGTACACAAATTATCAGTTGAACAAACAAGTATTCTATATAACAGTCACTTGCACACCATACGAAGAGGGTACAATATAACGTACCAAGTTTATACACGGTTGACTTCTACAGGTAGATTCTAATCTTGCTAGAGATACAGACACGATACACAAAAATATAAAAAAACTGTCTATGATTAAATATTAACCTTTGTTAAAATAGTACAATTAATTAATTTAAGACTGTTATTAGTGAAGAATATAAAACGTTGATACTGACAAGAAGTAAGCGTAGTTAACAAGTAACAGTGTTACATCTGGAGTATTAGTTCAATAAACAGGAGATAGATAGCAATGAATATAGGATCATATATCAGGACATAATGTCTCATCAGACATGATACAAGGATAGGAAAACCAGCATTCCGAGGGTTCAGTGCAAGACTATACTAACTCTTTATGTATTATATAGGAGTTAGTTTAGTCTTGCACTGATCCCTCAATTCATGTCCTCTCCATTAGCTGGAGAGTTTAGACATCTAGCGTTCAGTGCGAAACTATTGTAACAGCTTCTTAACCGAAACCAACATACGCTTGTCTCGCATCAAACACTCAATATGACGGAACAGTCACGCACCATTCCTAACGATCATCGTTGTGATGGACCGTATCTGCTGTGCCAGTAAAAAGGACATTATGTCAAAAATATGGTTTGATTACAAATTTAACAATGTTGAACTTAATTTGACTTTCTTATAGTATATTTTCATTACGAGAAATAGAAAATATAAACACAGAAGATAGAAGATCAAAAGAAGATAATGGTTCTTGCTTCAAAAGACTTCCGTAAAAGTTGTAATAATTTAAAACAAAAACCAAGCAACTGTAAAAATTGTCCAAGATAATTTACAATGTATTTTTTACCAATTATTAAGCCACAGTAGTTCTACTGAAGTCAATTATATCTAAATGATTTCAATTTGTTCAATCAAACAGTAATATATCAACATCATTCACCTCATTCAACGTTAAGTTCAGAGAAAATGTGAAAAGAGCCAACAAGTATAAGAATATACGGGAGCACATCAGTGTAGTCACTTTATATAACATCATGTTTGGTCCATGACAATTAATGCTTGTTTGTTTCAATGAATCGTATCGTTTTAAAATAAAACACAGCATTAAAAAACCCAATGGTAACTGATTTGCATAAGGAATTTTTTCATCAGAAAATCAAACTTTTCAATGCAAACACTGCCCTGAAATAGCAAAGCTGTGAATAAGTATTTATCATATCCTGAAAAGTGGTAGGTTAGTTTAACTGTGGACAGAATTTTAGCACAGATGGCAAAGCAACAGAAGTTGATGAAACTATGAAGATTCCTGATTCATTAGAACAAAACAAAGAAGCATTACTTGTCTTTATTTGGTCAATAGTGTTACTGAAGTCACCACATTGATGAGATCACACCTCTTACTTCTAATGCCCTAATATACAAACAAAGCTTATTTGAACAAAGTATGAGGCACAGTGAAAACAGTATGACAAAATTCAGATTCTACTAGCAGTTTTTAACATGATTTATGTCTGCAATTGGTGCAAAAGTGCAGTAAGTATATAAAAGACTCCACATTTTGCACAAAGCCTATTACAGTTCCATGATACTGTATTTCACCAATATCACATACAGCTACGCTTGTAAACGAAAATTGCACTTTTAAATAAATCACCGACTACAGTCCATGCAACATTTACACACCCAATTAAATCTATAGTGGAACCATTCTACAACTTACTGTTTCATTATATAGTCACCTGGACTCAATGTATTGAATTTAGAAGCATTTTTTCCGATGTTATTCGAAGGAATTACCGAATATTTAATTGATTAACTGAATACATTAATTCTGACTCTAAGCAACATGAACATCCTTCGCAAGATCATTCAATTGAAATTAATTAAGGATCCAGCCCCTAATACAAATATAACAGGTTGAAATGAATTTTCTGAGAGTTATAATAAATATCATATAAACAGTATTAAATAATTTCATTGGATGTATAGATGACACTGGACAGAAATCAGGGACTAAGGTAACTCGAACTAAATGTGTAGACGTTGCTATTTCGAAAGTTTGCTTATAACTCGTATTAGAGCACCATTTTCTTCCCGTAGTCTACGATTATCTTCTTTCAATTGATCCATTTTCTGAAACAAATAACAACAATAGATTACATAATGAAATAACCATATTAAAATTTCAAACAATAAAAATCTATAAATATGTCAATAAATATGTCAATAAAACAAAGCAATATAATAATAACAATAATAACGACCTTATTTAAAGGGGCAACACAGTTGGGCAAGCCCAGTCTTCCCTGTGAGCCTAGTGATATCATATATCTCGTAAGTAAAAATTGTACCCATATATTATCTAAATGGTAGTAAAATATCATCAGTTTATACCCTATACCATAATTCGGTTCAATTTAAAAAATATACATTCAAAATTAACAACAGTTTTTTTAAATCTCCAAAATCTTCCCAATAACATAGACTAGTAATTTAAATCAAACATCACCAGTCACTCTCGTCCGTCACACTGGTTATATTCAATGAACAATACTTAAACATCTAATTCAGAGTACTGTCTACATCAGAAATTAAGGTAAGTTAACAACACTCATACAGTAGAACATGTTAATGAACCATTCGAAGATTCTGGTAACAGAAAAATCTGAAGTTTTTACTTTTCACTTGATAACTACATGGTCTTATAGGGAAGTGTTTCTTTATAATAATATATTTACACTGCCCTCCAAAAGTCCCTTCACACAGAATTTCAAATAAATCATGTATGACCATGAAGTAAAAATTAAAAAAAAATAATTTATTCATCCCACTTCTGTTATGGATTGTTAAGATTCAACAATTTGCACATCTCGGCAGCAGCATCAATCAACCTGCATCCGAAACCAATATGAGTGTAACTGATTGATCTGACTTAAAAATAAGGTAATTTGTTTCAGTACAAATTTATAAATACTTCTACAGAAAATTATTGCTGCGTTAAAAAGCATTTTCGATTTATTGCATATGAAAATACAATGGGAAATTGCCAAAGTGTGCAGGAACTTTTGGAGGGCAGTGTATACATACATCAAATATTCCTAATTTGAAGCAAACACACCATGTCCAGAAAGTTAAGTTATCAGATGAGCAGGTTGGGTTCAGGCTAGGCGAGATTACAGATGGCATTAAAAGTGATATGATCTTAGCAACCTAAGACTTCACGACGTGTACACTTCAATGATGTATGCCCGATGGGCCTCAACAAAAATAGCTACAGTTAACTCAAAAAGGTAAAGAAAAATAAGATTTTACCAGAATTAAAATTGATCAAAAATAAATATACTAAGTGTGACAGGGTTTAAAAGTGTAAGACTTTATTGGTTTTCATTTAGTACATATCAACTCAACAAAGGGTTTGTACACATTGCATAATCATCAGTATTCATTAGAACAAACGTACTCCAGGTAAAACAAATATCTACAAAGTCATCTACGCAAGTAAACTAAACAATCATTGTAAAAAAACCATTAGAACAACAACAACAACGCAGCCTGATGAAACACAAGCCACAGAATGTGTCGGCGATTGCCAAGCTTTCTAGTAAAACGGTGTTATTTACACATAGATTGATCACATTCTCTGATGAAAGTCTGCTGTTTGATTTGCAATGACAAAATGACGAGACTTTCCACAGAGATAAAAAAAAACTGAACATCGATACTTTCTAGTACGACAATCTACATTGATTACCACAATATATATATTGATACAATAAAATGACAGGGATAAAAGCTTCAGGCAGAGAGTAAGTGCATGATAACTGAACGAAACAGAACAGTACAGAACCGAACATACTACACAATGGTCATTGCGTAAGCTTTTCGTTCACGGTTTGTACAGGCGGAGAATCCATGACAAAGACATTCTACTTATCAGTGTCAAACATAATTAGAATATAGAAAGCAGCACTCACAAAATATCATACGGACATTCTGTTCAAAACATGCAGCTCAGAATATTTTATGATTGATAGTTTTATACCACTTCCTAGTACATGGGTAAAAGCTTGATGATTTGCGAAGATGAAAGAATCCTGAAGTCTCAGGTTTATACTCGGTGTTGGCAGAAGGATGTATATCTGAAATCATCGGGGTAAGCTAACTTGGACATGCATTTCCGAAGCAATGGATGAGACCTAACGTATGCTGTTACCTATAGGCACAGTGGAAGCTCAAAGTTTGTTAATTTTAAGAAAGTTCATAGTTCTACGTAACAATCCAGCATAATCAGGTTAGGAATGGAATAGCGTACTACACAGTAAAATTCAAATCTTCATTACCAGTATATATACATCTTTAAACAAATAATACAGCACCTGATTTCAAACCAATCTAGGAATATGAATTAAGCACCCGATTTCAAATCAGTCAAGAGATATGAATATTAAACAACAACTGAGAGAAAACCTTCCTATGGATTTGAATACAGCACATGTCTTCAAACCAGTCTAGGATTATGAATATGTCTGTTTTCAAACCAGCCCAGTGACATGAATACAAAATCTGCTTTCAAACAAGTTCAGGGATATTAAAACAATGCCTGTTTTCAAACCAGCCAAGTAATATGAATACAATGCCTGCTTTCATACCAGTCTAGGGATATTAATACAATGCCTGCTTGCAAACCAGACTAGGGATATTAATACAATGCCTGCTTTCAAACCAGTCCAGGGATATGAATACAATGCCCGTTTTCAAACCTGTCGAGGGATTTGAATACAATGCCTGCTTTCAAACCAGTCCAGGGATTTGAATATAATGCCTGCTTTCAAACCAGTCCTGGGATATGAATACAATGCCTGCTTTCATACCAGTCTAGGGATATTATACAATGCCTGCTTTCAAACCAGTCTAGGGATATTAATACAATGCCTGTTTTCATACCAGTCTAGGGTTATTAATACAACGCCTGCTTTCATACCAGTCTAGGGATACTAATACAATGCCTGCTTTCAAACCAGTCCAGGAATCTGAATACAATGCCCGCTTTTCAAACCAGTCAAGGGATATGAATACAATGCCCGCTTTCAAACCAGTCCAGGAATATGAAAACAATCCAGGTATGTAAATACTGCATATTATTTCAAACCAGTCAAGGTAATATAACACCTTCATGCATACCAATCAATGGTTTGCCTGAATACATATCTTATCACTTTATAAGCAGATAAAGAAACACCATAAAACTGTGGGGCAACCAGGAATAAAAATCTGAGTCTAGATATTCAAGAGGGTTATAAACACTGGATCAATACCATACAATAATAAATACATGCACCATTATCAAAGACAGCATGCTTATTCTATCATACTCCTCATGCTCTGCGAACAAATCAAGGGTTGCAAGAATAAACTCAAAATTTACATTGTGCACAGTTCTATATGCAAAGCTGTTGGATATAAGGTGCTATGACAATACAGGAGGGTAAACAAAATGCATGGAGTGTGAAATGAAAATAATTCTGGCAGAATGGAAACATAACATGGCAATCGTGGAACAAGAAAACTTGAGCAAGATACCACAACACGATACGTCAACATACAGGTTTGAAAGAGAAAGAAGGGGTGAGCAAAAAAATTCTATATATAATTGACCAATGAAGCACAAGACAGCCAGTGTGGTTAACCACGTGGCTCCACAGTTTTACCTATTTTGAAAGCTTGGCAACCACTCGCGTTAGAGCTCTATTTTCTTCCTTAAGTTTGGCATTTTCAGCCCTTATTTTGTCCATATGCTGGAAAAACATCAAATTGTCAAATATCTGTACTGAATATTTTCTTTTAAGAAAAAAATCATCAAGTTCAACAAAAGACATGTTCCTTTAAGCATAATTTACAATATGCACAAATCAACAGTTGCTCAAACTGAAATAAAACAGTTTCATTCCCTAACACAGTGAAAAAACTCAAGATCTTATCTGTTAGCATAGTACCCAAATCATTTACCCTTTAAATGAATGCCTATTTCTAACTTCAAACAATCAAAGATTTTCTTTATGCCCAAAGAAAGCTTGATTCGCTCAATCAACTAGCATATACCAAAAAATTATATTCTTACCAACTGAATGTGATTTAAAATGAGCAAAAATACATTTAACTTAAAAAAGCCTACTGAACCAACAGCTGTGTGTAACTTTCAGAGGTAGAGAGCAGTGACCTACTGGCCAAACAATTGATATATACTCCTGCTTTATAATAGTAAAATAAAGGAAGTGATTTCACAAAGGATTGACCCTTGTAGCTCCATGTGTTTTGACAGTAACTGATCAAAAACTCTATTTAGTATCAAGGTCACTGTGACCTTGACCGTATGACCCCCAGAACATTTGAGGTCATCTACTGAACACATGTTATCAACATGCTATAATGTCTCTAGTACTTGATAAGAAACCAAATTATTTGCCAACAGACAGGAATAAAACAATACGCCACCTTATCTTTGAAAGGGAAGGCATGATAAATCAAACCATAACAGCATAATATTCTAAATATATGTTTCTATAATGTATCTAATAAATAACAACTCATGAGTAACTGTATATATGATCAATCATAAACATAAGTTACAAACATCACACCAAGCTTAGATGGACCTACCCAGGATATAATGCAGCACGATTTTCATTTAACTATTGTCCAAGTATGTATAAATATGTTTTAGCAAGGGTTCAACTCTAGATCAATGAAAGTGGCCAATCAATGTATATCCTGACTGCTAACACTTTTACTTACCAACATTATCCATGTTTTTATCATTTTTCCAAATTACATAGCAATCACACTTAGAATAGCTAACCAACCAATGGGGTAAAAAACTATCTAAAGTTACATAATTTGTTTATCCCCAAAACTACCATTTATTCCAACTACTACTCTGACCATAAAAGTTACAATTCTTAAAGGGTCAATTCCCCTCACAGTAATGTACTCTACATAAAGTAGGGTGACAGGAGAAATATATGAGGATTATCTTACCTTAATTTCCTCTTCCATTTCTGACAATTTTCGTTCTAATGCCCTTCTTTCCTGTAAGGAAACATAGATAACTGCCATTTTCTATTTTTAACACAATCAGACACATCAAACATTTATTTAATATATACAATCATGTCCTATCCGCATAATTATGCAGGATTCACTGATCAACATTCGGATTCAACTAAATTAAAGAAGTTGTTTTTACGTCCCCACACCAATTACATTCTATATGAATACAGGTCTATTAATAAATCTATTCAGTGAGTTACTGTGTCTTAAAATTATTATTGAGATCATAAATAATCAGGACACAGTTTCTAATGTTCTGGCATCATTTGTAAGCAAAATTTATTTGAATTATGAATCAGCAAGTTAGTCCATTTGCGAATATTAGCAACAAAAAAATAACCATGGCAAATAACACCTGATTTACAGTACTGGACACACAAATTTCTGCATCGTTAAGTATTTCTGTACAATTTATTGTACATGTACTCAAGGCTTTGGATATGCAGGAGAATAATCACGGAAATAAGGGCTAACATAGGACATCCAGTTCTTGGCAGAACAAACAGTAGGGAGCAGTACCGATGTTACAAAAAACTTCGAAATATAAGAACACACAAAAATATAACAAAATCTCTCAAAGCAGTACAAACCCGTTTATCGTTAGTATCTGATACACGATTGGCTTCATTTTTCCTCATTTGTTTATCTATTTCAATCTTTGCCTCTCTCAGTTCTTTCTTACACTGCTCCAGATCTCGCTTTACTCGTTCCTTTTCATATTTCTCCTCTTCATAAAGCTGTCATAAAAACGCAATATTACATACATCACATATTTTGTCTTCAGAAAACTGGGAAACTCTTGAACTAGCCAAAACTGTGTGAACTTTATCTAGAAACTTCCCAGAATTCCCAATAACTTTGTTACATGTTTTATAAAATCACAAATATATAGTCTACTAGGGTACCATTTCAACCGATATGGAAAGTCTTCAACATTATAAATAAGTTTTCTTTCATTGGTAGTTAAGACAACAATTCGGTTACACACCCACAATTCCTCTTCAGTGGAAACAGAACACATGTAAGTGAAGGAAATTGTCACAGACTAGGTTTGATTCTATGGAGGTGTAAATCCACGATATCATGTGCAGGCAGCTAAGGATAAAATACTAGTCTTGGGGCTCTTCTTACCAGTTTAGTTTGTCACGTCATTTGTGCTATTTCTGTTTTACTGGGTTTAACGTTGTTTTTCAACATTTGTTCTGTTATACATGACGGTCAGTTGACCTAACCAGTTTTCCATAAATTAATTATCAACCAGTACTAACTTACCCTTCCACAAGCAGCCATCACAAGTTCTCCATAGAGGAAGAGGAGGACGACAAATGACTGTAGCCAAATGTCATGGAAGCACATAACCTGCATTCCATGGAACCAAAACCAGCGCTATACCAACTGAGCTAACTGGGCTGGCTAATTGTGACTTATTACAACTTAAATGAATTACCCTCAATGACGGATTTCTTATCAGTACTAGCAACTACTACAAGGACTCTGAAGAGTCTGATGGAATCTTGCCCGTGTTGGTGATGGCAAGCCTCCACCTTCGTAAAGGAGTCGCACACTTCACCACAAAACCACCATGCCTCTTGGTAATAGCAGAATCAGATTCTAAATTTCAAAGAAAAGTTCAATACCAGCTTCTTACTGGACTTACACTAAATGTTTAAAAGTCTTTACCTTTTTATAATCTTTTTCTAAGGAGGGTGTTGAACGTGAGTACTCGCTGTATGAGCTAGGACGTGTTGTCAAATGGGTGGGAACGTCAGATGTAGAACCATATCTGTTGTATCTTGAACCCTGAAAATATACAACAATAAACATGTAATATATTTAAAAACTACATTTATAAATGTAAAGAGGACAAGAAACTTAGCAATACTGAATATGAAACATGTTACACAGGGGTTCTATTTGACCCTGGGGGTTGACTCTTTAACCCCAAGGATTCTGGCTGAAAGGTCATTTTTTCTCTAAAATACACGTATTTTGGCTATATAATAGTAAAATCTAGTAAAAAGTTATCCAAAGACCCCTGAGATTTAGCACCAAGCGGAACACCCGATTACAATTCAGATTTTTGTGTCATAAGAAGTCACATTCAATAACAGATGTTACAAAAAATATGAAGACATAT
Organism: Mactromeris polynyma; assembly: GCA_032209605.1. Taxonomy (NCBI): domain Eukaryota; kingdom Metazoa; phylum Mollusca; class Bivalvia; order Venerida; family Mactridae; genus Mactromeris; species Mactromeris polynyma. Next base: position 18,103,337 of record JASFXZ010000005.1, read on the forward strand.
ACATTTCAATCACTATACATTTCAATCACATCTAGTTATTTCAAAACCTTGGTCAAGTTTCCATAACAACTCTGCAAAGACAATCTAGGCCATGACAATAAGTACAACAACAAAATCACTGTTAAATATCGCATGAATTTCATCAAATTTATGGCAACAATAAGCCACCAGAGACGAATGTCTACATCAAGAATATTAGTTACAGTATATACGTTATACACACTTACATAATTTACCTTATATGGGTGAAAATGAACCTCCATTATTGAACACTGTCCTAAGTTAAATGTAAGATGGCGAGTGATCACTGTCAGGTAACTAAATCACAGATCTATCACGTATCGTGAACAGTAAAACAACAGATGCCTAAATGATTCACATAATCAACCACACATCAAACATAAGTAATTATAATTCCCACTAAGCTATGATACAATATTTAAACGTTCAGGAGTTTCAACATCCATAAATATTGTCACAAAGTTTCACATTGTATCATGTCCAAACCACTTACACTGAACTGACTGAATACAACAACAACTATACAGTTCAAAATGTTACAAAAAATATTCCCCTAAAAACACTGCATATCTATATCCATTCAATACAAATGTCGAACTTTACTCCACTTCCCGTCAAACAAAAAATGTATCAATGCACTTTATAAATACTTATTTAAACAACACACTTATATCATATATTTGCATTTGAAATTATTGGCAACAATTCCAAAACTGGCAAGATTCCTGCAACACAGCTTGCATTCTTCATTTCCACATTTGAGATCAGATCAATTATTCACCCCATTGATAATCTATTAAATTGTAAACATTTTCTAATATTAGTAAGAAATCTGATCTTGTTACTTAACTCTGCCTTGTAATCAGAATTCTTTAAGTAACAAACACCTCAATGACAGAACTTTAAATAACGAATTAAGCTAATAGCACGATCACAAAAAAGAGATAATTTAAAACTGTCAAAGCAAGAAAACTTTATTTGACTCCTCAGTGATCTGAATCACCCAAAAATTTCAACAAACCATATCCCTGCATAATTTCTAAATCGACAAGTAGAATTCAAACTTTTTCATTCCATATTTCATAAACATTAAGCTCAGATTTCCACAAAATTTTAACTAGTGATGTTTAAAAGCGCAGTATCTATTTTCTATATCAGTAAATATATGATAGATGCGACTATCAAGTTGTATTATATATTTTTACGCTGTTCACAGCATCCCGCAACATATGCTCTTTAACACACACCATGAATATTACTGGCATACAAAACCATGAAATAATGATGATAACAGCAAACACATTATTTATTTTATGTCCACAAAAAAACTTCTACTGCACTAGAAACGTAGTGATACAACATTTATGTGTTAAACAACAACTTTCTGCAGCCAAATCTGTGCCAGTGAATATCAGAATCATCTGGTTTCAAACAGAGTAAAGATCCAAACAAGATTAAAAATCACAAATAAAGATAATTTTTATGATTATATTTTCATCATACTGTACAGGTTCAGTAAAATATACACAACACTTGAAAATTGTACCAGTATATTCTCAGATACATGTACAAGACAACTTGCAATTAAAAGTCTGAGCAGTGGAGATTGAACTTGTGACCTCTGGACTCTAACCAACAAACCATTAATAGGTCAATCCATTCACAATGAATAATATCATCAAGAAATAGCAAACACAACTGACATATTAAACCAGCCCTTTCTTTATGGCAAATTTGGGGCTGATATTGGCCCCCATTCCATATATTTTCCCCCTCCATATAAAGAAAATTCCCCTTCAGTAAAATTATTTAAAATTTTAGCTTTATAAATACCAAAATTTGGTGATTCATTATGCAAATTTCCCCTATAAAAAAGACCCGCCACACTTCCTCAAAAGCTGAAAAAAATGGCTGTAATTAACTCACTTTGACTTAATTAAACAATTCCTGACATCAAACAAGAATTTGCATGTCGCAGACCAATACTAATACTCAACAATATTCTCTAAACTCCACAGCTTCAACGATTTAAGCTGGACAGTTGGAATGGTAGAGATCAAACTTATAACCACTGGACTCCAATGTGTAACCCTCCGTTGTAACTATAACCCAACTAAACCAACAAGAACATTTCCACTAGAATATCACTGACCAATGCACTGATAAATACATAAAATATATTAAACCAAGAAAATCTCAGTCAAAATAGAGCAATGGCACTTGTTTCAAACATGGAAAACCACACCACCATCAACAGTATGTCTGCGAGTAGTTTTAACAATAAATATTACATAGAATGTTTCCAAGATTGTTACACTGAGAATAGTTGAAATACTTGGAATAAATCTACATGACAACCACTGGGTAAAAAGGAGGAAAGTAATGGATACAAGACAATGTACAGAGGAATTGTAGCAAGTTGTTGCTTCCTTGTCACAGATAATTAGTCGGTACTCTAACATCCTGGTGAACGTATGTACAGAATATAGGGTAACAACAGTATAAAGCAAAGAGTAAGGAAAATTAATCATAAATATTACGCAGCATTCTGCAGGATAATTGTCTGTAATATGTCAATGAATCATCTTAGGGGTCTCGCTTCATTCTAAGTGGAGAATTTTCTCACCCTTCCAATAGGAAAGGGGAATTCTTTCACATTAAATTGCTGCTGCTTCCGAAATACAAGTAACTGTTACAAATATAACAAACTTTCAGTACATATATAATATACTAGTATTTGCTATATAGGAACAATGTATGTAAGACATTTTTTTACTACAATAACAAATTTACTACAATTTTTCTATGTTTCTCTGGGAAAGCAACCTCTCACTAAACTTTGTGGGCAAGCATACTACAGGATGGGGGAGAATGGAACTTATTTTCAGCCCTTAAAATGGACAAAATGAGGGCTTCTGTATCCAATGAACATATATGTGAACTCTCCCGATTTCTGCGGGAGGCTCCCGGATTTGACAGGCCACTCACACTTTACACGATCTCCCAATTTGCAAAGAAACATCGTAAATTTTTGCTATGGGGTATTTTTAGTTAATGCCTGCCTAGTTTGCTGAAATTAGGCGTCAAACTGATAATGGGAATGAGTAATATCGGAATACCAGTCTGAAAATCGTAAATCCCCTGTGTTCGGGGTTATATAGACGCTTTCAATCATGGAATTAAGCGCTTGGTGACACTGATCAAATTATCGATTGTTATGTTGTTTATTAAAGTTTCACATGCTTCAATGGTGTTCAGACATGACATTTGGCAATAAAATTGTTGATTAAGTGAGTTTTCTACAAGGATAACCCCCCCAGATCGCAGTTAATTCACAGAATATTGCCCTTTAACAGCTTTATTATGATCTGGTTGTAGGCATATTGCAGCCACAGAAAAAATCTCCCAATTTGGCGTCTGAAAAGGTTCCTACACATGAATGTATGAAACAGGGCATTTTTCAAATACAAACAGCAGACAAATTTACCAATATTTTAACCAATCTCATTTCTTTTATTACACAAGCTATCAGAATTCTCAGCTCATTTTACATTCTGCGATAAACTAAACGTATAAACCATGCCATAATATCATAATATACTTACTGGTAAGTCATACCAACATAAAGTGGTATTGCAATAAAGTAGCAACATCTGAATCTTATCACATTTATTAATCATAAATGGTTTATAAAAACAAACCGCTGGTTTTATACATAGGTGCAAAACAAGCAATGAATAAAGGGAGGTAATTATTACATTTATATGTAGATTTTAATCCATTTTTTTAAACCCGAGAATTACTGTAAACTACTTGTGAAGTGGTCAGCCAATGAAAAATCTGTTCTGGAAAATCCTGACCAATGGCCATTGTGTATACAAAAACGGTGTCTCAACTAGTTTTGATTCCTCATTAAGGTAGATAATTAGAAAAAACGATTTAATTTGGAGCATTTCAACAGCAATTCCAGTGTAAAATGAAAGCAAGTACATTGAAATAATTTAGATGATCTGAATGGTATGCAACATTCATTTGTAATAATTTCAACAAATTCTTAAGAGACCAAGGCATATAAAAATGAGAAATTCTGCGGTTCCCATGGAAACAGAAAGCTATCATGGAAATCAATCTATATGGACCACTACATAGAATAATTGCCAGACTTACTGGAACAGTGAACAACAATATATGCATGTTATGATAACAATCAACATCTGTATCCAAGCACAATATGCATAAGTCAAAGATCTTGTTATGATACTTATCTACGCATAATTACAAACACTCGGTCTGGTCCAAAAATAATGCACATACAACAAATTTTCCGATGAGCATGGATTAGCAGACAACAAGAAAGCCATTGAAAATAATTATGGATTACAGCATCCTCGGTACCCAGCCTATTCATAACATACATAATACCCTGGGCAAACTGGCTGTAAAAATCTTGCACTCATGAATAATTAATGAGGTGAAATACAGCGGCTTGGTTGGTTGCATGACACACACCTCATGCGATATGGAAATTGCCGAGGAGTTACGGATGAAATCGCGGTCCAATGAAATCGCGGCTTTCAAATCGTGTTAGGAAGGATATCAATAGCTCTTCACAAAGAAGGTTCCTTCTTTTTTGTTATCGTCTATCTCATTGGTCGAGACATGCTAATGAATATTCATGCATTACGAAGTTTCGCTAGCCAATTTGCCCAGGGTATCATTCATGTTATGAATAGCCTGGGTACCGAGGATGGGATTACAGTCACATTCATATTAGCAGCCCACTGTCTACATTTGAGCCGATTGTGATAAAATCTATTTAAAATCTGATTCTCATTTGAAAAAGATGCATACTTGCAGACATAGTCAGTATACAGAACCTATGTTTTATAGGCGACAACTCCTGTAGCTGCTCAATATTTTATGAAATAATGTCCATTTGCTACTCAAATACGGATAATCAGATCCAATACATAGTTCCCACATCTACAATATTTACCTCCCATGTTCTTAACTGTCGGCCATTTTGATAGGCAAAACTGATAAGCCCTTATAGGAGTAATTTCCAAATATGTGATAATTGAGAGAATACCAAGAGAATTTGCACGTGACAACCACTTTTTCTTCAACTTACTGAGCCATATGCCCACATGCGCATAATGAATAAGTTATGTTTTATAAATTGGATTAGTTTATCATTGTTTACATTATATAATTATTCCCCATAAACTTCAAGGAAAAATGCGTATCAAAATGGCCAAAAATTCAGAACAAGGGAAGTAAATATTGTAGATGTGAGAACTATGTATTAAAAACTCAGAATCAAATAAGATCTACTATAGTTAAAAAAATAAAAATAAAACATATTTTTGTTGTTGATAAAACATACTATTTCAGACTACTGCATACCATTTGTGGTTAATTATCAATTTTATTAATTAAATGACTTTCTTGTATCCTAAGCCTGGCATTAGAATACAAGTCTTGCTAATTAATAAGTTTATGTTCCAACAAAAATTTTCAACAAAGAAATATTTCCATCCATAAATTTTAGCTAGAGCATAAATATTCACAAACTTCAGGAAGGTTCTCTTTGAAAAAACAATTTAAAGTACAGGTATTATGGTTTCCATCATAACATTAACAATTATGGGAATCAGAGCAGCTGTTAAATCAATTAAATGGAGTCAGAAGAATAGTTAATGCATCTGCCACATTAAACCACTTACAGACCTTGTTTTTCACCAATTCCTTCCTGGTTTATTCCAATAATAAACCTTACAAAGGCCATACTAGCTATAACATATTTGTTACTTCTGCATTTCAATATTCATACAACTAATTTGTTTATTAATAGACATAAAAAGAACTGAAACTCCCCAGACAGACAACCTTTCCAATCAGACTTCAAGACTCACAATCCAGCAAACATGGAACATATAGAGCAACTCCTCAAAATTTGAATCATTTTCTTTTTTGACAAATATGAAACAAATTTTACACCAGGGCAAAGCCCCAAGTACTTAGAAGAGCAAGGCCTTAAACTGAAACAAGTCATACACCAGGTCAAAGCCCCAAGTACTTAGAAGAGCAAGGCCTAAAACTGACACAAGTCATACACCAGGTCAAAGCCCCAAGTACTTAGAAGAGCAAGGCCTAAAACTGACACAAGTCATACACCAGGTCAAAGCCCCAAGTACTTAGAAGAGCAAGGCCTAAAACTGACACAAGTCATACAACAGGTCAAAGCCCCAAGTACTTAGAAGAGCAAGGCCTAAAACTGACACAAGTCATACAACAGGTCAAAGCCCCAAGTATTTAGAAGAGCAAGGCCTAAAACTGACACAAGTCATTCACCAGGTCAAAGAAACAAGTATTTAGAAGAGCAAGGCCTAAAACTGACACAAGTCATTCACCAGGTCAAAGAAACAAGTATTTAGAAGAGCAAGGCCTAAAACTGACACAAGTCATTCACCAGGTCAAAGAAACAAGTATTTAGAAGAGCAAGGCCTAAAACTGACACAAGTCATACAACAGGTCAAAGAAACAAGTACTTAGAAGAGCAAGGCCTAAAACTGACACAAGTCATTCACCAGGTCAAAGAAACAAGTATTTAGAAGAGCAAGGCCTAATACTGACACAAGTCATTCACCAGGTCAAAGAAACAAGTATTTAGAAGAACAAGGCCTAATACTGACACAAGTCATTCACCAGGTCAAAGAAACAAGTATTTAGAAGAGCAAGGCCTAAAACTGACACAAGTCATTCACCAGGTCAATGAAACAAGTACTTAGAAGAGCAAGGCCTAAAACTGACACAAGTCATACACCAGGTCAAAGCCCCAAGTACTTAGAAGAGCAAGGCCTAAAACTGACACAAGTCATACACCAGGTCAAAGCCCCAAGTACTTAGAAGAGCAAGGCCTAAAACTGACACAAGTCATACACCAGGTCAAAGCCCCAAGTATTTAGAAGAGCAAGGCCTAAAACTGACACAAGTCATAAACGAGGTCAAAGCCCCAAGTATTTAGAAGAGCAAGGCCTAAAACTGACACAAGTCATAAACGAGGTCAAAGAAACAAGTATTTAGAAGAGCAAGGCCTAAAACTGACACAAGTCATACACCAGGTCAAAGAAACAAGTATTTAGAAGAGCAAAGCCTAAAACTGACACAAGTCATACACCAGGTCAAAGAAACAAGTATTTAGAAGAGCAAGGCCTAAACTGACACAAGTCATAAACGAGGTCAAAGAAACAAGTACTTAGAAGAGCAAGGCCTAAAACTGACACAAGTCATAAACGAGGTCAAAGAAACAAGTATCTAAAACGGCACGGTCTAAAAGCAACACAAACCTTTCACCAGGTCAAAGAAACAAGTATCTCAAACGGCAAGGCCTAAAAGCAGCATTCTCTGGGAGATGAGTCAGTTTCAGTATACAGCAAACAAGAAGAAAATTCAGTACGTAAAGAGAAAACATATGGTATGAAAAATGAAGAAACATAAACAGTTTGGAGAGGTGTTCATGCAATCATTCAACATGGAAAGAAAAGCCAGAAACTTGAACAAAACAATAGTCTAGTTTATTTGCCAGACTGAAAGGCTGACGATGATGGGTTTAATGAAGGATTTAGATTGTATTTGCCACATTTAAATAATCGATAAATATATCTGTGATGAGAAACTTAGGTTTCAATGTCATAATATGAAAAACTTTCATAAGTTTCTGATGGAAGTTTGAAAAAGTTGTTAATGAAGAAGATATAACACTAATTAGGATAGATCTAATGAGACCAGCATTAGGAAGAGACAAACAACAACATCAGCATCAACACCAACAGCAATTAATGGGTCAACTGGATGTGTTCAAAGAATTTATTATGTCAAAAAAGCTTGTAAAAATCACACATGTCCATCAAAATCAAATCAATAATGATAATGTTTTGATAGATTTGTAAACAAAATGTTAGTTTAAATTTTACACCAGTTGTCTCCCTTTGACCACTTCAAAATAGTAAATTCAAAATATTTTTCCAACTGACTACGAGAAGAAACATGGCATCTAATCTTGTAATCACAATCTTAAATGAAATCAGTTATGTAGGTGACAAATCACGTTAAACAGAAAAATGTTTTATAGACCAACATAACCTTTGTTTGAGGAACAATCAAATACTGAATAGAGCTGTACTCAGAATTGATTTTAAGTTTATGCTAATAAGCTACTAAATATTCATAGCTTTGCAAATAAGATTATGAGTTTATCGTTTCCGATAAGATCCATTCAAATAAGACAGACTAAGCATAGACACTAAGTAAACCATACACCAGACAGTAACACAATACACAATAAAACTTAATCCATTGGTAAAACCTTAAATTTACTTTTTCATACAAGTCATAAGATGTCAAACTGACTGAGATAAACCTCTAATGTTATGAATTCCGAACAACGATAAGAACATAAAATGTCTAAGGAACATGATAAAAAAATTGATTTGTCCGAACCGAAACTATGACACAGTAAAATACTAACTTACCCTATATGGAACCGAACTTGCCCCATATCCCGTACTTCCGATAGATGATATGCTGCTGGTCGAACCGGATCTAGAACTGTAACCGGATCCATAACCGGACCCATATTCAGATGTATAGGGACTATTTCCGTAAGCACCGGCGGTTGAACCGTACAAGCCAGAATAATTGTTCAATGAATGGCTACTACCGTACAAGCCATGGTTTGTTGATGATCCAGCATACTTAGTCAACGGACTGTAGCGGAAAGAACCGCTACCATAGGACATAACTTCCTTGGTATAGAATCCTCAGTAGCAATATATCTCCCAACACGCAAGTTAATATCTCACACTAATAAAGTCTCAATGTTTTTCAAATTCGAAAGATCCTGATTTACAATCAGCTGTTGTGAAGTTCTATTCTTTAAAATAACAAAGGTACCACATTGATCGAACTTTCACTTATCCATATTAAACTAAAACCAAAGCACGCACAAAAAACAAATAAATTGCTCAAAGCCAAACGCCCCACCTGACAGATTTACTGGGTTTGCCGATTCTAAAAACTGATCAGAAGCAGTGTTTACAATCAAGGTCATAATATCATTATACACCCCAATCTAAACAAGTGGAGCAGCACAGACTGTGTCTAGTTATTTCACAGAACAAAGCATTACAGTCGTTTACTTGTAATACGTCCATTCTGTAGGTAATAAATTGGCAATCATTTTCTCAGAAGAATATTTCAGGCCAACGGCTTGGCAGGATAAGAATATTTTGCAAAATTAGCAGCAATTAAGGACCTAGCCCTGAATATTACACATCCACGAAAAAGGAAACAGATACTAAACTAAGATTAAGAACACACTATAATGATCTAAGTTTTATGTAGCTTAACAGTAAAAATAACTTAATTGGTAACTTGATGAATCATAAAAGATCAGAAATAAGTAAAACATATACTTGAGCAGACCTCAAACAAAGAAACCAACAAAAGGAACACAGAACATTAGATGCCAGAGAAAAGGAATCAAAAATGTAAATTCTCCGAACTGACCTTTATAACCCAAACTTGATAAATACTTCAGTGGTTTGTGGGAAGAATTTGTGTATCTATATAAACCTATATATTGATGATCAGTCGGTTTTCAAGCACAAAACTCACTTAACAATATATTAATCATTATAACAAAATTCGTAACAGTCAATGATATACAACACACGAGTCTTCAAGCAACAGCTAGAAACAACAACAGTTAACTGATAAGCTTTGTGTTAAGATACTAATGGGTGAAAGTTGAACCAATTTGGAAAATCTAAACACCAATGTTCCTCCAAAAAAATTACATAAAAAACACCATTATACATGTATTAACATTCTAGTCCAAGAATTTCCCAGGTACTGCACTCATTATCCACACAAAAAAGCCACATTATCATGTTATCCACTCACACACGTACACAGTATATTCCATCAACAGTTCTCATACAGTAGGTATGGTACCTCCTATCCTATACAGTTCAAGCACCTGAAATACTATCGTGCTCTAAAGGTGGGTAAATCTACTGATATAGTGTACAGATAACATAAATACCCACATCTATTACGTACTACTTTAAAACAATTACTTAACAATAATCATTCATAATGAAAATTATTTGAATAATTGCACCCACAAAAAATGAGAAAATATCTGCCAGCTTTGTTCAGAAATATCAAAATAATTGTTTTTTATACTCTTAAGACATCAAAATTATTGCTGTACCCATAAAAAATTAACTCCTCATAAGTCAAATTAATTGCATATGCCTCAATATTGAAACATTTTCACGAAATTATAAATGTCAAATAAATGTAATTTAAAACAAGAATTGTCAATGTAGCTTGTGTTAAATTATGATCCAATATTAAACAGATATTCCATAGAATCATTACCACGAATACTCCATGAAATTAACACGCAATGCCAATCCTCATATTGCCAACAAGAATCGAATTATCACACAAGTCATAACTTTACAGTCAGTTCAAAATAGCTCCGAATGGTTTGATCAATGCTTTCATATTACAAGCCAAAATTAGGAAGCTTGTTTTAAAGTACAGTTCAAAATTCATTGCCAAAAGATCAAATGGCACTGACCTTCACAAAGCTACTTTTAATTGCAATTGAGCACCACATAAATAGGATAAACGTATTAAAATCAAAAGACCATAATAATAGCGTCTAATTTCAAAAAATAAATTCCCCTGGTAAGTACAACTGCTTAAATTTAATTCTAATCCAAGATCAGAAGATTAGTCTTAGTAGAAATTACATAATACAATGTTTTTGTTAAATAATATTCCAAACTAAATGCAAATACAGAAATAATATGACCTGGACTCAGAGTTAAACTTCACCACATACAAAACAAAACGTTTATTCCTGTAAAGTTCAACTTCCACATTAGAATGTAAACAGATTGGGTAAGTAAAATATCACACACATCCAGCTATACTCTCAATCAAAATATTTGACTGATACCTGCGATAACCTCATAGCAGCTCTTTTTATTCATAGCGGGCAGAGTAGGCACAGAGAGCGAGCTAGAGTTTACTTTTAATTTCAACTTATTATTAAAATCAATTGTCATACAAGTGCGAACAACTAAATCACCCTTGATAACTGCCTGCTAGGTTTCTAACCTGTAATAGCCCCTAATTCAGTAATTATGAAGACAATGAAAGAATCTTGGCCTCAGCAGAATTTGAACCCATGACCTTAAGATGAGAGTTTTGATGGTGTACCCCAACACCAGCATGGGTCCCTGAGCAGGGCCCGTATTCACAAACGTTTTAAGACTGAATCTCGGACTTAGACTTTAAAATGGTAAAATTTCATTTTGTTCATACGTTATTGTTACACAATATATTTTGATAAAACATGGCAAAAGTGTAGAGTAAGTAACAAGAAATATTCAGGCAAAAATTTATCTGTTTAAATATAATGAAAACGAAATGCTTGTAAATTTATTTTTTTCAATTTTGAAGTCTAAGTCTGAGATTCTGTCTTAAAAGGTTTTGAGAAAGGAAAAGGAGAGAATAGGGAAATATCATACACAGGAATGCCTTTATGATGAATGGACAAAGTAATAAAAGGAGTGAAAATGATATTTGTTGAAAATGTTAAACCCATTTAACATCACACTGACTGAGATGTTGTTAGAGAGAGACAGACAGAGAGAGAGAGAGACAGAGATGATGAAGAAAAGCCGCAGATGTTCAAGTAGAAACCTTGGAAATTTTAAGACCAGTTTATCATAGGAATGCATCAACACAGTATTATCATTGGCATGATAAACCAGTGTACAATTCTGGGCAAGGTACAAGATGTACACTGAATGAGTCATCTCACCACCATCAATAGTTTCAATTGAGATGAATTCCAATTTCAGATAAGAAGATTATGATAAAACAGAATCCTACCAGAACACAGCACTGCAGGTAATAAAATCCCCGGATATTTCTACAAAGTACTTGCAATCAAAACCGAGGGAGAGGATGATAAGAATAATTTCTCTCTAGATTGTAAACAAAAATTTGATATTTTCCCACAGTAAACTTTCTTAAAATATATATCTTAGGTGAAGTTCGATATTAGGAGCCAAAATGGAATTAATCAAAACTGAACAAGTTTTATTGGGAGCAAGTAACAATAGATTAACAATAAATTGGAGGCGCAGTGCTCGAGAGGTAAAGACCCTGACCCCTTATCCAAAGGTCGTGAGTTCAAGCATCGCGATGATCGGGGTTTTGACCCCGAACTTCACAATCCCGAAATTTGGTGTGAGTACTGGTTAGTAACCCAGGAGGCAGTCATTGAGAGTGATTACTGTAATTTGTAAGAACTTTTTTCACAATCGATGTAAACTAAATAAGTTTTAAACTTATATAACAATAGATAGTCTTTGTTAAGTGCTTAATACCCGTATGTGTTCAACTGTTTCAAATACAATGGACAGTTTTAACACCAAAGAAAAACAGTGTAAGCCTGACTGAAGTTAAACAATTTGGAAATAGTTTTGAAACTCAGGCTTAATTGACTGTCTATTTAATGGGTATAATAATTCGAGGGCCCAACGCAACACTGTCGTAACTCCTATAGATGTATTTATATAGGAGTTATGACTGTGTTGCATTGGGCCCTCGATATGTCAGTTACTAGACTTGTTTGAATCACTTTGCTACATTCTATATTCTGCACAACCTAAAGGGAGATAATTTATGGTAAAATAAAGTAGCATATTTGTGTTGATAGAATGACTGTAATGGGAAATGACAATAATGTACAAATCTGCAAGCACAGTACAGCTGGTATTTGAATCATGTACATGTACGTTTCATTATATCTTGACATACCATTTACCTTGACTTCCAGCAAATTTAGAGAATGTGCCTAACAATTTAAACAACCCAGACTTGGTGAGATATTTCATGTACAATAACTAGCTGCAACAATTCATCCAATCAAAACAAGGCCTAAAAATTTGAGCTTGTGAAAATCTTGTCTTTTAATCTTATAATGAACAGTAATATAAGAACACGATTCTTTCAATCACAAACCCCTTTAAGGGACAACTGAAGCCAATCTGAAGATGTACACAAAACAATAAGCAATGTGCGTCACGAACGTCTTCACCTCATTTTGTTGTTATTGATTTCACACCCACACACCCATTAAACTTCTGTTTGCATGTTGCATACATGTACACAACATAATTCTCTCCACACTTTGAAACCAGTTTTAGTGGATAAGTATATAATAATTGGTTTCTTCCATCAGCCACATCTGTTTATTGTAAATACAAGAGCTAGCTAATTGCATTACATAATCACCATTTGATCATCTTATCTCTCTGGTAAAAAATATCTTGGATGGATCCGATTCGCTAATTAGATTTTGAAACAAAAAACAACAGCAATTAAAAATATTTCTGCCCGACAGTTTGCTATTACATTACAATTGTGTTAGCAGGAAATGAACATCAACACTATTACTAGACAATTATTCCAGTGCAGAAGCTCTCCCATAAGTATCCACACAATCTCACAATACCAGTCTTCACAATAATTTTTTTAAGGACTTGCCCATTTGGGCAGACAGCTTGCAATTTCCACTTGCCCGAATTCATTTTCATTTGCCCACATAAAATTAACAGCTACGTCAAAATAACCAAAGAAACATCGGAAACGAAAACTGGTAACGATAGTTGATGAAAAAGTGCTGTTACACAAACAAAATTGACAAAAAATGAAAACCAGTCGAAGTATTCATCAATTTTTGTGACAGCTTGGATAAAAGCTAGTATAAAAGGACTCATATTTACTAAAATGCATCAACTTATCCAATCTTGTTAAGGGGTTTAGGTCATATACATGGCTAGGGTCATGTAGTGACTATGCCAGCTATTTGGGTGAAGGAATACCCGGGCCGACACCTGGATAGAACCACGGACCTTCCATAAGCCAGATGGATGGCTTCCCCGGGTGGGATTCAAACCAGCAATGGTGAGGGGCAAAAGGTCTTAAGTCGAGGCCCCTACAACTTATCAAAGCATGTATTGGTGTACCAGAGCAAAACAAATTTCCTCAGACAGCTTTGAAGAACTGTAACATTTTAGCAATAAGCATAACAAATGTCTTGATCATAGCACATAAGTGTGGTTTTCCTACTAATAGTTCTGTCCATTAATGATAATTATTATCTTCGCCTATGAGTACATTTATATGATGATATGAGAGCACTTATCTATCAATCTATCCAACTAGATATGTACAAATATTCCAAGAATGTGTTTGAAGAGAGTAAATACAAGTGTTATATAGGTCAACAGAGGCAATTATGAGTATTAGGAGTAAAGATTCACAGTAATATGTTACCATTCCCTAATTAGAAACAGTCCTTCAGAATGAAAATATGTTTATCCTAACTACATGTCATACTTTCATAGTACTTTCATAGGATTACATGCCATATTTCAAAATATTCTGTGAGATATTTGTGGAACATTTTTCAGTAAATGTTAAGTTTTTTACACTTGAAATTTCTCAGATATTTCACATAATCTAACCTCACCCCTTTCATGGCTTGAATATAAACCAGCATCCAGACTGGGATCTCATATACCATAATAATTTTCATAGTTATTATTGCAGTTTTTCATCCGGCCTTAACTTAAGCTTAATGAAGAAAAAACACAGTCATAAATATCCATGAATTGTTCATTTAAATATAACAGAGCTTTAAAAGACTATAGAATATCCATACAAGCCTCATAAAACTGGTACAAAAAAATTGCTTTATAGTGAACACATGTTTGTAAACATAAAAACAATATCAAAATTTTATGAAACTGTTCTGAAAATTTAAACAAAATGAAAACAAAAACTTGAATAACAAACATATCACAGTAAAAACAATCTCAAATAGTTAAGTGAAATTCGTTTGTAAATTTTACTAATTTTGTACAAATTTTGGCCAGAAAGATGAAATAAAATTGCTGTTGTCATAAAATTGCCTCCATGGAGAGAAATGAATAGTTTTACATTTGATTTTTACCACAGCAAAGAAATATTGAAGAATTCTTTAACATTGATTACTTGTGACAATTATGTCCATTGACTGTTTACAGCATTATCAATCACTATTGTGCTAATCCCGAGTTAAGTAAGATAAGGTCGGATAACCTTACACACTAATAAACACATTTCCGATACCATTCCATACCAAGCCTTCAATTATCTGTCTCATTTGGTAGATTATAAACACCATTATTTACATTACAACAAATAAATACTGAATGCTTGTACACATTTATATCTCTACAATTGAATTGACTTCTGATTACATCAATTTAAATCAGCAGTAGAGGTTAATTTAAACTTATTTGATTAACAATGAAATCAATCGAAGTTTACAAAAGATAAAATCATTCAGGTTCAAGTAAAGTTTTAACGACTTTCATATTTTATGCCAAGGGAAGTGGTAGTGAAAGGGGCACAGTAGTGTAGTGGACAAGATGTCAGCTGCTCAACCCGGAGGTAGTGAGTGTTCAAACCCCATGAAGATCACATCCACATTCCCTATAAGATACCAGTACTGCATGCTACAGTAAGTGGCTTTGGGAGGGAGTCAAATCAAATAAGATAACGTTTTCATCACAAACAAGCTAAGTTAATTGGTACACATATATTAAACTGCTATCAATTAAGAAGTAATTGCTTCAATCCTGCAAGATTGTAATGGCCTCGAGTGAGATAAGCCTTATAGGCTTATTGAGCGCCCATCTTTAAATAAAGAATTATCAAGATTACATTTCAGGGGGTGTGATTGACTCAAGAGCTGAAAAGAGGAAAATAAATTTCAAGACGAGAGGTTTGGGGGTCGCTTTAAGGAATTTTGTATCCTCCCCTTCCCAGCAAATTTCCTCCTTGGATTTTCGTGCTTCACCAGATCGACCCCAACCCGTAGAATTCCGCAGAAAAAGCACACCCCTACATTTACATCCCCTAATCATGACCCCAATAATACAACAATTCACCAAACAACTGTAACTTTTGAACAGTAAACAACAATCAACTAGGAAAATGTCTACACAAACAACAGTGTACCAATTCTGAACAACAATGCCATCTACAATATTCCTGCACTGCCGCCTGCACATTTTTTCAGAAACAACATTGATACATACAGTAAAAGTAAAACATCATTACATACACTGATATCATACCAAGTGCCGAGTTTATCATAAGGAGTTCGGCCATAGAACTTACATACCAAGTATTTGAGGTATAACTGTATTTGAGTGTACCACATTTTTTCAATATTGAGCCATTAAACGCTTCCACCCACATCAAGATACATAAGAACAACGATTTTCTCGAATATTTCAGGTTCCAAGATTTAGGCAATTCAGCTGCAAAATTAACTAGAGGGCCACACTGCCCTTATATTGCTCATCTGAGTACACTACAATACCACTGAATGTGCCAATAAATTGGTCAAGGTTCAGTCAAAGTCCACTCACCAGTTTAGGAGATTAGTCGTTGTTTCCACTATATACACAAAGGGAACAAGGCCCCCTCCCAGCTCTTATCGACACCCCTGCAGTATGTTCTGTCTTGAACGATCAGCAGAGCAATAACAACAAACGCTTAACAATTCTCATAAGTAACTCTGCAGGGCTTTTTCTAGCTGTCCTAAAGGGCTACATATTGCTCCCCAGGCTGTAAACTTATCTCTTTTCAAAAAGTGGGGATAAAAGAGGTCTACTTTTTCTTTAAATTATTTAATTATACCTTTGTGCTCCATGCAGGTGAAATAAATATTTTGAGTTAACGCCTCCGATTTGAAAAGAAGTAGGATAAGTAGGGCTCTTTCAAGAAAATGTAGGGGAAAAGTAGGGAGCAAGTAAAACATTAGGGAAAAGTAGGAAATGTAGGACCCATTTGACAGCCTGCTCCCCATTCCTTGCATTTTGCCTAATCCCCTTTATATCATGCCCTAGACTGGGAAATAATACAACCATCAATGTACTAACCTTATCATCTATTTCTGTTTTAATATCAGTATCCTCTTTATTTTCCTTGTCCTTCTCTTCTTCATCATCTTTGTTCTAGTAAATGAAAAATATTTACCAAAATAAATCACAGTAAAACGAGTTTATCTCAATGTGGTACGACTGGTATATTTATTACAAAACATCAAACATAGATATACCAGTATTCAAGTCCATTTCATTGATAACAATAATTTTCAAAATCTGTCTGGACCTTATTTTGTATGTTAAGATTTACATTTCTAGTGAACTTTGCTCTGAAATTGCTTGTATTACATCTTCATTATAATTAGGGATGTCAACGAATGGCAATTTTGGTATTCGAATATTCGGTCAACCTTCCCAACTAATATTCAAATATTTGAACATTCGACCGACTGATTTAATAATAATACATTTGAAATTCGAAGTTTAACTTTATGCTTATCTATTTTGTGTTTTAAACTGATCACGTAAGTTGTAAAACACACGATTACTGTTTAAGTGTCATCACCACAGTGTTATATCTCTCTTGCCCCCAAATATATAGAACACCAATAAGAAATGAAATAGATGTTACAAGTAGGAACATGCATACCGAGGGTTCAGCGCAACACTATCCTAACTCCTATGTATTTATATAGGAGTTAGGATAGTCTTGCACTGGACATCTGATACATAAAATTGCAATAGTTTCATACAAGATGTCTGATATAGACAGTCATGGCCAGTGTGTAGAGTGATGGAGAACTGCCTTATGAACAGACATAGACTCTAAGGAAAATATTTAACAAATATCAAGTTGTACTGGGGAAGAAACACACAGAGGGAAAAGACTGTTAGCTAATGGTCATCCCAGGTTGGTTTACCAATTAAACAAAAATGTTCTCAGTCTGTGTTGATATATATTACAAGCCTTGGTGTCATTATATGTACATGTTTTGTCATATGTGCAATTATTACAGGATAAAGACAATCAGAATTCTTGCTCTTTTAATAGTTCGATTCCATACCTCTAATAGTTCGATTCCATACCTTTAATAGTTCGATTCCATACCTTTAATAGTTCGATTCCATACCTTTAATAGTTCGATATCATACCTTTAATAGTTCGATTTCATACCAAGACCAGTGCAAACATATATGATGAAATAGAGACGACTGTACTTAAAAGATACTGATACTGATTCTCTGATGCCCACTAAGTAATTATGACCAATTAATAATTCAAATTATATAACCAACTAATCTTGCAACTTTGACAATACCTGATAAGTTTGTTATAATGTAAATTTTAACATTATTCTTACATTAGATTTCATTAAGATTATGATGAAATAGCATAAAGAAATTAAGCATTGATTGGATTAGTCTAGTGCATACTGAGGGTTGACTCAAAACTATTGTAACTCAGTTATGATAAAGAAGCAGTAACAGTAGTTTTGTAACAACCCTTTGAAATATCATTGAAAACCTTTCGCAAAGGGAACTTCTGTTTATAATTCAACTACAACATATAACCAAAGATCCAACAGAAACTATTTAAGCATTTTCTGTTCAATACATGATTCTTCATTTTGTCAGCATAATACATTTCTCACAAGTGTAGGACAAAATCCCCTCCGGACAAAATCCCCTTCGCTCATTTTGTACAAGGTGGACAAAACCCCCTTCATGACTTTTACAAGTAGGACAAAACACCCTCTGATTTTTTTTTCCACAGTGGACATAACATCCCTATAAGTATTTCATCTTTGCCTTTGTTATTGTTGCAAAATAGCTTCTTGTAGCTTGGGTTTTGAAAGACAACAGTATAAAATGGTTATTTTTTAAAATGTTTTTCAACTGTGGAAAAAATATCACAGGGTGTTATGTCGAACTTGTAAAATTCATGAAGGGGATTTTGTCCTACTTGTAAAATTCATGAAGGGGATTTTGTCCTACTTGTAAAATTCATGATGGGGATTTTGTCTGCCTTGTGCAAAATGAGCTAAGGGGATTTTGTCCGGAGGGGAATTTGTCCGTATACCATTTCTTACAAATAAGGGCTCTGTCAAGTACCAAACACATTCACACACAGACAAACCCTAGGGGTCCTGTCCCCTGACCCCTGTCCCTGGACGTAACACATAACATAAAACATTACAGATTTAGCATCAAGCAATATGTCCTGTTTCGTGCAAGGAGAGTATGACAGTACTCATTCCGTAATGCGTAGGTATGAAGAAGTAGTTTAGAATGTACTGCTTAAGGACTTACCATACTAAACACCTGAAGTATCATTTAACATAGAATTCATGTAAAAATAGTGGAAGCTATATAGAAGTGTATCTTGTTCCTTCATTCATAAGCATTCAGACGCTATTGCTTTCAGTCCATTACGTGTTTTTTCCGCTAATTTTTGATCGTCAAATTGATAGAGGCTGACCAAATAGTGGTACAGATTGCTAAGTAAATAAATAACAGTTTATGTTCAAAGTTAGGTGCAATCACACATAAAATACTGTACACATAAAACTCAACCCAGTGACAAGACAAACCAACAAATCCAAACACAAATCTAACTATCCAGGGTATGTGAAATATGTGCTCATTTTAATTAATAAACCTACTGATTCATCGCCTAACTGTGCAGCACTCTCTCTTATTTTCTGTATCGTCTGTATAAAATCAAATACAGAAATGGAATGGATAATGGCTAAGTTATAACATTCCCAATAGAAGATTGGGACAACAATGATAATGAAACTGATATTTCTTTCATTTGTTGCAAGTAATGATAAATTTGATATATATTTTTTCAATGGCTTGTTGATGGAATTATTTTGTGTTATAAATGTATGATTTTAAGGTCACACTTAAGCAAGATTCTCCATTTGAGCACTGCTATGGGATTTCCAACCTCTTCAGTAAGTGACGTCATTTCAAGAAAACGCAGCATGTGATGACATTATTTGCAAGCAGGAAACAATATTTACTCCACATTGTCACATCGTTTTTATATTGCCATATTGGGCAAATATTGCTTACTGTCGGTACATGGTGACCTCACATGTGATGTTTTCTGTAAATGACGTCACTTAAAGAAGAGATTGGAAATCGTACAGCGGCGCTCATTTCATGAATGCGCATCAACTTACTGCTTAAGTCATTAAGGATGATAAAAAATTTGACACTTTTTCTACAACAGCGTCACTCTTTGACAAAGCAGCATTCCAAAAAATGAATTAATGTCCAAAACATATAATGATCTGCATACCTCAGGAGTATAGTTAGCTATGCCAGTGGAACGACGTTCTCGACGCATTCTACGACTACGTATTGCTGCGGATTCTGGACGTTTTTCGTCTTGATCGTCTTTGGCTGTTTCGGCTAGAAATATAAATACAGAAAACCTCAAATATAATATTGAAGTTGAAAAAAGAGCAAAACTGTGAAAATGGACTTGAAAATAGAGTTCTTAATTTTTGAGATGGTCTCTTATTGAGGTGGTCTTTAAGTGAAGCTTTATTCTTCTCTTATTCAGTTCATGGCAACATCAAGAATTGTAAGATATTATGTGCCAAAGTCAAGTTTTTAAAGTCTTGAATTTTCTGTAAATTTATAGGATTGTCACTTTTTTTAATTTCTTTTTTCCAGATTGTTCGGTTCATGCTGTGGAATATTGACTATTGAATATCCATGAGAGCATAAGGGTGTGTTTGCCTTACTGCGGAGAAGTCTTAAAACTAAATTAAAAGCCATCAACTTATACAGCTTATATCGAAACTTTGATGAAACACGACATGGTAATGGTGTAAACAAACCTTTTTCCCTTTCTTTCTCCCGATCTCGTCGTAATTCTATACGAGAGCTATCATCGTCTGTATTACGTAATCTGTCTGTGCGTAAGGAGGCTGACCTAGTTAAATTAGCGTTAGTGCCAGTATTTGCTATATCGGCCACTGACAAGGCATTACGTTCAGAGCGATCCGAACGATTTCGAGGTACATATGCTGAAAATATAAACATAAAATGTACATCAATCATATAATGTGTCAAGGACAATAATATCGCAATTCTTTTTAAAATGTTCATAATTAACTGTCCATATTTATGTGGGAATGACGAAATGAAAAATTAATGAAATTCACATAAAATTATGCACTTCTTTCTGTAGTAGATAAGACCAGAAATAACTAAAAATACACAAAATTCATGAATACTTTAGTCAATGCTAATGCTTAGAATGTCCTATATTCCTTAAGCAGGACCATAGAGATAGACTGATAATGTTAGGATTTAATATTTAGCACAAAGGATCACTCACTTCAGTGTGACTGATATGAAACCAATCGATGCTCCAAAAGACTTGCTTTAAGAAAGATCATAATCATCGCGCCCTTAAAAAATGTCGTACAGAACTAACAATGCGTCGTTAAAAAATGTCATACAGAGCTAACAATGCGCCGTTAAAACATGTTGTACAGAACTAACAATGCGCCGTTAAAACATGTTGTACAGAACTAACAATGTGCCGTTAAAACATGTCGTACAGAACTAACAATGCCCCGTTAAAACATGTCGTACAGAACTAACAATGCCCCGTTAAAAAATGTCATACAGAGCTAACAATGCAACGTTAAAACATGTTGTACAGAGCTAACAATGCGCCGTTAAAACATGTTGTACAGAACTAACAATGCGCCGTTAAAACATGTTGTACAGAACTAACAATGCCCCGTTAAAACATGTTGTACAGAGCTAACAATGTGCCGTTAAAACATGTCGTACAGAACTAACAATGCGCCGTTAAAAAATGTTGTACAGAACTAACAATGCATCGTTAAAAATGTCGTTCAGAACTAACAATGCGCCGTTAAAAATTGTTGTACAGAACTAAAAATGCCCCGTTAAAACATGTCGTACAGAACTATCAATGCGCCGTTAAAACATGTCGTGCAGAACTAACAATGCACCGTTAAAACATGTCGTACAGAGCTAACCACTTGCAAGCTACAAGCGGATGAAACAGTATTTCAAGAGACGTATTACTCCAAGCATACATTGATACTTACTTGAATCTGTGGGATAGAAGCTACTAGTGGGAGCACTATTTGCAAGATCTCTATCTGCACGGGACCGTCGAAAACTACTGCTTCTCGTACCACTGGTATCATCCTGAACCAAGAAATGGTAGATTAGAGAAACGTGATTACAACAATACTTCAGTTGTAAATTTCTTATTTAAATAGGGAGCTGTCTATTGGTTGCACCTAATCAATGGCCAAACTTCAGTTCAAGTTTTTGTAGACTTTAACACCCTGGCATTTTTTTCTTTACAAATTAATTTTCATCTGGCTAAAAGGTAATATCATGCAATTTGTGAACATTTCATAATGCTATTCAAGGCAACAACTATAATGCGGTTCTTCTACTGTTTTGAGTCCAAAACAAGTATTTATGGTAAGTATATCTATTCAAAAAGGCATTTAAACTAAAAACCCTAAAGTGGTGAAGAGTCGATTGATCTTTTATGACCAGACAGGGGAAGATACTAATTCAGCATTTATGAATAAAACAATAGCTATAAAGTATGTGGTATGCTTTGAAGTAAGGAAATTTCCTCTTGTGGTCACCTCTTTTTTACTAGCGTCTATATCTCTATTACGTCGCCATGATGATATAGATGAACTATCTGAATCCATAGAAGAATTAGTCCGTCGTAAATTAACATCACCACCTGACAATCGACTATAAATATCTTTATCACTAGAAGTTCTATTAGGTACAGAATCTGTACTGTCCTGAGATTTTTTATCGTCACTAGAGCTTTTGTAACGGTCTGATGCGGACAACGGGGTAGTGGTAGAAGCTGATGATGTGGTTGAACTGGGATCCACAGGTGGAGGTTCTGTCTTACGAAGAACTTCGTTTGCTTGTTGAACATCTTCCAATGTGACGCCCTGTAAAAATTTCACTTATTGTTATTTTACACATCATTCAAGACTGAGTATATACGTCAAATGGCTAATGTACATCGTCTTACTGTTCAAGTAGCTTACTTGTTTTAATTCTAACAAACATTAATATTTTACAATAAACCAGAAAAATAGAATATAAAATGTACAAAGCATAAATACAACTCAGTAATCTCAAGGGACATTTTGATAATATTTTGCTGGATTTTACCATTTTTAGCCAAAATACCTATAATTTAGAAATTCAGAATCCTAAGGGTCAAAATATGGCTTGTTAGAAATTTGAGGAGTCAAAGGGTCAACTCCAGGGTCAAATGAAACCCCTGAAGACTATCTTAGATCCATCACTCACATCTTTAAAAAAATTCAACATTTAACCCAGAACTTGGATATACAACAGTGCATGTTCAAAGACAAATATTTATTCTGCCATTTAACTTTTATAAGAATTGCCTGAGTGTTTGAGAGGGATTTTTCAGACTTTTGATTCAAGTTAAACTCTTGAGTATTTAAGATAACATACTTGAGTAGATCTTCTAGTCTCCCTTGCACGTTTGGCTCGGACTTTACGTAACATCTCAGTTTCCTCATCCCTCTTGGGCGGTTCATATGACCTGGAATTAAAAGAACATTTTATAATGCAACACTAATACGTGAAGCTCAATAACTAACCATCACTTGAACTCATTCAATTAAACATCCAGGCAAGATATGGAACAAAAAACCAAACGGAGGACCAAATCTGTATACTACGAAAATTGCACAGTTCAAAGCTATAAAATTTCTTGCATAACAATCATACAAAATTTACTTCTCAACACATAAAAGGCCAAATAGCAACTACTGTCACTTCAGCTTTTATAGATCTTATCATCTTAAGAATAATTTGTGTACTTTGAGTCACTGCATTTTTTCAGAGCAATTGCACATACATCATAAGCTGCTGTTAGCTAAATGATAATTATTTTTACTAAAACAATTCAAACATTTTCCTAGTCAACATTTTAACCACAATCATTTTTATAACCGAAATTGTAATAGAGTAGTTCCAGAAACCAACACTAATTACAAGCATTTCAAAAACATTTGCAGTAAATAAAACTTGACTTGAGTATTGGTCGAATCGATGGATGCTCCCCAAAGTATATACATGAGGAAAGGACTTTAAGTATGTTGAAAATCATCGAACCAGAACATGCCGACAATATGCGCATCACTTGGTAGTGAAGCTTCCCATTAAGTTTCATTGAATTCCGGTGGTGGATGCCGAGATATAGCGTGGACACAAACGCGGGACGGATGGACGTGAATACTAACGCAGCAGTTATGTATACTGAATTACAATTTATATGTTCATTTTTGGCTTATCATGTTTAGCTTTTCATTAAAACATTGCAGAAACTCCAGACATGAAAAACTTTCATTCTTCTATCAAAGTTAGCAAGCGTTGCATAGAGAACTTCTGTCACAGTAAGCTATGTAGAAGAGTAAATTATCAAAATAAACTATTAACTACACAATAATAAAATAAAAACTGCAAATTGATCAAAACAAACACAGAAAAGAGTACACTTCCATGCTTCCAAAAATCAGTAACATTCCAACACAGGCCCATTTATGTTGACTGTATGAATAGAATCAAAATGATGGACGTGATGATAGATATATGAATGGATTAGAATGTCTTCATAGAGTTGTGCAGAAACATGAACCAGTCCTTTATATTTCTGCATATTTTATTATGTTTCAAGTTTTCAAATATGTATTATTGGTTTGTTTACAAAATAATGCGATGGAGTAATAGACCATAGATGAAGGACCTCAGCGTATTGATATCACACAAGTAACATGATGATTTATCTCATAACACATGGTTACTTCTGAGAATTTTAATGGTAACGAATGTGCAACTCATAACACATGGTAAATTCTGAGAATTTTAATGGTAACGAATGTGCAACAAAAGACCTCTGATGATTCACAGACGATTGACTAATATGATACAGTTCAGATTAAAAGTTTGGCACAGAAATACAGTAAAACCTCACTTTAAGACCACCTTAATAATAAGACCACCTCAAAATTAAAAACGCAATTTTCATTTCTATTTTGACAGTTCTGCTCTTTGTGCAACATCAATATTAAGACCACCTCAATATTGAGATAAATTTTCAGGGGTCCAAAGGGTGGTCCTATTATTGAGATGTTACTGTATTTTAATTCAGTCTTGGTATAAGAGGCAGTAAATCAAGATTTGCACCAAACTCTGGAGATGAAGATGAAATGTAATGAAGTGATAACTTACTTCCTATAATGAGTAAATGAGGAAGTGGGGGTAGTGATTGTGGTAGAACTGGAGGTTGTTGATACAGTTGAAGACGTGGTGACAGTTGCCGTGGTAACCGGTAGTGAAGAAGGAGTTGATATTCTATTATTAGTAACATTCTCCCTGTCTGCAGCTTCTTTGTCTTTCTCCGCTTTTTCCCGTTCCTTTTCCAGTTGTTGTCGTTTTTTATACGAGACAAAGGGCGGCGTAGAAATCTGATTAATACCAGAGCCGGCAGAGTATCGATAAGGATTTGTCAGACCCTGGGACCTGAAATTATCAAGGTCAAGGTCATGCAACATGCAGATAATTAGTAGATGAAGAGGTCGTACATCTCCAGCCATGCTAGAGATCGATCTAGATGAAATATTCTGCATGTTTAATGTAGGAGAACAGACATGTAAAAAATTGAGTTTTTACAAATCAACTTTTAAATGTTTAGTTGAAACACTTAAGGAGGACAAAAATGAACTAGAATAGTGATAAAACAAGATGATACAACAACATATAGTTGAAGATGGTAAGTTTCATCAACTTACATACATGCTAGATAAATGAAATATATAAGTTATAATTTTTGAAGAAACATACTTAATGACCATTTAATGATAACATAGAATCACCAATGAGGCATAACCACATCAGATGTTACGAATACTACACCATTTTTAAAACTTGTACAAAATTTAAGGTGGCATTAACAAATTTCTATCTCCATTTTGCTTTGGCAAAGCAAATATACAAACACTAGTGAAATGCTTTTGATCCTTTCCGGAACATTATCAACATAAGACTTTTGGGAACATCATCAACATAAGACGTCATTCCTATACTTTGAATAAGGAAATTTATTGAGGGACAGTCAATTTAAATCTTAATAAACTGTCAATTTCTGTCGACTTTTGTCGAAAAAAGAAAACTGACCATTCTAAATTCCCAATAGTTATCTGGGATATTTTTCAACTGACATGTGTAAATTTATTGAGGGACAGTCAGTATAATTCTTAATAAACTGTCAATTTATGTCAACTTTTGTCGAAAAAAGAAATCTGACCATTCTAAATGCCCAATAGTTATCTGGGATATTTTTCAACTGACATGTGTAACACTGGCATATATAACTTACAAGTATTGAAGGTGAATACGACGAGAAAAATGTCATAACAAAGCATGTACACAATGATAAAACAGCAAAACTTACAATGAAGATAATAGATATACAAAAATGTAATGTTTATAATTACAGATGAAAACATAGCCTATTGTGATAAGGATAGAGAGAAGAAAGAAATAACAAAGAATTCTGAAGGGCAATGACCTGAAATAGACAGAAAAAGTTAAAAGAGAAACAACATACAGCTGATTTCTCACGCAAAACCATTCAAAAACCACCTCAATGATATAATGAATATACCTTCTTTTTACCCAAACAGAACAACAGACAATGGTCAAATACCAGACAGACAAATCTTAGATTCGAACACAATCCATTACTTCCAAAATGACAGCTTGTTGTTATTGCTTTATCCTATTAAGTAACAATATCTTCACTGTTATTCCAGCAATACATACTGATTGTATCGTACATATCAACTTGACAATTTTGGTCAAATTCAGGGATTTCAACAGCTAGTGCTTAACTGTTGTCGATCACATATCATTTCGAAAATCATGGTTCAGTCAACCGAAAAACAAGAGTAAATAACATATAATGAAATAATGTTAAATCACATGTCACTTAACTCCATGTTGATATCAAAAAAGGTAAGGTTATATGTGCAAACTCAGAAGTAAAGACAGGAGTGATATTGTTGTGAAAGGGAAGTCCAAAGAAGATAAGTCATCAATATTAAATTCTGATATTTTTGCTACATTGTCGTGGTCAATTAACGAGGGTTTGAGAACGGGCAACTATAAATATCTGTGCTTTCATATTTTGTAGTTTCGTGGACAGTCTTTTTTTTAGCCTTTTAGAATAAAAATTAATCTATTTGAAGTATTTTTTAGTCTGTTTTGGATTGGAGTCATACAATAATAACCTAATAAGGTAGGGTAACAGACCATGTATTTGCACACTCAACAGATGACTGTACAAACACATTAAGTAGCATAATCATTGTCTTAATTATCCTGCGCTTAACGAGTAAATCTGTTCATACTTTGTAGTGAACCAGTCAGAGCATAAACCAATTACATTCAACTCTCATTATGTCGAATTCGCTTAAGACGAATTTTC
The DNA here is from genome assembly GCA_032209605.1 of Mactromeris polynyma. Lineage (NCBI taxonomy): Eukaryota > Metazoa > Mollusca > Bivalvia > Venerida > Mactridae > Mactromeris > Mactromeris polynyma. The sequence goes on from JASFXZ010000005.1 coordinate 18,130,970, forward strand.
CTCGAAATTTTTCGTAAGTCCCGATTTTATCCTTGTCTATATGAAATTCTGTAGGTTAAAAATTCATCACATAGGAGGATAAAATCAGGACTTTTGAAAACTTGGAGGTAACAGAAAATTTGTCTCAAGTGATTTGACACAACAGGAGTTGTCTGTACTGTATTCTAATGAAAATACATATTTTTTTAACTTCCGTACTGCTGTCATTGTGTAAAGCAAGTGACAAAGGGGAAATAACACAGCCAAGAAAAAACATAATATTCATAAAAAAAGTGAACAATCGCAGACATGGAAAATAAGCCTGTTCGAAACAAAAAGAAACATCGCTCAAACACACATTTAACAATGCAATACAGAAGCTCTCATTTAAAAGTGAACACCACATGTTTCTTCCTTCTTTTACTTGCACCACTTATTTTCCTCCTAACCAGAGCTTTTCCAAAGGAATCAATTTGTAAACAAGAGCAACAGAGTAAATGAAATGATGGATTGCAAGGAGCAATAACTTTCACTTGTTTATCTGGAAGTCCAAAAGGAGATTAATAATACTTAATAGCAAGTAATAGTCAATAAAATGCAAACAAGAGATGTTTGTAAACGTTATGCCCCCTGCCACTTTGACCCCTAGACCCCAAAATCAATAGGGTTCCTGTTACCCAAGATGAATGCGTGGACCAAGTTTGAGAATGATAGGTCAAGAGGTTCTTGAGTTATTGATTGGAAACGAAAAGATTATGGACCGACCAACCGACATGTGCAAACCAATATGCCCTCTCTTCTTCGAAGGGGGGCATAATAACATTCATGAATTAAAAATCTTTACTCGATGCTTTAAGTGTATGGAGATATCGACCCTAAGACTGACAGTAAGACACCATCGATAAAACCGTAAACCAAGGAATGTTAACATAACAAAACCGTTTAATAAAAAAAGCGGGCAGGAGAACACCAACAATCTTTGAAGGACTTTAATATTGAGACAGCACAAAGCATAGTAACCATCAAATCCCTGTACAATGAACAAAGGGTTCTCTCATAAATCAGCAAAAGCAGGGAACAGCTATAGATGTGTCAGCACAGAAGCCAACGTAAACTGATGAGAGAAATATCTGGGTACAATAGTAAAGTCAAGGTACATCTAACTCTCAAAAACGTAACTAACCTTCTCCATTGCTGTAGTCTAAATTATTAAAAATTACAATTTTATAAAATCAGACTAATTTTAAATTAAGCTGGTAACATGCTACAATCATGGTATAATGTAATGACCAACTTATATAATGAAAACATCACTAAAATGTCTGCAAAACTCAAGAACAAGACACTAACATCATGATGCTCCAACTGTCACCAAAGTGTCAAAATGACAAATCTAAGTAGTGGTGAATTAGTGTAATAATAAAAGTTGCTTCTTAGTTCTGATATAATAAATGTACTAAAATAAAATTGTAATGAAAAAAAATTAACAGCATTTAGTTACCTTAGCAACATATTTTTATTTTTTTTATTTTACAGCAAATGTCACAAAGATGCTATGCTGGGTAGAAATGTTCGGGGACAATTGACTCAAAATATGAAATATTTTATTCTCTTACCTTAACTGTACAAATCTGGTTAAACGTTATACTACAACATGGATTGGGAAAAAAACAGTAAGAATGTGTATTAGTTGATTACATTAGTAAGACATGAATAAACAATATAGCACCCACCTATCTGATGCGCTTGAGTTGTTGTGGTCGGCTGTCGAAAATGAGGAAGAGCTGAGATACGGTCTTCTAGAAATTGGTTTATCCTGAAATAATTGTAAAACATTTTCTCATGTTGGCTCAAAACACCATTCAGAACAGTACGAATATCACAATGCTTCATGAACTGACAGAATCAAAATCCATTCACAGTTTTCAAAACCGAGCTTCTAGCAATCATTATAAGGTACACTGCTAAATCTATACAAAACATTCTTTATAAATTTAAAAAGTTCCAACAAAATGATTCATTCAATATGAGCAAAATGAATGTATAGACTTCTTAATTACAGAAAAAATAAGAATTTGTATAAGTCAATGTACATAATTAAAATGCAAAAATCTTTATCAAGCTTTAACAATTTAACAAAGCACAGACGTAAACATCAAAAATCTATACCAATGAGCAATTTAACAAAGCACAGACGTAAACATCAAAAATCTATACCAATGTTAGCAAGTATCCTTTTTTCTAACAATGTATATAAACACTGATGTTTAGAAACAATTTCAATGAAACTACCTTGCGTATGAAACACAAATTCCAAACAGTTTCTCAAGCAGATAAACATTATTTCATCTGTGTTCTTACAAGGCAGGTAAATTGTAATTTGATTGTGAGATTTTTGTGCGGTTTTTGTGTGCAAATTTTGATAATTAACCAGCATTATGCAATTTTGAAAATATCTGAAAATTAAAAAATGCTCCATACAAAAGCTTAACTTGTGACAAAAAAATGAAATTTATGTAAATGAACCCTCAGTCACATGAAGCTCTCGTCAGACAGACTTCCCACAGGCCATAGATCCAAATGGTTCCCTAGGCCCCGGACCACTCATAAGTCTCATCTGACTGAAAATGAAAGTTGTGGATGCTCAACATTCAGCCACAGGCTCAACAGCACTCTTAAGGTCCAAAAGTGTTCCTATGGGCCCGCATGGTATGCTGTGTGATAAACCCACGGGCTCTCAAGCTTTTGGCACATAAATTACCCAAGAGCTTCATGAGACCTAAGCATTAATGAATAATGTTAGTTAATTACTTTTTTCTTAAGTAAAACACAAGCAGATAATTCAGGGCATTAAATTGAACTGGGGAATAAAGCACTTGGCAAAACAGTAAACTTCATAAAACATCAACTTAAGGAGTATATTAAGAAATGCCAAGTATAGAGAATGCACACTTTAGTTTTTAAAACAAACTGGGTAAGGATTTTCAAACATTAACATAAAAACACACCAATTAATTTTAGTGTCACAAAATAAGCACCAGATTTCACCATTCTTGAGCTAGACATATGACCTAATGGTTAACCTAACCTTTGACCTTGACATATGACCTCATGGATATCCTAACCTTTGACCTTGACATATGACCTCAGGGATAACCTCAGTTTTGACCTTGACAATTCTGTACTTACGTTCTTCTCATTTTTCTTATTTTCATCGTCCTCAGCTAAACGAGGACTTGACGCAGATCGAGGAAGGTTTTTATCTTCCTCACTCGTCTTTTTGACAGCGGTCTCAATTGGCACCGCACTCGTACTTCCAGTCTTACGTAGACCAACTCTCCAGGAAGGAATCTCATTCTCACCTTTGGTGCCGTCTTTCAGTGACTTAGTGTTAATAGAAATCTTCGGGATCTAAACAGCAAACATGCAGAAAAGTGTCAGCCGTGAAGCCAAAAATGATCAAAACATCAAATACACTTCAAATGTAACAACAACAACAACAGCCACAATGATGTAAATGTCTATGATCAAGTTTAATATAGATATTTGTTTAAAATTTTCAAATCATCATTAATAAATACATGACACATTTATTTACATGGTATCTATCATATGATCTATAATTGAGCGCCGCTGTACAATTTCCAACCTCTTCTGTAAGTGATGCCATTTCAAGAAAACATCACATGTGATGTCACTATGTGCAAGCGGGAAACAATATTTACTCCATATCGTCACTTTGTTTTCATATTGCCATATGGTGTATATATTTCTTACTGTCAGTACATGGTGACGTCACATGTGACGTGTTCTGGAAATTAAAGAAGTCACTTAAAGAAGAGGTTGGAAATCGTACAGCGCTCATATTGTCTTTTTCAGAATGTTCAGCCTGCAAGCTTCATTAAAAATTAGCAAACTGACATTTTCATTGTGACTGTCGCAACTAAATGTGACAATCTATATGAGTTTCATCAACTGAAGAAATGTCATAAAAATATTCGATACATAAAACCACAATCATAATATCGAGGGTTCAGTGCAAGACTATCACATGTCCTATATAAATACATAGGAGTTAGGATAGTCTTGCATTGAACCCTCGAAATACTGTTGTGATTGGATGTTTCTGTCAATCAATCAATCGGCAAACATACCCATACCAGTAACAAATTGATACTCATATATATTGTCTCAAACAAATCACTCAACATTAAGCATCTTGTAAGTCTGAACAAGTGGGCAGAAAGGTCAAAATCCACATTAGTAGGAAAACATTAGAAAATGTACTGTTATAAAAACATCTCAACATAATTTTAATATAGTGATTTTTTTTAATTCTAAAATTATTTTGATGACAAATTAACTAGTTGAATACATTGTATAGAAATGAAGACTTAGCATATACATGTACCAGTATGTTATACTATATCTCACTGAATATAATACCCCACATCAACCAGGCCATATTTACCATTTCGAGGGTTCAGTGCAAGACTATACTAACTCCTATATAGATACATAGGAGTAAGGATAGTCTTGCGCTGAACCCTCAAATTTTGCTTTCACTATCAATACATAGAAATACTTTCACAATCTATACATTACATAGATAATTTTTATATGATGGAAATAAACTGTTAGATGACACAGTATACATAAGGAGCTAGTTATTGCCATGCTTGTTGTAGCCTTGTACAATAATTTTAAGTTTCAAATTAGATTCAAAATTTTAGAGATGCATTAGTCCAATTAATGAGTATGATTAATATAAGTTAATAATGTTGCAATCAATGCATGCAATATATTTACTTCCTCAGAGAATACAGATACCTGCATGCGGAGCTATAGAGTTTGTAACTTCACTTTATATAAGTTGAATAAGCGCCAAAATGCTGTTAGGTCGCTGTGGTGTAGTGGTTAGCATAACAGACCGGCAATCCGTAGACCCAGGTTCGATTCCCGGTAGCGCTATTTACCGATTTTTCGTGTTCCTCAAAACATGACCTTCTTATAACTCATTTAGCAAGAGAATATTAAAGAAAAAATAGGTATATCCCAGACCCAAGAACAGGCTAAAGACAAACTGTTTTAGTTATAAAGAACTGCCCCTACTTAGAGTAGTGCATTAGGCAAGTTATAAAATCATCATCCACCAATTACAGGCCACAAGTACAACTTATCTAAGACTAATGAATCGGAGATGGACACATATTTATTAGAATAGTTATTATAGAATATTTTTATCTTTCCAGAAGACCACCATATTCCCATACTCGAGTGAATCCTAATTGTGCATTTATTTAGGCAAATAAGATTTGTCAAGCTCACTATTACTTTCTGAGTGGCCACGAAAATTGACTGTTGAAATTGAAATTAGACTTTAAATGACTATGTTTATCAGGTAATGTGGAAATGAGATTTCGGAAGTATTTTCCAGTCACTGTTGCAGAAATTAGGGAGACTTGCAATGTCATGTTTTGAAATTCTAACGCTAATATTTCTAAGTCAATATATTATAGGCTTGACAGAAAAAAAGGGTTTGAAAATATTTTTTGATTACATTGTTATAGCTTCAATCATTCAAAGAAGTAAAATCCAGAGCCTCATACATTTGTATCCAAGCCAAATACCACATGCCTTTCATTCCCATGGTGTAAACAAGGGAGATAATTTAAGTACTTGAAATATGTGCAGTTCAACATGCAGAAGCTTTAATGTAAACAGTAAAGAAGACAGGATGGATAATTAATCACGTCAGACTATAAAATACCTGAAAACACACAGCAATACATGTTACACAAAAATGCAACCTGCTAAGACGTTGTTACACCACAGTTAGCCAAAGATATGTCAGACATTAATCTTAACTATCTACAACGGAACTTACCTTTATCTAGACTAGACACTCATTGCTAGTATCTGTGTCTGAGATTATCAAACTTGAGTCCTGTCACCATGCTCAAATCTCATATTTATAATCACAAATCTCATATTTAGAATCAACTTATTTTATATGATGTAGAATTATGGTTTAGGAAACATTCGGACTGTCACAAACAGAACACTGAATTATTAATTTCATAATTCTACTACTATTCATTTGAGAAAATTTTAAGACAATTATGAGATTTTAGCTTCGAGACCAATCGCAAGTTTGATAACCCAAGACCTGGCCAATTTACTTGATCTCACAAGTTCAAAGGTAGATTTTCAAAGGAGAATTCATCAATTTGCATATTAAAAAAAAATTCTGACAGACATTAAGTAGACATTATAATTATATATATTTTATAATAATAGTACATAATGATATCTATAAAGCGAAGTTTAAACCAAGTTACTGTAAATTTGTTCAATTTTCACAAAATAATCAAAATTACTGTATAAAGTTTTCAGAGATAATTTAACTTAAATATTCCTTACCATAATTGATACTATTTGCCAATTATACAACAGAAGAACAAGGCAGCAATATTTGGAGCTCAAATGGAAATCTACCTTTGGTTGGAGAGTAACAAGAATTTTAAGTATCAACCAATCTTCTATTCTATTCCTTTAGCTAACAAATTCATGAGCAATTGCGCATTTATTAATCTTATGCTATGCAGCATATACAATGTAGAATTTCTGATATTAATATCAAATGACTTGAGAGGCTAAGTGGCAACTTTTTCTAAAGAACCAGGAAAATTACTAGCAGCAGAAACATCATCCTAGAACACTCTTAAAGCCTGTCACCTATATAAACTTGGCGTTATATAACTGGAATTAAATAACTAATTCCTGAAAAAGATCTATTGGAATTGGCGTTTTGACGAAGATTTCCATTTCTATCTATATTAAGACATAGATTGAGTACGAAGAGAAGAGAAGGATGGTTGATTGTCGACTATAAATATCACAAACCACGACCTACCTGACGGACAGTAATTAACGCTACCAATGGGTAAGGAGAGTTTTCCTGAGTATTGTATAGTACATTACAATTATTTTTTCTGATTAATACAAATGCAGTCTCGTTATAAATATAACACGATGGTTAATATCGAGGATTTTTAGTGCAACCGTACCAGAATGTTTAATAACAGGGTAAATATTGGTAAACATAAGAAGTAGTTACACAGAACTCAAACAAAAACAGATCTGATTATGTCATCCACAAACCACCAACACACTATAATTGTAGGATGGAGTTAACCGCTTAGTATAACTGGCAACCACATGCACCAAGACAGAACAGCTCAAGCACGGTGCATTTACCTCAGTCACATTCGGTGGAGCGCTCACAGTACGCTTCAAGTTCTCTTTGTCTTTCACTGGCGCAACGTTTTCTATCAGAGGAGTCTCCTTGTCAAGGTCCTTCTCTTTAACAGTGTCAATGACCTTGACATCCTTGTCAATAACCTTCACCTCTTTGTCAATGACTTTGACCTCCTTGTCAATATTCTTGACCTTTTCATCCTTTTTGACTTCCTTTTCTTTTTCCTCATTTATATCCAGCGATTTCTTCTCTTCTTTATTGTTCACATTAGCTTTGTCTTTCAGAGCATCATCGATTTTTTCAGGTTTCGTAACCTTTTCTTCATTTATATTTTCCGTTTTACCCTTTAGAACATTTAACGAAGTATAAATACTTTGTAATTAAATACGTTATGATCATATAAAATTTAGAAATGAAATTTATTGTATATTAAGGTATGATGCTACACACATGCATAATACAACAAACACCAATACATCAATATGAGAGGTGCTTTCTTAATACTGTTGCCAAATTTTTACACCTACAGATAGAAAAATAGACAAAACAATATTTGCCTAAAAAACTGAAACCGAAAAACACAGTTTTTTTCTAATACTGTCTTTGTAGAAAGAGTGTAAACCTCTACTCTATTAGTATTCCTACTAATATTTTGATTACAAAATAAAATTCAGGAAAACTTAGAGCATTATTTTACAGTCATTGTATTATTCCCTAATTTCTGAAAATGTAGTGAAAAAGGTTGAGAGGAATGAAATTTCAGACAAACTACCCCAAACTTGAAGACAATAGTTTTATTTCATATTATTATCATCAACATTATTAGATGTCTCTTTAAAGCAAAAACAAACAACCCCTAAATTGGAATACCCTTTCCTACGACTTGACCATGGAGATACAGACCAGATCTAGCATGCAACACACCTTATCATGCTTAACATTTGCTTAATGTTTCATCACAGACCTTTGAATTGTTGAAATGTTATAGCTCAGACCAGATGAATTAACAAACGTACACACAGACAGTGAGACACCAACATGTCTACCATTAGGAAAATAACTCAGAATCAGAATACAGTGTTTCTGACATAATTCTTGAGAATGAACAAATTAAAAAAATCATTGTGGTCAGTGACCAGAGGTCATTTTTTAAACACTGCAAACAATTTTTACATATCACAAAAAATCCAATATTTTAATTTATGTTTGGGCATTAACCTACACATGGATCATGCATAAATATAATATACAGAACAAATAATTTGGATCTCATGCACATTTTACATGGTTCATTCTCTGACTTACTTCATCAACTTTGCCACATAACTCCAGAATCCACTATGGTTTGAAGTTTTCTAGCACTTACCTTTAAATCTTTGATGTTGTTATTCTTGACAACTTCACAACCTCTGACAAAGTTAACACCTTTGCTAGGCTCAACTGATCAGTTTTACTATTTCGAGGGTTCAGCGTAAGACTATACTAACTCCTATGTATTTATATAGGAGTTAGTATAGTCTTGCACTGAACCCTCAATTTGCAGAACTATCACAGTTCTGATCACATAGCTTCAAAATTAGTGTTAAATGTTCATGCTCAATTTGTCTAATATTCCATGTGACAAAGTTTAACTTAATGATCTATGTATCATCATTTTAATTGATGGAAGATATTTCTAAAGTTCTGTACTTAAATCACGTTTCAGGTGGAAATGAAACAAGAGCAGGTCACTGAGAAGATTAATGGAAATACTGGTACGCCAATGTTCAAACAGGCAATAGATGAAACAAAATAATGTAGCTATGACTAAATACTATGAATATAAACATTATTATTTTACATTATCAATTAACCTCGAAAAAAGATAATCAAGTCATTCAGTCATCACATATCAACTATGTAAGATAATGACATTGAGCATGGATATTTAACTTACTATTTATAAGCCTGGTGCCTGATAATACTAGTGATCAATATGAATGCAGAACATACACCGAAGCAAAGCTGGCATAACATCCACTTTTAAAAGTTGCAATTCTGAATTAAGTTACAGTTACATTGTCCTTACTTTTAACCAAGAATTAGTAATGGGCCTTAATTATAGAATATCACATTTTCCCATACTAGTATAATATCACATTTTCCCATACAGAGGACGAATTGAAGTGTGTTTTCTATGTAAATACATTTATAGTGCAAACTGTTTTCTTTCATAAGTATCTGGACAATAACATATTGTATGACAGTTCTGAAGCGGAATTCAGTGCCAAGGACATCAGAAAGTGTTTTAACATCCCCGGAATATATATCTATAAGTACCCTGTCACATACAGTTACTCTATGGTTTAAGAAACGTAACTCTTATTTCAAATGATGATAGACACTTACCACAATATTTCTGTCACAACAACATCAAGCATATGAAGCTAGGCTAGACAACAGGTCATTGGTTTCCTGCGAGTCTTAACAACAGTAAAAGCTTTTTCGGAAAGGCTACAAAAAGTTTCTAACGTTTTTTCGGAAAGGCTACAAAAAGTTTCTAACGTTTCCCACAAAACTGCTAGTACAACTTACATTATTAGTCAATTTATCTTTCTTCAATCCATCTCCAATGACCTCATTCTCTTTCTTAATATCATTGTCTTTCCCTTCATCCTCATCGTCTATGAATTTTATTTTTTCTTTCTCAGTTGTTTCAACGGTTTCTTCGATTCTCGGCATTTCTGTTGGTTGTTTCTCACGAATCTCAACAGTTGCCATTATTGGTGGTTTGTCACGGTCTATTGGCTAAACATGCACAAGAAGACAGAATATAGGTGACACACCACTCAAAGCAAACACCATTCTACATATTACATCCTTTAATTCTCTCCAACAAAATGTGGAGATGAGTAAGAACCTAGTACTAGTATAAGGAGTAAAAGTTTGCCTGTATTTGTAAATATAACTTAACCACTACTGTAATTGATAGGTATGACTGAATCGTAGCCATGGTAATAGCATTTGCATAACTGTTTGCCATACTTTGACAGAACTCAATTCTATACCGTGGTTTTAATACAGTATTCAGGGGATGATAATAAAAACAGTAATTCCAGGTTCAATGTAGGTTTTCAACATGCTCAGCCAAATTTTAACCAAAAAACACAGAAATACTTCAGTGACTTGGGATCAGACAACATGTTAAGACTCTCAAATATCACATAACTAAGGTGTGCCTTCCATTGTATACATGTAGTTCCTATGAAGGCAACAGAACCAATTATTGTACAGCAAGAATTGAAATAATTTCAAGAAATGGAATACTCAAAACAATATTTAAAGTATTTGAGTATAGTTATATACATCCATTAGAAGGCAACAGAACCAATTATTTACAGCAAGAATTGAAATAATTTCAAGAAATGGAATACTCATGATATAATTAATTGATTAAATGAACTATACAAATTTCAGAATGAAAAATAACTTCTACATGAAACAAGACCTTAAGTTCTGAATTTATACAATGTTACTGAATACATAGTTCCCACATCTACAATATTTACCTCCCTTGTTCTGAATTGTCGGCCATTTTGTTTATAGGGAATATAATGTAAACGATGATAAAACTAATCTGATAAATAAAAAATAACTTATTAATTATGCTCATGTGGGCATTTGGCTCATTAAGTTGAAGAAAAAGTGGTTGTCACATGCAAATTCTCTTGGTATTTTTTATCAATTACCACATTTTTGGAAATTACCCCTATAAGGGCTTATCAGTTTTGCAGATCAAAATGGCCGACAGTAAAGGACAAGGGAGGTAAATATTGTAGATGTTACATCATGTAGGAACTATGTATTGGTGAATCTCATGGACAATATACCATGCTTTATGCAAACACTGATACATGTTATTAGACATTTAATATATATAGTACATGCCTGAATCAATATGTGTATAAAACATACATGAATACATTACCACTGATTTTAAACTAATTACAATGTAATTTAATACTTTCTAGAACAACTACAACATTCAACTTACTTAAACATAATTTTTAACCAAATTTAGCATCAAACTTTAAATCCAGATCAATACAAGATAAGAAGTATTTTATCTTGATTAGCCTATCCAGAAACGCTCAATTTAATGATTTGTGAACATTTTCATAGATTTCACAACCAAACAAAGCCACCCGTTCTTGTTTAAATAAGTGTTCGCTTCTTGCAATAGAAATCCCAAATTTACCTGATTCTGTGATGACTTCTTATTTATTTCATTATTCTTCTCTGAAATAGAATTTTAGCAGAAAGGTTTGAATGATGAACAGACATGGATAAAATGTAGAAAGTAAGCAGACCACCATTGCACAGTTATGAAATTGTAACTAACTGCATGGGCATTCTTCACAAACACTTTAAGTCTGAAACTCAGACTAAGTCTGTAATTTGCATATCTTATATTTATCAACATTTTGTTTTCATTAAATCTAAACAAATGAAATTCTGTCTGAATAATTGTTGTTTCCCTCTGTACACTTTAGCCATTTAAGATCACAATACATTCCTAAGCATTACTTGAAACACCCTAGTGTTCAAGCATTTTACAACCTGATGTCAAGTTCAAATAAATATGTTGTCCGTAATATCGCTATGTATATTTATCATGCTCTTAGATTAAGAGATGATTTTATGTCAAGATTTGTTTGATTGTATATATTAACTTATAGGGTTATGTCTATGTCATTCTACAAATATGTTGTTTTTACGTTATAATGTCTCCAGTTTTGGAACCTTATATATGTATTGCATATATTACAATGACCTTACTACACTGTGTAATATATCTATTGTATCATCTTGTGTGTGGGCCGGTGGCCTTATATATTTCACAATAAATATTTCAAATATTTCAAGCCAATGATTATTAAAATCTGTATTGCCATAACTACATGGAAGCAAAAATAACATTTAACGTCTGAGTTTAAGACTTTAGTGTTAATGAATAAGGGTACAGGACTTAACAGTACAATATGACTGAGGCATTTAACAACAAGGTACTTACGTTCGTAAAATTAAGATTTTCCAGCATTTAGAGGCACTTATATACAACAATATTTTTTTAACAGAATGAATATTCAAATACTGGCTTCAAACTGATGTTTTGGGGTGCTTGTACAAATTACTTGACGGATGGCAAGATACTGCTTTCAGAATTGCGAAAAGATGGCCGAGTTTACAATGTAAAACAGAAGTCGTGTGAAGCTCTGAATACAACATAACCCAAATAATGGGCAATAGAACATTCACCCGATATGCTGAAAATCTGTTTAATAAGCGAGTATACCAACTGAAAAGAAGATTCCATTAAAATTTCAATAAATTACCATCACAAATTTTACCTGTCTCAGTTTCTGAAGTCTCGTCTTCACTGCAAGAACTTGAACTACTCTTTTTCTCCTCCTCTTTCGTTGGGGGAATTTTAACATCAAGAGTTGCCCGCTCTTGTCCGTCAACGTTCTTCATCACGTTGTGTTTCTGTTCCACGCTCATACGTGTAACTGAACTCCTGTACAAATATAATATTGAACTATTAGCAAACATATCATGGAACATAGTACCAATTAAGTTTATAAATGATATAATGGTCAAACAAACGAGTATTTTGACAGAGTTACTGCCCTTTACTTATAATGAACACTGATACTTTGAGTGTTAAGCACAGTGCAGTTGTAACAACCTTAATACTTAAAATACAGTTACAATAGTATCATTTCTAAATCTCCACACAGAAAAAAAACTTAATGTTAAATATCCATTCAATAACACTACATGCTTTTACTTCAGACGCATACCAGGTACATGTAGAATACAGAACAAAACAGGAAACAGAAACATAACAAGTTGATGCATTAATTGTACTTCAGAATACGAGACATTTTCACTTTAACAATAAACACTTCCTACACAGACAAATAAGAACAATTTACTTCCTGCAGTCTTAATTTGTTTATGTTTCAGATAAAAGTGTAGACATTGGATTAGAATGTCTTTGTTTTTTTTTGCTGATTAGTAAGTTAGATAAGTTGGGTGACACATCATGCCGAACAAACACATGAAATAACTCAGTGATATGAACTAAACATGTAGGGTTATATAGAGAATGTTAAACACGTAACATGGAATGATTCATTATGAGATAATGGCAATAAATGGTTCACATTTGACACCACATAGTTTCTACTTCTACACAACACTGAAAACATGTTTAAATTAATTAATTTAGAAGAAAAATTAAAGTTTATCTTTGAAAGAACCACAATAACCGTCCGAACATCAGAAAACAAAGTCTGGGTGCACAGGGGTATAGATAATGATGTCAGAACAAACTGAGTCTGAACCAGGTAGATATATGGTATTATCCTAGGGAACACATGTATACATATAATTGAATATTCACTATTGGGAACGACTTTACAAAATAACTTGACATAAAACCCTATCAAAATTTGAATCAAAACATGTGAACTGTTTTGAAATGGAACAACTTAGTGACAGACAAAGAATTGGCCACTTAAATCATCACACACTGCCTTTCATAAAGACTCAGAATTTCACACAATTATCAAATCTGGAAAAATTTGGCCAATGAAATGGTATCCTGTTCCGTTTATATGGCTAACCCGGTCCATTTAATCCCCTCTCAAATCGCAAGCCATGTCCAGATAACATCGCTCTTGACATGTTCAGGTGAACACCTGGCCTATGTAAAGTTCTTAATTTTTTTAAGGCAAGGATTCAGAATAATAATAATAATAATAATGCTGTGACTCAATGAATATTAAAAGATAAGTTTTGATACCCTAATAATTGTTATTTTGTAAAGGGGAGTGGTTGTGAGGATGATTAAGTGTTTGCCGCTGAGCCCAGAGATTGTCGGCACAGTGGTCATGCCATGACAACGCTGTCTCGTAAAAGACGGCAGATCCAGTTTTGTCCAGGATGTGGACATCAGAGAGTTTCAAATATGCAAAATGGTTCCATCACAAATGATTTTAAATAAATTGCTATATATCACTGTTATTTGTGGGACTTAGTAACTGGTTAGTACAGAAACCATTCAACAGGATGGATTGAGTTGCTTGGAAATTATTGACAACTTGATGAGTAACAAGTAGGAATAATGAATGACCAATAGGGCAACAGGATTGTAAATGTTATTGCTTAGTAGTCATAGAAACGGGTGCAAGGCAAGAAGCTACCTCTTCTGTAAAACTGGCTTCGAACTTGTTTCATGCAAATCAGAGCAAGACCTACGAACAAAAAGCATTTCCAACAAATGTATCACACAAGTCTAATTAGTTCTTGTTTAGTTTCTGCAATTATCATTCTTATTCTTAATATGAAAAGTGAACTGAAAATAATGACATAACATGCATACATTAATGTTACGGTGCTCACACAAACATCTACAATCATGAAGTCATATATTAAGCTGAAAATGAAACACTTTGCACATACATTAAGGTTAGAATGGTCACACAAACACAATATCATGATGTCATGTTAAGACAAATACGGCTCTAGCAAACTATAAGCCACTCACTTAGCACATTATTTTAGGCAATTGAATAGAACATTACTGAGTTTTGCTAAGGAAAGTATTTCAAATCACATTAAATGCTAGTTCTAGCATCTATTTTTCAATTACTGAATAATAATACTGCACTCAAACTTAATATAAATATTAAGACCAGTAAAAGACTGAGAATCAATGAATGCTTAATTTCATAATTTCTTGCAAGACAATTCAATCAAATCATTACAGTATATTTTACAAAATCTATTGATTAAGCTTTTAAACTAAATAGAAAGGTAAAAGAGCTTATGTTGAATGTTGTTTGAAATGTTCATGCCAACTGTAAGTAATAGGCATTAAATCATTACAAATAATTTAATATTGCAACTAAAAATGTTCAGGCTGAGCGAGTACCTCAGAGCCATTCTAATTCGTTCCCTGAGCCATAAACGTCTGCAAACATAACATACGTAAGACACAATAGATACACAAACAACTAACGACGACTATATAACAGGGATGTCATTTCATGAAGGTCGAAAATGACCGATTCTCGACAGAAGGTAATCACTACCTCCCCAAAAAATTCCTCATCCTATAAAATATAATTTAAGTAAATTGAGAGAAAATGTAATACACTCAGAAGAGAAATCACATCCCTATTATACACAAATACATTGTACAAACATCAGTCTACTGGAAAGTTAACATTTCATATATTTCACTAGTTTTAAACAAAGGCATACTTAGACTGATGTTCATAACACATAAATTTCTACTATTCCACATAAGTGAAAGATGGATGTGTTATTCTACAGATAAGAACCAGATGACTTGAAGAAAATGATTCCAAACAATAGCAGACTTACCCACACAGAATCAGCACCAAATTTGAAATTCACAAACCATTTTTGAAAAATATTCAGTGGTTGCAATAAATTCAACATTTCAGACCAAAATTTATACAAAATTAACTATTATTGATCACCACGGACAACCAAAAATTTCATTTTCCTTCATACTATAAGGCTTGTTTCTAGGCAAAAAAAAATTCTAAACTGAATTGAATCATTTTCTTCACAGCCTTGTTTACGAAATCCGCAAATCCAGACCAAATAGTCAGTGTACTTATACTACAAATAGACCAACAAGTCACACACTCACATGTTATAACAAATACAGTTTAGTCATGTGCACAAAAATTCAAGTCAATAATTTCTGACAAAAATAGTCATATAAAGCAAATTACTATGTTTCCTTTATCACAATTTGTAAAAAAAATCAGTACATCGATTAAAATTACCATTAAATTACAAATTCATATAATCAGAATAATATGAAAATATTTGACTTTCATATATTGATAAAATTTCAAGTTCTTATTTTTCTTGCTATTTAAAATCTCAATATTTGTCATTCAAATCAGCGAAAATTGGTTATCAACCATCGTTACACTAATGTAAGAAGCTTATCTTTCATTATACTGTCTGAATAGTAGCACATAAATCCAAACCAAATCAATCTAGCTATCTAAAATAATCGATTAAAATGACTCAGCTGCCAAGTACCACATTATCCATTTAAATATTAATTCCTCAGCGCTAATTATATTGCATCAAAATGCATATCTAAATAAGCCAGAAATAAAATGTCACGAAATGTGAAACAAATTTTTCATTAATATGCAGTGATCAACCAAGACAAATTTAAATAGTACACCTTTCTTTTAAGACAAATCAAATACTGGTATTTTAAAACATAATATTCAGAATGATTAGGACATAATTATAATTAGCATAGATAAAAATAAACATGACTCAATTATGCTTAATCCAACTTTAACATATCGTCTTACATTTTAATTACCACATTATACTGCATACGCATATTAAATTTCAGAGAAAAAAGTACACAAATTTACCGACAAGCAACATTTATAAAACAATCCAATTGCAAAGATTCTATATTTTTCTACCAAAGAGAGATGTGACACCAGGAACATGTCGTGACAAGGCAAGCATGTATACATGTAAGCTTGCATAGCAATACTGCACGACAATCATAAACAAAACACAGGCAGTATTCAACAAAGTGAACAGCAATATTCAAAATGAATGTAAGGGTATTTATGTTGGATATTGAAAGTCAAAAAACACGCAGGAAACACACCAAAATGCTTATAGACAATTAGAACCACACAAACATTTACAAACACACAAACAATGTTTAGCTTTTACTGGTAAAAATTAAAAATCTAACTGGAAATGATGTACATAAATAGCACCAGTAATAATTAACTTCACATAGAGAAGCACCATCATTTTCGTACTTAAAGATTTTTAACTCATAATAAATGATGATTCTTAACCCCTTTTGTGTCTAAAAATAGATTAAAAAATAATCTGGCGCATGTTACTAAACAAGGTTAAAATGGGTGAAAGGAATACATTGAATCATGACTTAAGCTACACTAAACAAACAGACAAAACATTTATGAAAATTTATAACATGGAAAACATGAATATGAACATTACACTTAATATTGATTCTGATTACAAGAGATAAATCTGCTTATTATCTGGTAATGCTTGAATAGGGACGGCACAAGACACATTAAATATAGATGGATAATTTGTGATGAAAACACAGGCATACACATCAGACTATGTAAAGAAGATGAGCACACAGTGACAAAAAAAGGCACAGGACGGACTACGTGTAAAATAGATACAACTCAATGAAGGGCAAGTAACTGCAACACTCTTACACTCAGAAATTACAACACAGCACAAGAGTTCACTCCCTTTAAATATACTTGGACAAAAGCAATAAACATTAAGCGTTGCCTAGCAAGTGCATGAATCAGCTCAAACTATGATGCATTTAAATTAATGTCAAACAAATGAAATGCATTGAAAATTGGACAATGTTTTTATTGCGTGTAGCTTATCATGAATGCTGTAAAAAGTAAATTAAATTCAACAAAACATGCTATCATTGAAACAGAACGTTATCTGACTTCGTACAGAGTTTGTTGTCAACATTAACAAGGTTCACAGATTAGAAACATGCAACAGTCAATAAAGAACATATATCATTAAATACTTGTCACTTTTCGTAAACGTATCAACTGAAGTTTAAGAAACCCTTAAAGTTGCCTTGTGTTTTAAATAACTGGGATGAATTTCTATTTTTCTACAAGAAATGTGTGCAAACACAAATTCACAGACAAAGTGCATCGAAGATTAAATACAGAGCCCCATGCTTAGATTGTCTGACTATTTATCATGCATTTCCTAGATGATTCCTTAACACCTGCATTGAGACACAGTGAAACAAGGGGAGACAATCTTCTCTAGCTGTATCATCTTAATGAGTGATTGTTTTAAGTTCCTAGAGATTACACATAGATCATATTTCATGAAATATACATGGCCGTGACATTGATTAACCATTTCATATTTCTCAATTTGGTTACTTTTCGGACTATTTTCATTTTTTTTGTAAAACATTCCTTACCATGAGTCATTCATTATTTATACATAATTTCAAGGGTATCAAGACATGCTCAAAAACTAGATAATGAAAATAAGTGCAGCACAAGTAGTTACTAGGTACAGTCAGCACGTACTGACACATGGAAAATAAAAATAAACTTAATTCTTTCAACATTTTGAGTTTGTATATACTTTACAATGCAAAATAGGTTCAGGAAGACATTTCCCCTTGTTTCTCAAACACTACAAGAAGATAACAGCAAATGCAATTCCAGACTAGTATTAGAAAGATATATATGTGCTGACAATAACCTTGCAGGGTCGTTACGGCTGTAAAAACAACATAAAAATAACACCATTAGTCAACTAAATATTTAGACAAATTTATTCATTTAACAAACTACACTGAAATGCAGTGACAAAACTAGCCAGAAAACATCAAAATATTGATGATTTGGTAAAATATTGGGTTTCTGTTTTTGCTTTCTGCAAATTGTTAATTACTAACAGACCATATGAGCACTGCTATGGGATTTACAACTTCTTCAACGCCATTTCAAGAAAACGCAACATGTGACGTCACTCTTTGCAAGCAGGAAACAATGTGTACTCCATATCGGGTCACTTCGTTTTCAAAATGCCATATGGGGCTAATATCGCTTACTGTCAGTACATGGTGACGTCTGATGTGATGTTTACTTGAGATTATGTCACTTAAAGAAGGTTGGAAATTGCGCAGCGGCGCTCATATGTTTTAAATGAGTGATAAAAACTTCATAACAAAGTAATCAGAAACAATTATAGTTCAATTAAATGTAACCACAAGTTTTCTAGCTAGTTTTGGTTTAAAAGAAAATGTTTGCTATCAGATGTCATTCGTTCATACAAACAAATACAAACATATTCAGGCTACGTATTGGTAGTATGTACTGAACTTGAAGAAATTCATAATCACTCATATTGCCAGCTATAACAACAATATTGACCAATATTCAAGACACATTTAGACCACAATTTGTGCAGATTAAGGAATTTAAGGAGTTTCTTCAAATTCAGAACACCGGTGGAAACATTATCAACTAAACGTTCTTATTCTAAATTTTCATGCATCGTGGATCAAAACTGAGCCAACTTGATGATATCAGAATGGTTCCCTAGGAAACAATAGAACACGCAGGGAGAGACGAACAGCAAGCTCCTCTAGTTTCACTTCACATCTCAATCACCATGCTAAAACTGTCCCAACACTAACACTTAATAAACTTGTTAACAGCTTTGGATTTTCTGCCCTTCTAAAAAAAACTCAGAGCCCACTAACAACTAGGAAATATGAGTTAAACCCATCCCTAGACTTACGACTGTTCTAGCCTTGTGGCCAATCAAAAATAGTTTATTTATTTTACAAGCAAGACTTATCGAATAGGAGCGGACAATCATGAAACCAAAGCAAACCAAGCCAAGTTCGCACTATCAGAAACTTTTACATCCGTTATTTTTTCCGACAATACAAACAATTTAAACTTTATACACACCTTGTAAAAGATTGAAAAAACACTCCAAAGTTAACTATAATCAATAACATACCCAAAAAAATCCGTCAAAATAGGAAACATGAAAACATTATATATCATTTAGTATATATATTCCAATTTGGGCTCGAACAAAACATGCAATTTTTATCAATGTTATAATGTGCTATCACATGACCCACCTTCTCCGTGACTGTGGTATTCTAGTCTGTATTATCTGTAAGTCCTTTTGCTGATCTTTCAACTGAAATGTACAATTTATACGATTAATATCTCTCTAACATTTAAGAGAGAAAATTCAACATACTGCATTTTCTTGACCTTTATTATATATGACTAGGGTGGAATGAACAACAAAAGCACAAAAAAGGAGAAAGTTGGAATTATATAAATAAACTTTATAAAAAATGTTTATATGCTTAATTGGATTAAAAAAAACCCATCATGATGGCCTTATCTCAATATTGTCAATATAAATTTGTACAGATTCAAAATTTTTTGTTACAGCAAACTTAACTTGATTTGATCAATTTAGAAAACATACATCTTACGCTATTCTGACCATTTGTAAATGCATGATAAAATATCAATTATAAAACATTTGTGACAAAGAAAGCCATGTAGTTTACACATACTGATGCCTGTTTCAGCTTCAACTCCTCCAGTAACTTGACCAGTTCTGTGTCTGCTACATCGAAAGCTGTTTGTCCCTGAGATATAACAACATGTACATTTTATACAATTACAAAGTCTTTACATTGAGTGATACACTGTATTAAAATAAAGTCATGTTTTGAGGAACACGAAAAATCGGTCAATGGTGCTACTGGGATTCGAACCCAGGTCTACGGATTGTCTGTTATTTATCGTCGCAACTGGTTTCCCACATGGGCAACGCCTCCGGAAGAGTGTCAGATTTTTGGAGGTTTGTGCATGATACAGGAGATGCCCCAGTTCCAAAAGCACCCCTGGTTCTTTTACGTGCTCGATGTAAAGCATCATACACAGGTCCTCGGTTTTTAAGTCTCGTCCGAAAGACTGTTAGTACTGTCAGTGATGGAGCGGGGAATCAAACCTGCGATCCCTGGATTACAAGTCCAGCGCATTACCACTGAACTACGGATCCGCTACTACACATTTAGTTCTTGCTATTATACAACCAGTGATTTTTTTAAAAATGATTTTACTGCCTTGTACCTTTTCAATTGGGAAAATATGCACGATAAGTCCCAAATTTGGGAGCATTTCACTTATTAATGTTTTAATCTCCTGCTTTTGCTGAATGTCATTACTTTACCCTCTTTCATCTCAAAGTGCACATTTCAGGATGGTAAAAAAGTCTGTAACATTTTTTTTTTACTTTTTTGGGGAAAAAGGGAATTTTTTTGTGAAATTGGAGGCTTTTTTGCAAGGGGAAACAGCCGAAATTCAGCAGTAAAATTGAACAAAAAAATCACTGACTACAACACAGAATTAGGACAGCTTCGACTCTTACAGCAAGATTCTTGGCCTCCATATCACACATATTTTCTGCGAGTATTTTACATGCTTCCTCCTGTCCCCAATGTGACGCTGCATGAAGTGGTGTCCATCCATCTACATCCTTCAAATTTATATCTAACCCCGCTTGAAACAATACACTGAAATACATAAAAACCTCACCTAAAGACCAAGTCAATAATAAAACCACCTCAAAATTAAGGACGCAATTTTCAAGTCCATTTTCACTGTTTTCCTCTTCAATTCAACCTCAATATTAAGACCACCGCAATAAGATTATCAGTTTTAAGGGTCCCAAAGGTGGTCTTATTATTGAGGTTTTATTGCACATCACATTAGTGCTCTCAGTTTATTAAATTAATCAAAAATAATATAATTGTTTAGAACTATACAGCTTAATTTATTAAGACTGTAAATATTTTATAAATCCATTTATATGCAAATACACTTCCCATGCATATTGTAAATTTTCTTAGTATGTATACAAAATAAACATTAGAGCCAAGAGGTAAAATTGTGTAATTTGTCATGTAAATAATTAACACTTATGAGTTTTTTGCATCCATCTTTAATCTGCCAATTTAGCATAAAATGCATGAATTGCAACGCCCTTTTGGTCGTCAATGAGCATTTTAAACTGAAATGCATCTGCTTGAATATTTTGTTATGCTGTCATTGACAGAATGATGTTCAGGGAGTTTCAGGCAAAATTCAAGTACTTTTCAAGGATTTTTAAGATTTTAGCCATTTTCAAGGAGTTTTCGAAAGAAAAGCATCAAATTCAAGGACTTTCCAAGGCCTTTGGGAACCCTGTATATACGTACAAAATGTTTGCTCTGATTAAACATGCTTAATGCGACATGAGAGTAAAGAATTTAAAATCCATGGAACTTTTTACAGAGATTGTCCAAAGGGCAATTGTACATATTGTTATATACATTTGCTTCAACCTTGAAACGGCACTGACAAACCTGAAATCCGTGTAGGCCTCTCATGCCCATTAATTCAGAGTAATTTAACGTATATGCATTTGAACATACCTGATAACCTTTACATATCCTTTGGCAGCAGCTACGTGTAAAGCTGTAGCGCCAGTTTTTGCATGTTTGTTTTCTGTTGGAGGATTGCCTTTCTGATAACTGTTCAACCATTGGTTAGCATCTTCCATCATTATGTCTTCTTCTTCACGTCTCGCAGCATCCGCATCCACTCCTGAAATACAATATATTAAATGTGGGTGCATTGAATGTCCTACAATTCATTCGATGTCCGAACATTTCATCCAGTGAAACATGGATGGACCGGTCAAACTTTAAATAATTCAAGGGAGGTTAAAGATTACTAAAGATTAACGCTGGACAACTCTGACCTCAAACATTTTGTGTATGCTGAATCAGTAACATAATTGACTCAAAATTGACTGTACCGTTAGTTTTCAAATAAGATAAAGATAAGCCAGATGCAACAATTTTTGCATGACTAAGATTTAGGAATAAATTTTATTTGTGAACTCCACTCTGCAAGTTCTTCAACAGTACTTCATACCTCATTCCAGCAGACTTGGTATCTGTAACAAAATGTCAACATCCCAACCAGTATTCTACTATTAAAACAAGTCAAGTAGGTGAAAGACTTTCCATACACTTAAACACATTTCTAATTGGTCATCCCACATTTCTGCATTTTATCATATCAATAGAATTCTTCACATGTCGACATTTTTGTACAATCATGTGCGAATTTGGGATTTCAAAGGATTATGGCATGAGTAAGAATGAAGTAAACTAAAGTTAGTCAATTTATATTTCTCTGTATTTATTTTGAAAAGTATGATAATATACAAAGTGACCAATGAGAAAAGCAGTTGAGCGTATGTATACAGCATTTTATATCCAAACTCATTGCAAGCTCTTGACACAATCAAGAATGCTGAAAGTTTCAAAACAGTTAATCAGATTATAAAACCAAATGAGCACGGCTATTGGATTTACAACCTCGTCTGTAAGTGAAATCATTTCAAGAAAACGCAACATGTGGTGTCACTACTGCTTTGTTTTCATATTGCCATATGGGGCAAATATTGCTTACTGCCAGTTACATGGTGACATCACATGTCATGTTTTCTGGAAATGACGTCATTTATAGAAGAGGTTGTAAATCGTTCAGCGGTGCTTAAATGATGTTGGCTTATGCAGCAAATCGTTACCTTGATCATCCATGGTTTGTTGCAATAATTTCTCCATCTCATCATCCTCACATATATCGAACGGTAAATCACCATCATTGTTAACGGCTGCAACATTACAGTTCTTAAGCAGTAAATATCTGAAAATATAAAGCATATTTGTGATACACTATGTGAAAGAAACTAAGCATTAGTCTTGGATTTGACCTAAAACATGTAGAGCTCTTCGTGACCACACAGTGGTCATAATAATATCACAAATATTGAAAGAAACAATGGCTGGTAATACATTTATCTATGTAAAGCACTGTAAGCTTAATTTGGAATCACACAAAGCGTGTTCCAATTGCTGCCACCAGCAATTTAATGTTAGAACCTTGACTGAACTGTAGGATACAAATTTGGAAAGCTATATAGACCCCCCAATTTGTGTGGGGGGGGACACACAAATAAATTTTCAAGTGCTCCAGCTTCCACTTTTGTTTTGGGTGCATTTTCGTAATTTTCAAGCATATTTGTATTATTCATTGATTTTTTAAAAATGTATCGATAATCGATTGACAAAAAACATCAATGATAGTTTTGATACATCAATATCATTTCTATCGATGACAACCATTGATACAGAAGTGTCTTTTTCTGCTGATACATCACATCTAGAATAACTTTATGACAAGTGGTTTGAGACATTATTTACTTATACATGTACATAAGTAATAAAACACAAAACAACGAGTTAGGTAAAGTACTGTACTATGTGGATGACAGTGTTTCACTAAATGCTTATTGTAAGCAGGGTTATGAGTACCGCATAGTTATGAGTACCGCAGGGTTATGAGTACCGCAGGGTTATGAGTATGGCAGGGTTATGAGTACCACAGGGTTATGAGTAACACAGGGTTATGAGTACCGCAGGGTTATGAGTACCGCAGGGTTATGAGTACGGCAGGGTTATGAGTACGGCAGGATTATGAGTACCGCAGGGTTATGAGTACCGCAGGGTTATGAGTACGGCAGGGTTATGAGTACCACATGGTTATGAGTACCGCAGGGTTATGAGTACCGTAGAGTAACTGAGAAGATATGCAGACAGACTCTTCAAGCATCCATTGTTTTTCACACCAAAACAAAGAATGGTCACATTCAGTAAAATCACACCAATAGGACTTCACTTGTTCAACTTAAACCACAAGGCAATTAACTAACTTCCCCTTTCAGATAAATGAAAGGTCAGTGATACTATCTATAACAGGATAACATACTCAATAAAATTAATGTATTTGCACTAACAAAATAAATATTCAACAAGCATCATATTTATCATCCAGCAATAAAAAATTGTTGCTACAAAAGGGTGAGAATCTGACCCTCTTCTCAGCTGATTTCCTCTTTTTTCGGAAAAAAGGAAAACCTCATCTTGTCAGATATATATGCAAAAATATAATTTTTGTTTGAGGAAGGAGGTGAATTATGATCTGGGCCCATATTACAGAAGCATCTTAAGAGAATCTTAAATATTTTAGCTTAAGTTCAAAACTTCACATGGATGTAATGCCAAAACCACATAAAAACTGTTAGGCTTTGTAATGATAATGATAACAACATATTAATACTATTCATTTATCACTCTTGATTTGACCATATAATAGCATGTATGTTTTAAATAAACCAGTTACGGAAAATGAATTTTAAGGATAAGGATAAGATTTTACTTAAGGTATTTCTGTAATATTGTAAGCTTTTCATTTTCTCTCTTTTTAGCATTCTTCAACCTGGCTAAAAGTGGAATAAAACTGCGAAAAATGTTTTGGCAGAGAACTGAATTCATACATTAGGTGAATTTTACTTTTCTTCAAGACCATGTTAGTAAGTACATTCCTAGCCCAATTTACACTTCAGGAACATCAACAAATGTACAATTCAATGACAATTTAGGGTCATGGACAAATTCTGACATTTAAAGCCACTGAAACAATTTTGTTGATTTAATTTTTAAAACAGCACTTTCAGCATCATGCATTATTTAGTAGTATGACAATTGTATGACAAAGTGACATATTGAGGCTTCAGGTGAAATACTACAGTTCAGTCTTCACATAAATTTTTTGAAGCACTTGTCCATTTCCACGTGCCTGAATTCACTTTCACTTGTCCGAATAAAATTAACAGCACCGCCAAATTAACAAAGAAACACGATGTTTTGATGGTTGTTTTGATTTGTTAGATTGGAAACGAAGACTGGTAAAGTGAATAGTGCTGTTACACAAACAAAATTGACAAAAAATAAAACCCTGTCAAAGTATTGCGTACTACGTCATCAATTTTTGTGACATCTTGGATAAAAGCTAGTCAGACCGGACCACAAACATGACTTGCCCGTACGGGCAGACAAAAAATGGATTTTTTACTTGTCAGACAATAATGTTACTTGTGCCGGGCTTCAGGCAAGTGGATTATCTTGAAGACTGCAGTTACTTTAATAGTTTTGATAAAGGGGTTACGACAGCTTTGCACCAAACCCTTTCAATCAGACTGTGGAATCTAAAATCTGTATGAGTGAACCAGGGATTTCCCAGACACAGGCTTTCTGCATCACAGACTACCTAGGACCCACATTTACAACTTACCATGTACCCAGAGGGACCACAAAAACAACTGTGCCATCGGCATTTCAGAAATACTCTTTGCGCTTATTCCTGTTCTTTTTGGTACTTAAATTTATCAATATAATTTCAGGTGCAGGTTACTGATCTAGCAAATGTCCTATTAAATGACTTTCAATTTTTTAATGGCAGAATCATCAAGATAGATGATAATTCAGCGGTTTTTTTTGCCCAAAAATGGGGCCGAAATTGGGCCCCATTCACAATCACCAAAAGTATGTTTTTTTCACAAAACCAGGCTTAAAATTCACAATTCAGGCCACTTAATATTTTCAGATTTTTGTTTACGAATGTTGATCAGTCTGACTAACAGTATTTTTAACTGCTATGCTATAGATTAATACACTGCTAGCCTATATTGTACTACATGTGGTCATGTAAATCAGTATCTTTTTATTTTAAGCAAACTATGATATTCACAATTATGGGCAATTCGACGCTATTTTCACAATTCTACGGGCCCCGGCCCCATTCACAAAAGGGTGGAAAAAAACACTGCAATTACAAATGTGAGGGATCCTCAAACTTGTTCAAGCACTCCCTAAAAGATATGAGTTGGGGAATTTTTCACTGCAATATAAGACAAAATAATTTGCATCATTTCCAAAATATTTTCACAACTACCGGTATTTGAACCATTTGCCATGAATGTTGCCTAGGTATTATAATAATAGTAGATGACAATTATTTGTAAACTCCAGATAAAAGACAATGCCAATTAGTCTATGTAACTGACAGCACTGTATTCACACAGCTCTCGGCTCCAGGGAAAAGTATGAGTAATATCAGAAGAAATTGAAGAATACAAAAACAAATGGCAAACCTCATGGCTATAAATATGTAATGTTCAGTGCATATATACATATTCACATATACTTTCAAAAGTTTGTGTAATAAATTCACTACCAAAAGATGGACAATGGTTTCATTACTGAATTATCATTTGTTGTAATATTCCTGTGTATGTGTATGAACTATTTTAAGAAGAATAGAATTCCAAAATAAACAAATTCCAACATTTATCTACATAGTCAAATGTCTCTGTCTATCAATGACTTTATACAAGAAAGCAACCTGCACTTAATGCAAATTAAACTCAAGCCATAACTGTCTGAGCACCTTTACAAGGCCATGTCTGATCTAACCCTGAAAACATGGGTATGGCGTTTCATTGAAATCCATTTAAAGTATGGAAAAAATGTCCCACCACAAACGTTGTGCAATAGACTGCATAAATGAACGACAGTAAGATGAATACTGTATGTACCCCCTTTAAATTTAGTCTGCAAAAATATACTGTTTAGAAATAAGTTCTTGTAGACTTCACTTTACAAGTCAGTGTTTATTAAAATTTGTAAGTTTGCCAGTAGAAATCGAAATTCATAGGACGCTAAGAAAAATGTAACTCTTCATTTCGTGATGATTTTTTATCTTTACACTTTCATAATTTAATGATATCACTTGTTTCACATATTTTAAGCAAGATTGTTATCAATGAAAAAACATATATTCATATAAAATGAATATAACTAAAGTAGATAGCGTTCAATTATGTAGAGACACTTACACTAAGCCAGATCTACCTTGAAGTAAGACATTAAATGGAACAGTCCTAATGCATTCAGGTCAAACGGAATAATCCACTATAGAAACATGGGTATGTAGGATCTCTGGTGGTGTATCAAACACAAGTATAAGATATGACTGATATTTTCATGGCTTGATTCATTATATCTTGAGGTCAAGTGGGGAAATCATATTTTATGACCAACTTAGAATGGAAATAACTTTAAGTTTAACAAGATCATAAATCCGGACCATGGCTAGTATTACAGTAAAATGTTTATGTAACTTAATAAACATACAGGGCTATTTTCATTGTGCACAACTAGATATGAATCACAATATCTTAAACATTGCATCAATATTTATCCAGTGTATAATCGTGTCATATTGCAGCCTTGACACCGTCAAACGTATAATACGAACACTGGGATTTAATATTAAATGAATGGGGAAAATTGATTTTTCAATGAATTATTTAGCTTTACTACTTTCTCTTTGAAATTTTTTATCAGGGAATATTACGCTGTAAGTAAAATGCAAACACAACACAAAAAAGTAAGAGGTTTGTTCTCGATGAAATCAAGCCGCGTTTTATATCAACACAAATTGATCATAATTGGACATTCACAACGCTTGTTACATCATGAATTAAATGCAACAGCATACAATGCCTGTATTGATCAAGTGAATTCATTAGCATTCATCAGCTGATGTGAATATTGAAACTAAGAAGTTGTAAACATATGTATTGATTACAAGTCTAATTTACATGATTTTGTATCAGTGGAAACATCATGGAAGTAATGAGTTCAAATGAGGTCAGCGAGTCCCTGTGGATTTAGTAATACTGTTTACATACATACACATTATAAAAGGTCTAAATTAGTATGAACTTACCAGCATGAAAATTAACAAGAGATGAACATAAAACACACAAGTCCCCTGATAGCTTGTTAGTGGTTAGTAAATGATTGTTCTGTGAAGTTTGACAGCTGTAGGCGCAAGCATTCTCCAGAAATCTTTTTTAGTTGTTCACTGTGACCTTGACCTCTGACCCAAGGCAGGTCATCTACTTACTACTTAATTTCAAATACTAGTTTTTACAGTGCAGGCCTAAGAATTCATCGGTTATTTATTGAAAACCAAATTGTCCTCTAAGTTACTAACAGACAAATCACTATGTTACATGTAAGCAAACCCCAATTTTGGGAGGGGGGGGGGGCATAATGTACAAAATAAATTTGACCAAAGAACATTTTGGGTTTAGGGCAAGACATACAGAGACAAATATATATAAATCAAAGGCAAAATGTGGTAACACTAACATACTTATGAACCAATGTCTGATTTTCGAACGAAGCATTTAACTAGTATTTTAGAATAAATGTGAAATACTGAATGTTCACAATTTGGTAGATTCAAAATAAGTACATGTAAATAGTTCGCACAGGAGACAAAGCATTTTTTTATTTTTGTTGCTTAGCAACGATAGTATCTAAGCACTTTCACATTTCTGTCATTCGGCCAGGGACTCACAGTGAAGGGGCTGGGGTTAACAAGCTTTGACAAAAAGACCCTAATAGAAAATTTATCAGCATATTTAAGAGCAAACTATTTCCTTTTCTAGGTAATGGGTAGACGATATATACAAAGCAAATGGAATTACATGGAAGTATTTTTCTTCAGCAATTGCACCATTTTTACAAAAGAATTCAAGGATTATGGAAGAAAGAAAAATCTTACGAGCAGAATCGACAAAAAGCTTGAGATGAACAAAACAGCAGCTGTTTGTATTTGAAGAAATGCAATTTAACAAGTTAATGGTAGAATTTTGCCAACTGTTAACAGGTAGGTAGACATATTTTAGTGGCAGTACTCAACCAATAATACGCCTGATTTGAAGTTCACTTTCATTTATAAAACTCAATGAGAAATGTGTTTTATATCAACAAAGTTACTTTTCAAATTACCATAAAAACTGAGAAAAATATAGCCTGAAGAGTAAAGTCCATTATCTTGTGAAACAAATATGGGCACATCTTTTCTGATTTATAATCTAGAGCTGGGTCGTATGAGATTCTTTCATACAGTGTGGACAATTTCATTTGGACAAAATAAAAAAGTATAGCAGCAGTACATTAAATTTTGTAGTATAAGAACTGTGAGTAAATAATTAGAATCAATACGGTAGTTAAGATATTTCCTACAGAGCAGCACCAACCATTTTCTGGAGAATTTCAAACTCTCTATGGAAACCAGGCCGCTATATACACATGTTACAAAATCTTACCTCCTAAGTGCACTAAAACAAGTGAACAATTTATTGCTAAGCAATATAAACCTGTTACTGTTCGAGGGTCAATGTAGAGAAAAAAAGCAAACATTATTCAGTATAATAATACTAGAAAATACAGCCATATATAATGTACTTTTAGCAATGTAAGTCTCAGGGGAAAATTTCCTCTAAGGGGTTCCATTTGACCCTTGAGTTGACACCTGGAATTTCCAAAAAGACACATTTTGACCCTTAGCATAGTGGCTAAAGGGTCAATTTTTTCTCTAAATTGTAGATAATTTGGCTATAAAATAGTAAAATCCGGTAAAAAATTATCAAAATGACCCTTGAGATTTAGCACCTAGTGGAACCCAGTCTCTAGACTGATAGAATAACACACTCTACGAACAGACGGACAATGAGATGCAATAGCCAGGTTTTTAACCCGTAGAACACAAGTCATGTACATTGTACACAACAGAAAATATAGATAATAAATGAGAAAGCAAAATGTTATACCGCATAAACAGAATCGATTCTGAGAGAATATGTACCAAAAAACTTGAGATTAATCAGCAAGTACTAATTAATATTTAGTATACACAAGAATTAGTGATAACCACATTCACATTCAACCAATCACAGGAAGTTTGTAGCAAAAAAGAACATTTTTCTAGCTCCATGACCTGGCCAATTTCAAAGTAGTGGTATTTCGTAAGACTAGCAGTCTCATACAAGCCAATGTTATTACACTGTTAATGTTCTCAACCATTGCTATTCAGTGCGATGTTATGATTCAGCTAACTAGAAGATGGGCTGTACATAAGTCATAGGTAGTATTAAGTGCATATTGTTTAAAAAGTATTATGTATGCATATAGTACATGTACTGTTATTAGATGATTCAGTAAAAGATGCATTGGGTATAAAGAGTGATTAACTCCAAGAGTTTGGTACACACCAGTTATCAGTGTAAACAGGTTGGGTTAATGAATCAGGAATGTTAGTCAGATCAAGTTTAGTGCATTATGGTGTTATAATGTTCATTAACATAGAACTGTTAACTTGTTGAGCTTATAACATATAAAGGTGAACAACAAAAGCCTCACATACTGTGATGATTTAATGCTAATTTCACTCTCAAAGTTTCCGACAGGCTGAGAGGAAACTTCTAACATATTTTACAAGCAAAAATTCACACTGAAACCTGCCGTAAATACTTCATATAAAATTAGTATAGCTATATCCTCGATATTTTTTCTCCATATCCAACAAGAAAGGTTTGTAAAACACATAATTTTGACCCAATGATATCCAGCAGGCCAAAAGCTTCTCCAAGTATTGAACAAATGAGCAGAACAATTTATCCCTCCTTCTTCGAGAGTGGGGGGGGGGGGGGTGTTGGGGCGGGGGGGGGGGACACAACATTAACAATTGCTTGGTTCAGGTCCTAAACCAATGTTCAAACTAATACAATATCCAAGTTTGTGCATCTCTCATAAAGGGCTAAGCACTCAGCAAACGGTTCACACAGACTTAACAAGTAAAAACATTCAGAAGAAATAAATATTACCCAATGCTGTCACATTATGTATGATGAAATGTAGATCCCCCCTCTAATAAATTTGTTTATGTTAGGTAATGACCATAGCATTCACACCTTGATTCTGTCATACCTGATAATATTGGTTTTAGATTCAACCTTGATATAAATATGCCGATTAAGGATAAAGATTTTCAAAATGAAAGCATCATTATAACATTTTGAACAGCCTGTTGTTAAAAGAACACAATCATGAAATACGCATCAGCATAGGCGGAACACATCCCAGAATACATGTGAATGAATCTGGATGATTTTCATCCAAAAAAAATCGAAAGTTTTTAAAATAGGGATGTTACTGAGAAAGAGACAGCCTCAAATGATACAGTCAAGAACTATAGAGTATTAATGGAAACCTTGAATCATAAACAAGTGTAAGTAATGTTTCATATACCACACAGTATTCAACTTCAAGTGACAGGAAGGTTGTACTTATGTGAAATGTATCTAAATTTATAGCACTACATCTGTAACTTCTAAGAAGATGAACTTTAAGTTTTAACCAATAGAAATGCAGCAAAAGCTTTTAAATAATACTGGTTAGTCTGGTTACATGTATTTACTGGTTAGTCTGGTTACATGAATTTAGGTTTCGGTATGTTTTAAATCCTGAATCAAAGTTATTTTAGCAACACATCATAATGTGAAACAGAATTAGAACAGAACTTTTAAGAAAAACTAATACATTAAAAGAGAAACCCAAAGGTATATTTTTCAAATCATTGTCTCTTAATCATGTGACAATAAATGTTCGAATGAATACGAGTTTTTTTCCATTATAACATGTACCATGACAAGTACTGTAGTATGTAATAACTTGGGTTATTTTTAGCAATAAAAACGACCCAATCATTGATGCAAAAATTTCACACAGCAATAAAACGGTTTGAAGTTTCGCAAAAAAAGAGTGATTTTATGTTATTTTGATATCAAATCATCAATTATGAAAACTCTGTCAATAGTTTGAAGTGATCATTTTCACAACAATGAACCTTTGACACAAGAGGATATCATGTCACGACCCCTCAATGACCAATAATTCAACACGACAGAGGGCATATTATATTGTGATTATATAGTTTCAAAATCTATACACTCAAATATACATAAAATGTCACACTAATATTCACGCCTAAAAGATCTTTAAAAATACAGCATAACCTCAATAATAAGACAACCATTGGGACCCTTGAAAACTGGTCTTCTTGAGTGTAAGTGCGAAATGCAATGCCTCGAGGGTGTTTCCATGGGGGTATTCAGTAAAAGCTCACTTTAAAGATCACCTCAATAAACAAGACCAATTCAAAACTACGAACACAATTTTCTAGTCCATTTTCACTGTTTTGCTCTTAATTCAACCTCAATATTAAGACCACTTTTCAAGGGTCCCAAGTGTGACCTTATTATTGAGGTTTTACTGTACTTTAATATAAATAGATTCGGCTGTATGTATAAGCACAAAGTATACATATCCTAACATTGGCAACTTATTTTCTCACAGGAGGAGTTCATACATCTACAATGTGTGATCTATACCACTTACATATCAAGTAGCTACAAGCATGAAAGTTTTGTGACAATATGTGAAAAGTTTCAAGGACATTAACTAACACCATCACAATAACAACTTAATGTTAAGTAGTGTATGCAATCAAATTGTACATAATGATGGAATCTAAACAATGCCTAAATGTTTCTAGGAGGAAATTCTAATTGTTGCTCAGTCCATGACTTGCAAAATAATCAAGTTAATAAAATATAATCAACAGAAAACCCATTCACATGTACCACATCGAGGGTTCAGCGCAAGATTATCCTAACTCCTAGATGTATTTATACAGGAGTTATTATAGTCTTGCACTGAACCCTCGATATATCTGACTGAGTACCAACACTGCACTTTTAATTATACAATGTGACAGCATGCTGTTATTTTTTCCACAAAAATTCATTCAGAAAGCATTTTTTTTACATTACCTTGCAATATCTGAGAAGCCACATGAGGCTGTGGCATGCAGTGGAGTCCAACCTTCATTATCACATACATCCACATCAGCTCCCTTTTCCACGAGGAACTCTACCATATCTAGATTGTCGTCTATACATGCCTGAAATATGTAGATACGCCATGAAATAGACTACAATTGTGAACTATTGATAATACTTTTAATAACCAAGCTCAGGTGTATCACCAATCAGGGCCTTTTTCTATAGTTCCCACGGGTCCGACTATCGCATCCATTCCCCAATCCAATTATAAGTTTTTTTCCCAATCAGAAAAAAAATTCCTGAAAAATCGTCTACGCCAGCTACCCCGCATATTACTGCTGAGCTGCGAAATAAACATAAAAAAAAAATGCATTTGTGATTCTCGGATTTCATCGTTGATTTCAAATAAATAACATTTGATTCCCAGTGATCGCCAGCTTACGTAGGTGTACGTTCATTGTGAACGGAAACCATCACAAAAATGTCGCAAATAGTAAATATTACTACCTCATAATAAGAAAGACAGATTCTAAGTGATCGAAAACGATAAATGCCATGTTTGAGACGGCGTCGAGTGCCCCTCTGTCAGAACTTTCTCTGTGACCAGGGGTGCGGAATTCATATGCCCGACTTGTCCGACTCGGGACTTTTTGCCAGCGGACAAGTAGATTTTACCGTAGCATTTGTCCGCGGGCAAGTGAATTTCAGAGCCAGAAAAAATGAAAAAGGCCGAATTTCTAATCTTAACAAATCGCAAGCGTTAAATTTATTACCAGTTTTGCGTAAATCACGTTTACAATGCGTAAATACACTCTCGTAGCACAAACTTGAGGCCTCTCGCCGGAAGCACTTGCTATCGGAAAAATAAGCTATCTGATTGGCCGTATCGAGGCAACCAA
Organism: Mactromeris polynyma; assembly: GCA_032209605.1. Classification (NCBI taxonomy): domain Eukaryota; kingdom Metazoa; phylum Mollusca; class Bivalvia; order Venerida; family Mactridae; genus Mactromeris; species Mactromeris polynyma. Next base: position 18,165,482 of record JASFXZ010000005.1, read on the forward strand.
GCGGTGCTTTGGTAAATATGATGTTACGTAGAAATAGCTGCGTTGCAAAGTTGTTTCGGCACGAAATGGACAAATTTGTTGTTAGATCAGGTGGTTCAAAGCTGCCTGACGCATCCAAAGAACCAGATAAACGTAAATCAAAAGCACAGAGAGACAAAGAATATGATCGCAAGCGCACGCGTGTGTTTAAGGATAGCTGGTTTGCGGACTTTAACTGGCTCCGAAAGGACGATAATTCGGATACGCTTTATTGTCATGTATGCAGAATGTTCCCGCAAAGAGGGATACGACCTCAGCTCTATATATAGGGAAATCTACTGACACCTTACTAAGAAAGGACACTCTTACATCCCATCAACTTTCGTCAAAACATGTGTCATGCGTGTCACGTTTACAATGCATAAATACACTCTCGTAGCACAAACTTGAGGCCTCTCGCCGGAAGCACTTGCTATCATATTATTATGTTGACTTTTATTGTTGCATAAGAGTATAGTACATATAAACATGTAGTACAGGTAGTTGTTAAGATTCATCATCTATGTTAACAATGACGTTAAATAAAGCCTTTCTAACACCTGATACAATGTTCCTGTTTTTTTTCACTATTTATTTGGGCAAGTGAACTTTGGCTGTGGACAAGTAGAAAATTCAGTCCAACTTGTCCGTGGGCAAGTGGAAAGAATAAAAAATTCCACACCCCTGTGTGAGTCTGATGGTTATTCAACTTATTTATGCTGGCGATGAACATCGCACTGATCAAATCCCTCAATCAAGTGCACTTTGTTAAGTTTGTTTATATTCCGAATCATGTTATTTAATTTTGAAGACAAACTTTTCTGAAAGATTGCTGTCAATGATAATTGGTTGCTGGATAGACCTATAAATACGACCCTTCAAAACTTATTTTACATTTTGACATTTTCCAGTTACATGCAAAGTGAAAGTAAAATAACAACATGATGAATGTGCATGTACACGTCTAATATTTTAGAATAGCTGTAGGAATGAGTGTATGCATGGTAAACTGGTACATCTAATACCCTAATGCTCATCTGGAAGCTCTTCGAATTATTCTAGCCATTATTGTCCCTTGTGTCAGAAATGTTGAACATTTTGTGTCAATTTGACAGTTGCTATAAGAAATGTAGATTAAAATGTTTATTTTACTTTTAGATAAAACTTAGATAAGAAAGCCTGTTCTTTTAACTATGTAAATTCCCAAAATTGGAGTTGAAGCGATTAAATTTCTTCCCAAATTGGCAAATTTAACGACGCAAATTTTCCTAATTTATCCAGGGTCTTTTTCACAAAATGGACAGAAAAAGGCCTGCCAATTCTTGGTGTAGCTGAAAAATTGCCAAAAGTAGGTGGGTCTGTGGGGAGGGGGGATTCCCCCCCCAACTATGATTATTCATACATGTACAAGGAAAGTTACTGGTTAATTATACCCGCTCCCGATTCTAAAAAAGTTTTAAATTAATGTAATGACTAACTCAACACAGCAGATATGAAAGGTATACATAGAATCTGTATGAATGAATGACAGCACATTTAAAATGATCTTTGATTCTATGCCAACAAACAGTGAACTTTTATTGGAAGACTCCTACATATAACATAATATTTTATCAATATTTACATGTACTGCATTTGACCTACTTAACATGACCGGCACATCTCAAATCAGTTACCTAATGTGTCAGTTGTCTATTTCTCACTCTCCCTCAAAAAGAAGATGTGTATCTGCATGTTTACCCTTTAAGTCATGGGTGGTATTATAACTTGGTCAATGATGCTCATTTAATATTTACTAAATTGGCGTGTAATGTGTTATGAGACGGATGTAATACATACAAGTGGGTGTAGAGTAAAAACAATTGGTCATGGCATGTTTCATGCATGTCTCAGGACCCTAATATTGAAATCCTAGAAGGCAAGTACTGAAGTAGTGGACCTTGGAAACAGTCTGTGAAATATTCTACAGGGAACAAATTTCTAGACCGTCTAGATAAGCCAGTACTGCTGACCAATCAGCACTTCGATTGTAATGGATTTTGGCATGAGTGTGTTTACATGGTGTGAAAAAAACTAATTGATACTGACGAGAAATGGAAAGACCAGTTCTATTTATAGGGCTCCTAATTTTAGTAACATTTCGGCGAAAGCTTTTCTTTAACTGTGGCTCGATCGCTTTGGTTTAGTTGAATTGATTTAAGCCTATCAGGTTAACTTCGACACAATTTCTTCCATGGTCACATCAAGCAAGTAGTTTGGGGAATCAGTTGCCTGGATCTTCAATTTACAGGTCAAAATCCATCGGACAACCTTAATGTTGAGCCCTGAAATCTTTTTGTCCAATTTTTGAAAATTGGCGTAATAAACAAATGGACGGTGACTTCTTCACTCACTTTGTCTAGAAACTTGGAACACAAACAAAATTGACAAAAAATGAAAAAAAGTCGAAGAATTGCGTACTAGTAACATCATCAATTTTTGTGACAGCTTGGAAAAAAACTAGTCAGACTAGAACATGAACACAAGTTGCCCGTTCAGACAGACGAAATGGATTCTTTACTTTCTACACTCATCAACAAAGTACTTAAGACTCTTCAGCCCAAGAATGAAACGTCTTGGGAGGAAATGACTTGGGGTGAAGCATCTGACAACCATTTATGCAATGGTTAATTTAGTTTTCTTTAATGCGGAACTTCCATCGGATGTCCACGAGTGAACGAGTCTTTAGCAATTTACCTATTTTAAATAACATGTATTTCAAGTGATGACAGTCATGGTTATGATAATAAAAGCGTAATTATTCCACACATTTTATATTCCATGAATGCATGATGCATAAACCTGGAGACAGATCATAGAGGGTGCAACATCATTACACTTAGGGACCTTAACAAAGTTAGATTACAAAAAGAATGGCTGCACTATGTATTTTCCTGTGGAACAAAATGTTCAGACTTAATTCGTGAGTTTTTCAGAAATGAAACACAAGGCAGTGGCGAGTGGGCTTCTAGCGAGCAGGAAATAACACAACTGTTGATCTCACGTTGACCTACTTTTAACTTTTATTAATGTCCACATTTGGAAATCAATTTACATTAAGTTTTGCATGCATAAGTTGTACAAATTATTGGCTTATGTAAAACATACATTAATTCAAAGAGTGAGATGTTCTGAACGGACTTATACCTGATGTAAAGCTGTCAAACCATCTATATTGGCTGTGTTTATATCCGCTCCCCTTTGAAGTAACCTTTCCACTTCTTCTGTGTCTCCGCTAGAACACGCAGCTAAGAAAATACATCCATCTTGAAATTTCACTTTTTTGTCTTTGCCTAAGGTATGATCTAAGCACTTATTTGTGTCCGAATCTTCCCATCTTTTTAATTGTTCGTGCCTCTTAAAAATGGCACTTGTCTGCTGTTTTTCGTCCGCCATGACAGCTGCGCTAGAATATGCAAATTACGCGATTTCTCGTCTAAATCTCGGTGTACGAGATTACAAAAATGGCTGCCCCCATGAAGTCAAGATGCAGTTCATGCTATAAACATACGTTCCAATATCTTCACAATGGCCAAAAAGTGTTCAGGCAGATTGCAAGAACAGCAACAAACAGTCGTTCATTTCCAAAGGATGCTGAAAAGGAATACGATGAAAATAAGGACTCGGAAGGTTGATTTTTACCTTGACCTATGGGCTACATTATTTATGATTACATATCCCCCACCCACTAAGGTTCTTGTTAGCCTACATACTTGGCGTCTGTTGCAAAATGTGATTGATGACTTATGCTTTGTAAAACTACTTGAGACCTAGACAATCCGGACAACTCGACCCTAACCAACTCGACCCCTACTATTAACCCTAACAAACTCGACCCCTATTTTCGGCAAGTCAACTCGACCCCTTAATTTATTCTCTATTACTATTATGTCTTATATTGATATTCATACGTCGCAAAGTTAATAATCACACGTTATTCTTTACTTTATTGTTTAACATGAATGCAAGTGTTAATTACGCTGATGTGAAATGACCGATGGCGTCGATGGGGTAAAGTTTAAGCAGTCGTTTAATGCATACATGCCATATCTCACGCCATGAGACCTTTCCTCAAGTATTTTCATGCTTCCTCACGGTCTTACGCCCTTAGATTAAAACCTCACGTATAATTGAACCTCCAAGAAAAAAATCACTGATTGTGCGAAATTTTGTATCTCGTACATACTATGATACTTCGATACGGTTACGGGTCGTTTCGCGACCTGGACGTTTCGCACCCCAAGTCTTTTCGCGACCAGGACGTTTCGCCCCTAGACGTTTCGCCTCTAGTTGTTTCGCCCACCTATATAACGTCTTGTTAACCCTTTGAAGCATGTCTTTAACCCTTTGAAGCATGTCTTTAAATATTCAATAGTATAGCATAGAAATTAAATAATTAACTTACCGATTGATGTAGACCAAGCGTTATTTTTTTATTTTTTTTACAACCAACACCATTACATTTTCTAAATCTTTATTATACATTAAAACTTATTTACAAACAATTTTCAACAGTTATCAACAACTAAAATATAAATACAACATCATGAAAGATAATCAAAACAATCAACGTATTTATTATCATAAATTACGTACATGAAACATTAGCCTAACTACATACAGCATCACACATTTTTTATTAAAACAATCAACCATATTTATTATCATTAATTACGTACAGCAAACATATCAAATATACTCAAATTCATTTATACATGAAGAATTTGTTAAAAAATTGATTATTTGATCACTATATATCTATTACATCAAATGGGGTCTGAGGACGTTTCACACCCATTTCATTAGGACGTTTCGCGACCATTTTGGGCGCGAAACGACACGGGCAAAACGTCTAGAGGCGAAACGTCCAGATCGCGAAACGTCAGTATACCCTTCGATACTACCCGTAAACGTCGATTAAAGGTAAACGTAATATTAGCAAAGTTGACACTTTAGCTTTAATCATCTAATTGACAGCAAAGATGTTAATCTGCTTGTTGTAAAGCAGGGTTTTCCCTGAAGTCCAAATTTGTGCGTTATGACGCACTTTTTGGCGAATTAAAAAAACCTGAAAAATTCTTACTTTGATCCATCATTTAGCCTACATGTATATCCATCACGCGTATATCCCATGGATCAAAGAATCAAAATGACACTTTAAAAAGTAATGTTCACACAATAAAAGCATTAATTGTTACTATAGAATTTTTAACTTCTATCACTTGAACTCTAAAACAGTCCACTATTGGTATTTAAAACTTTCAAAACTCGGTGAACTGACGCCAATGAAAAAGGTCAAGTAGGCACATGTAAGACAGGCAGTATACTGCTAGCTGTGACGTAATACTGTGCTCTCTGTGACGTAAAACCATCGGGCAGATCAAAGGGGTTAGTTTGGAAGAAATTTTAGGCTAGCAAGTAGAAGTTTCGACACATCCGCTTTGATCAAAGGTTAGAAAACTGCTATTGGGTACCGTACTTATTCTAATAGATGCATATAAGAGATAAAAAATATGTGATTTTTTTTACCTTGATTAAACGCCCACTCCTCTCAAAATATTCGGTATATGTTACAATATTTGCATACCAGTATGATGTGCCTTTGAGAAGCATATCTGTATGTATGTTAATGGATTATTTAAATCTAGATCTCCAATATCCCAACTTATTTTGACAGTATCATATGATACAACACTTCAACAATGGATTAATTTACAGGTTTATAAGGCCTTTAAGTATTGATATTCTATGTAAAATTTACAGGTATTCCAGTATTTCGGTTAGTCATGTGGCGGTTTAAATTGTAGGGCAAGTAAATTTTGTGCAGGGTGTGTAGATTTGCACTCGGGTACAGAGCGAGTGACCCTAAAAGAATTTTTCGAGGCCTGATAGCTGAAGATAATAAGAAAATGGATAAGTCAACCAATGGACCAAAGAATCATTAACCTAAAATGGCCAGACAATTTAAGCAATTGCATGTCATACATTTGTCAATGAAAACATTGATACATCAAGAAATATTAATAAGACTCAGTAAAATCAACGAAAAATCTATTTTACCCGATCCTCCATACATACATTGAAAAAAATAAAAAAGAGCAGTCGAGTTGACTTAGGGGTCGAGTTGGTATGGGTCAAGTTGACTTAGGGGTCGAGTTGTCCCTCAGCCGAAAAACTAATGTTTTGTTTCTCGAGCAATACTTGAAAAGGAAGTGGTCTGTAATTCTAGACTCGCGTCTATGGGATTTAGGAGCCTGTTATTATTGTACATTTTATAAGCAGTTCAGGCTATAATTACTAGAGTTTGTAATACAGGTGTAAATAATATTACAGCGGACAAACGTTGAAAATGCAGTTATTTATCTGACCTGGTAAATTATGTAAATAATTTAAAAGTTAGAGAATGCAGTCACTCCATAAAAATTTAGTGAGATGAAATTTAACAATAAAAATTATTGTCTTCAGGACCAATTGTTTTTTAAAGATTTATTATGAATAATTTTGTAATGTTGTGAATGTACATGTATTTTTAATTTTTTTAGGTTTCCGCCGTTACAGATTGAAAAAGATAGAAGGATTACCTGCTTGGAAAGGAAGAATCACTCGTGAATTTCAACATGTGAGTTTTTATTAACTCATCTGAACTATAACGATCATTTACTCTTCAGTGTCTATCACTGTGCATCGTTTGTCAACATTTTCTTTAAATAACATCTCCTCCTTAACCACTGTATGGATTTTGTCCAAACTTCCAAAATGGATCAATTGTTTTCAAGCGATCTCATGCTTGCGATTTAGCTTCTTTTCAATTTTTATTCATATATCAGCCGAAGAAACTTGCAGCACATGCAAATTAGTGTTCAGCCTTACCAGTGCTTGTGGCCTAAAAGTATCAATTTTAGATACTTTGTCTCTATTGTATTCTGTTATTAAGTGTTGTGTATTAATTGTTATTACAGTCAGACCTCGTTTATTCGACTAACTTTTATCCAAATGCTTGGTGTAATCAGAAATAGATATCAATACCCGATGTATCTTACTGTTAGACATGTCAAATTGAAATGGTTTCTTCAAAATAAAATTTCGGACCCACTGAATTCGAATGAATGAGGTCCATCTGTATGTAGTTTTATATTCACAAGTGTAATTTTCAGTAATATATTTAACATTTTTGCTAATCCAGGACTTAAAGCCAGCTGTACCTCGGTCTGCAAAGATGCCAATTGATCAAGACTGGACTAATGTCTGGCCAACAGCTCAAACATTCAAGTGGTCTGTAGTGCCTTTACCAATCAAACAAGGGGTTCTAAAGGTATGATGTTTTGTTATACTCATTGTCTTCTTTACAGATTGCATTATATGTACTTATAGGTCTTTAGCTTTCACAATCAAAGGTACATACATGCAGTCTTATTTTTTGACAAAATATACTAATTCATAAATGTGAGAAAAATAATGGTAATCTTCATACAGATGTACTCTTCAACACTGCATTGTCACTTTTCGTTCATGTTTTAAAAAAGTCACAAAAACAAGTGGCCGATTCGTGTATTTTCTATCCTGACTTATATGCCGAGTTAGCGCTAACATAGGAAATACCTGCATTGAACTCGTGTATTGCAGTTTGGGTGGTGGGGGTCTCGACTTTATTATCATCTTTCATACTGTACTTAAATGAAACAAAAATGAACAATTAAAAAATAAAATATATATGAGAAAAGTATCCGGTTGATGAAGATTAAGTTACAGGGTAATTTTCCCAGCTCCAGGCTGTTATTGACACCCCTATTTGGAGAAAAAAATATATGTGAATCAAGCCTTTAGAATCAAGTCATACTCTTACAATGTTTTTAAGGCTTATTTTAGGGTCTGAATTGGACACCATTCATCTCTGTAAAACGTATGAATTCTTTGTTAAATTCCCCACTTACAACATCTTTGATATATTCAGTAAAAAACCCAGAAACTTGTAATATGTAATATTTTATTATACTAATCTATCATATACATGTATATACCGCTGAAAGTTAATGAATCCACCAATACCCAGTGTGTATAGAAACTGCTGATTTCGCTGTTTACTCACTGATTTTTAACCAGGTTTTTGAAAAAAACCAGGTTATTAGAATGGTGTGTGTCGTTGGGCGGGCGGGCAGGCGGGCGTCAAACTGGGGGGTTTCCGGCAAATAACTTGAGTTCTGTTGATCATATTGTAACCAAACTTGGTGTGCAGTAAGAACATATGGAGAGCTCGCTTGGGATTGCTTTTGGGTTCGGTCCGACAAAGAAGGTCAAGGTCACCGTTACTAAAAATAGAAATTTGGTTTCCGGCGAATAACTTGAGTTCCGTTGATCATATTGACATCAAACTTGGTGTATAGTTTATTTTAAAGTTTATGTATTGATGCTTGTCTAACTACATGTATTACTATTTTCATCCAGAATATGTCAGAGGCTAAAGGAGATGGGTTACCACCAGGTAAACGTGGCAACACAGAATTGATAAAGATACCAAACTTCCTTCATTTGACTCCTGACCACATAGAGAAGCATTGTAATGCCATTAAAAGTAAGTAGTTGTGTTAGTGAAGCAAAACATTTATCTTGTTGTCTTATCTGGTTTATTTGAAAACAGATTACCTTACAACTCAACCACCTCCGATAAGCAAGACAAAAACAACATACATTTCAAATTACTGTTCAATTTATGATTTATGGGCAACTGATTGCATTGGATTGACCGAATAACATAGTCATAGTACAAACATGGTTAACAACATAATTCATACTTTTGATATGACTGTTTTGAAACCTTGTTATATATGCTTGCATACAAATAACATTTCATAATAAACTTAACTTAAAAGAAAAGCAGGTATTACTGTGTCTGCTGCCCAAAGCTGAATGACTTTCAAAACCTAAAACACTCACATGAAAATCTCAAGCACAAGCACCTGCTTGTGACGTCGATCGGAGATATTCTACATTAAAGGCGAACTTAATTTACTCCTAATTCGTCATTTTCAAACAAATAAAATTAACATTTCTTCTAGTATGTAAAAGTGTTGCTTGGATATTCAGGCTTTGTGTCTGGAGTTCTTGCTCTACTTAAACATCCAATTATACCAATACAGCCATATATAGATATATTATGCTCATTTTGTGTTCAATATTTTACCTAACCAAACATGAAAAACATATTTCCTATAGTTAAAAAATCTATAAACATGCATTAACAAAGAATGAACTCATAATGTATTGATCCATATTTGGCGAAAAAAGATGTTTGTACATCATAAAATTAAAAAAAAAATCCCAAGTTTTTTTAACAATCAGACTATTTCACACGTTTTGGCTGTTTGTAATATGGTCAAAAAAGATATTTTCAATTGGTATTATATTGCAATGGTTCTTATTAGAGATGTTTAGCCAATGCAACAACAAAACTGGATAAAGCCAATTCAAACATTTTATGTTCAGATGAGCCAGATACATCTTTAATCCAGAGATTTCACCCAAAATGTTAACAACTTTTTGAAGCAGAATTCTAGGGATTAAGTTTACAGATCTATATAAGTGTCTTGGTTGCGATGGAACTATACTATGTGACATTTTGTAAGCTGCAAGTGTTAAAGGAATTAGCAATTACTGTAGCTGTGTAGATTGTCTTTAAAAATCTGTTGATATTCTCAATATTGCATGTGACATTATACACTGTTGTATAATTTCATACCGCAGGGATTTAACCTTGAGAGAAGTAACAAATTATGGGTAGGAGCAAACACATGTACAGTAAAACCTCAATAATAAGACTACCATTGGGACCCTTGAAAACTGGTCTTAATATTTGGGTGGTCTTAATATTGAGGTTAAATAAAGAGCGGAACAGTCAAAATGGAATAAAAAAGTATGGTCTTAATTTTGAGGTGCTCTTATTATTGAGGTGGTCTTTTGGTTAGGTTTTGCTGTATTAAATAAACTTTCGTATATTGTGGAAAGTCTTTACTACTAGAATATTATAAATATATATGTAGTAAGAATGAATAAATGCTCAATGGATATGATAGTCTGTGCGTGGAAGGGATAGTTTTGCTGTATTATGATGTATCAATCTCCTACGCAGTGATCTCCCCATATAGTTATCGGAGATCTCTGCCTTCACAAACTTTTCGTCAAGATTTTTGACGATTTTTAACAAGATACGTTTTTTATTTATTTAATTTTTGTTGACAAGTTTATATCTATATATCTTAATTTCAAACATATAAGATGTTTGGTGGTATGTAAATTAAAAAAAAAATTATTTAAAAATAACCAACGATCATCACATGAGTTTCTTCTTCGGATCACATGACTTTTGTGATGACAGTGGTTATTGCTGTACTGCAAGGGAAGATAACCGCTGCGTGGAGTTTTATGATGTATATGATACTTGACAAAAAAACAATTGGATGAACATTGACATTGACCTTTGACCTTAATATTATTTAACATCATCATATTCAACTAGTTGTAGCATGATATTTTACAGTAAATCATTATTCACACACATTATACATGTTGTTGTAGAATTCTGTACAAAATGGCCTGCTGGACTTAAAACTGAAGAAGATATGGATTACCATTTTCCTCTCGAAGTAATCACTGCAGATTATTGTTTTTCCTCACCCTCCGTACGGGACCCACGAGCGAGAGTTGTCACCTTCAAGGTTTGTTTGTTGGATATATATATCATTGTGTTGCTGGATTCATATGAAAGCATGGGTTCATATAAGTGCTGAATCAATTTGATAATGTTTGTATTTTCCCATTTTTTATCCAAATTACCTATAATTTATAGACAAATTGACCCTTCAGCCAGGGTTCAATGGGTCTACTCCAGGGTCATATGGCACCCCTGTGTAAGCATCTGTTTTTCACTGTGTTGATAGTAGGGATGTCAATAACCGTTCATTTTACTACCGGTTAACTGCTCAATCTTCCAACTGGTTAACCGATTATCGGACGTACATTTTGGCTGGACAGGTCGTTTGTCCGATATGGCGGGCTAAAGCATACATGTATGTGAACTTTTTCTGAAGGCAAATCGGGAGATTGCACCTCGAAAAGCGGGAGATTGAGACTCAAAACGGGAGATTTAAAAGTTTTTGGGTGGCTGAAATTTTGTCATTTGTTTACCTAACCAAACATGAAAAATATATTTCCTATAGTTAAAACATCAATAAACATGCATTAACAGAGAATGAACTCATGATATACATGTATTTATCTGTATTTCGGGCTATTTTACGAGTTTTGTCTGTAAGTAATATGAGAGAAAAAAGATGTTTTTGATCGGTTTTACATAGCCAATGTCAAAACAATACTGGATAAAGCCAATTCAAACATTTTATGTTCAGATGAGCCAGATACATCTTTAGATATATCTATAAAGTTGATCTGACTGGCATGGAACTTGGTTGTGGCATCAGACATGTATTGCATACTTATGAAGATATGTCCATTGATTTGATTGATTTCAGTTCAAGATGAGTGATTTAGAGATGGACGAACATGCCAAGGATAAATGGCAGAGACTGATGAAGTCCAGGAAAAATAATGTCACATTAACATCTGATAGGTAAGCTGGCTGCCTGGAAACATATTTATAGCTCAAATTTTAATTAGAATATTAAAGGTCACAAGTTCGTTTAATGCACTCTTATATCCTGATCCTGGGATTTATGTCTGTAGCGAGACGGTGCCATCATCTTTGTCTATGCTCTACTAGGTGAATATCCCTTTAGTGTTTTCATTTGTTTATTTGTGATGTAATATTTTGATTGTACAAATTATTTTATTGGGACCATCATAATTAGTATTTGTATGCCTGAGTACACCTAGCCTACTGTCTTTTATGTAAGGGGTTTCATTCAGTGTATTACAGTAGTTAATAATGATACAGGGGTTACACATGCTTAAATTCCAGAAAAATATTATTTAATCAAATATACTGTTTTGTTTTGTACAGTGCACAGTTACTGAATAAAGTTGTAGTTATGGATGATTTTGCTGTATAAAATGCAGTAAAACCTCAACAATAAGACCACCCTAGATACCCTTGAAAACTGGTCTTCTTATTGAGATGTTTTTGATATTGAGGTTGAATAAAGAGCGAAACAGTGAAAATGGGCTTGACAAAATGTGTTCTTTATGTTAAGGTGGTCTTAATGTTGAGGTGGTCTTAATATTGAGGTGGTCTTAATATTGATGTGGTCTTAATATTGATGTGGTCTTAATATTGAGGTGGTCTTAATATTGAGGTGGTCTTAATATTGAGGTGGTCTTAACAGTGATGTGGTCTTAATATTGAGGTGGTCTTAACAGTGATGTGGTCTTAATATTGAGGTAGTCTTTAAGTGAAGTTTTACTGTATTACCAAATATTTCAGGTGTCCAATAAGACAACAGAACTATGACTACTTACAGTATCTTATTACTGCGCTGTTTTTTGAATCTTGGGTAAGAAATGTTTTTTAAAAGTGTATTCGAAATTTTGCTTTTCGTGTATCTGTGTAATTATGACTGGCTTCTCAAGTCATTGTGTTTATATTACTTGTGAATTTCACTAAAAGCAGACTGTCATGTGGCCCTCCTTTTTCTTGAAAGAGCCCTACTAATCCTCCTTTTTGAAATCTGTGGTGTTAACTCAAAATATTTACTTCACTTGCATGAAGCACAGAGGTCTAATCATGGAGAAAGTACAGTGCAGTTAATTTTTACCATTTTTGATATTCCAAAAAAAGTAAGGAATCATCCCTACTTTCTCCCTACTTTTAGGCAATAAAATTCCTACTTTCGCCCTACATTTAAAAAAAGCCCTTCTTTATCCCTATATTTTGAAAAGGGGTGAGTTGAAAGCTCACATTTCTCTGACTCATGCAAGTATTCAGGATAACCCACTTGTCTGCTGCCTGGGGACTTCTGGGCCTGTTCTGAAATCAATTTGGGTAAAATAAATTTTATTGAACTGGTCTATAAGATTATATTGTATTGCATTTAAGTGTGAAGAAAAATCCCATTTTGGGCAAGTGTTAAACACTATTGTGAATACTTCCCGTCTGAAAACTACAACCTGTTTTGAAAGTGTGACCGTCTTTATATTTTATGTCAAGTAAGATAGTAATATATTTGTATTGCTTTGCTAACACGCGCACATTTGGTACCTGTGTTCAGTAGATTACTATATAATAATGCATTAGGGATCTGTTTGTTAAAATGAAATAATTAGAACTTTCTATAATGTTTCTTTATTAACACCATCAGTTTATCGCACTGTATAGTCAGTTCACCTACCAATTGTCTTTTTTTGTCTTTGGCTCTCTACATGTTAAGTATTATGAATATACATGTGGTAGTTTCGGCCTATTGTTGCCAGCTGTCTGGACTTGTGCTGTGATCTTTTCCATATTAATTCCAACCCTTAAGTGTTTGTCCTCTTTGATTCTCCTAGTTATTCCTTATGGTCAGCCAGGCAGTTCCATGCGCCTCTGTTCCCTAACGTATGTACCCTTTAACCTCCTCAAGTGCCTTAGGTTTTCTGGATTGTTGTTTTCCCGGAGGTCTATGTGGGAAAGCACTGTCTTATGTATGTGGCGTTCCCTGTAGCAACTTAGTCTCTCTCTTATACTTAAACAACATAGGTTAATATTTTCTCAGACTATGGATAGACACCAATAAAATGCATGGTTTGCTTATGGACTTTGATATATTCTATGTAATAGCCATGTAATATATTCATGCATAAAATGTCAGGATCAGGTTATTTTGTACAAGCTTTACGTGTATACTTGTATTAATTTCCTACTCTGTGGTGATTTTACTAGTCATTCTACATCAGCCTGCATGCCTGTATGCTGTATTTGGGAAGGTTTGTGTTGCTTGCACAAGAGTAGGTTAGTACTGGTTTGAAATCCAGCAAGCTGATATGGTTAACTAGCCACCTATAAAAACATGGTTTTACCCAAAAATAGCAAATATAAAAAAATAATCTATTACGTTTGGTTTTTAATAGAAAGTGGAACCATGGGAGTCTGAGATAACACCTGAAGATTTAACGGAGTTTTCCTGGGACTACAGTGCTAGTAAAACGAATATTGTCAACTTGTTAAATATATACAGAGAGAAAGATCAGGTAAATATATGCAGTGTGTATATTTGTATGTGTGAAATCAGCCCTGCGTTCAGTCACGACTAACAGTTGTGAACGTTACGAAAGTGTTCTGTTTTGTACCCCTGACCCATGGTATCACATTCAGTGCACACGGGGAACCAAATTGCAAACGTTACGAAACATTAGCTGCAAACACCTTTACTGAACGCAGGGCAGGAAGCAACTTTATTACAAGTATTACAGTGGGTAAACTATCAGCAATGTACTGTTTGAATCAATCGATTTAATCTTAAGCTAAGCCAATGGGACATAAGGTAGTTCTTGTGATTATTTTGAGTACAATATAGTGTAAAGTGTCGTTGTATGAAAAGTTGATGTTATAATGTGAAAGTAAGCATCTTTCAATATTTTGGAGATGCATTAAGAATCATTTTTTGTGGTAAGCAAGAGGTCATAATTTGTATTAAATTGGATGTTACTGTGTATGAAGTCTACACAATGCTACTTAATAATAACTAATATAATGGTAATATAAGTCTTTGTTGTTTTTTGTAGCAGATTTTATTTTGCAACATATTTATGGCATTAACAATTTCAAGAAGTCTTTTCGCAGATGATTTCTTTTTTTGGAATAGTTGTTCTGTACAATCAGAAACTTCAAAGCTGGCAGATATACTGTGAAAGTTGGATAGATTGTCTCCATCTTTGTCTCAGTATAACCCATGGGCCCGTATTCAAAGACGTTTTAAAACTGAATCTTATACTTAGACTTTAAAATGATAAATTTCCTACGTTATTGTAACACAATGTATTTTGATAAAACATGGCAAAAGTTTAGAGTGAGTAACAAGAAATATTCAGGCAAAAATTTATTCGTTTTAAGATAATGAAAACAAAATGCTTGTACATTTAATTTTTGCAATTTTAAAGTCTAAGTCTTAGATTCAGCCTTTAAACGTTGTGAATATAGACCCGGATTACTGCTATGATATTGAGAATATATAGATAAATAACATGCATGCACTGTCTTTGTTATTTCAGACGATTGATGACTCTAGCAGACGGCAGCTTCCCTACATATCGGAGGAAGTTAAGCCTGATACAGTTGCCTCCCTTGAGTCGGTTAATGACTATAAGGATTCCGTCGAGGAGCTTTATCGTACTGGAGAAAACATTACAACTTTAAATAATTACAAACAATCTGTGTTAAAAATGCTGAATGTTAAAGTAAAGTCAGCTGATTCATAGTGACGAGAATCTACAGAATCTATATTGTATATTGATTGTACTAGGGATATATAAACCATGGATTGGAACTTGGTTTGGTGAACTATCGGTGAAACGATATGAGAAATAATTACTCAAAATCCTTAGCCCACGCTTGTTAAGTGTTGTGAATTTCCACCACTTTATCGATCGGCGATAGTTGGAAATCTCTGTTCATTTCCATCCATTGCTGGCTCTGTTGAATCAGTTGATTAGCACTGAAATGTCCATGATATTTCATACTGATCTGTGTAATTCTTAATTGTCTGATTGTAGTTATTGAAAAATGTATTAATTAAGAAATGTTCAAATATGATGATTATGGCAGATCAAAAAGTCAACTTCTCTCGATTCAGAAACGAGATTGCAGTTGTCGCAAATTTTTCATCGCATGTTAAATCTCGGAAGAAAGTTGCGAGAGTTCAAACCAATATAAACACACATTGTAGGATGTTTCCATTCCATGGTTTATATTTCTATGATTGTACTTAACACCTCACATGTTGACATTACACATATACCAGATGAAAACACTGTGTGGAAAATGTGTATGTTTAGTGATGCAGTCATTTTTACAAGAATCATTGCAACCAATTTTATTTGTGCATTATTTAAATGATGAAAAAATACTATAAACTCTTGTTATTTTTTTGTTATTTTTTGTTTGTAAATGAGCTTTAGGTCACATTAACAGCCAGTGTCATGTAGGGACATTTCCAGCTCTTAAGGTTGAGGAAGACTGCAGGTGGATATATGGATAGACCCACAAACCTTCAGTAGGCCAGCTGGATTCTACACATGTGGATAATAGTTGATTGTTAATCAAGAATAATAGCTCGGAATGTTACAAAAAGCCAAGGAAATTACCTACTTGTTTTATCAATGGATGAAAAGCAGACAGGAATGGTTGTACAAGTAAAATCAATCACTTCTTCTTAATATTGTCACCATTGTAATGCCGGATCTGGGAACATATACATTGTTCTCAGTTTTGCCTATCAAAATGGCCGACAGTTAAGAACAAGGGAGGTAAATATTGTAGATGTGGGAACTATGTAATAACAAAATTGATCAATTAGTTTCCATGGCAACAATGGTAAATTATTGCGAACGGCGTCTTCTACATATTCTACAATATTTATACAATATAACAAAAGTTGAAGAGACTACATTGTACAGTAAAACCTGGGACCATCATTGAAACCCTTGAAAACTGCTCTTCTTATTGAGGTGGTCTTAATATTGAGGTGGTCTTTAATTGAGTGGTTACTGTACTAAATTGGTAGATTATTTTTTCATATTTTCGACCCGAAATTCTTTCCATTTGTGGAGGAAACATTTTTATTTGAACTGCATCAATAATGTTTTATAATTGAATCAAAGAAATATTCAAAGTAACATTTTCATATCACAGTAAAACAACCACCTCAATAATAAGACCACCTCTAAATCAAGAACACAATTTTCAAGTCCAGTTTCACTGTTTTGCTATTTATTTGACCTAAATATTAAGACCACATCAATATTAAGACCAATTTTCAAGAGTCCCAAAGGAGGTCTTATTATTGAGGTTTTACTGTACATTTGTATTAACAATGCCTGAATGGAGTCATTTTGGTAGTAAGCAAACCAGCGTCACATTCCACTTGTAAGTTAGAGCAAGTTGATGTAATTCTAGGTCACCTATGTACATGTATTCATAATATGAAAAAAACAAGTATATTCAATAATTTTTATCCCCCTCACAAACACCTAAATGTCATTAAAATTACGTTTTTGGAAGGGCGGACAGAAAAACAACAGACATACAAATAATGGTGACAGCCATTCCTGTCTGCTTTTCATCCATTGATTAAACAAGTAGGTAATTTCCTTGGCTTTTTGTAACATTCCGAGCTTTTATTCTTGATAAACAATCAACTATTATCCACATGTGTAGAATCCAGCTGGCCTACTGAAGGTTTGTGGGTCTATCCATATATCCACCTGCAGTCTTCCTCAACCTTAAGAGCTGGAAATGTCCCTACATGACACTGGCTGTTAATGGGTACGAAATTACCAAGGTACGAAGTGACCCGGGTACGAATGACCCGGGTACGAAGTGATCCGGGTACGAATGACCGGGTACGAAATGACCCGGGTACGAATGACCGGGTACGAAATGACCCGGGTACGAATGACCCGGGTACGAAATGATCTAGTTACGAAGTGACCCGGGTACGAATGACCCGGGTACGAAATAACCCGGGTACGAATTACCCGATTACGAAATGACCCGGGTACGAAATGACCTCGGGAGATTTCGTACTTCGTACCTAGGTCATTTCGTACCGGAGAACTTAGTTCTAGCTGAATTGCACACCGAGTATCTCATCCTTGTTGCTTTTATAATTGTCTTGGAAATCGTACGCCACGTACCTCTTGAGTCGACCGCCTTACCTGGAATGTGCAAACCAGACGGGCCAGTTCGTAACCTTGACGCGGAATGGTTTCTCTTCTGGTTAAAGCCTATAATATTATATTTGTTTATGTTTACTAAAACTAAAATTGATATCGGTGATACAACAGTACAAACGTCAGATCGTTGAAGTGTCCTATAGTCATGTGATTATGTAGACTAGATTCCGGGAATTTCCGTATACAAACATTTTATAAACAGCATTTCCTTTTAAAAGTATAAGTATACATGTAACATTTTCCAAACACCACCCTTGCTAGAATTTGATATATAAATTTCCTTAATTAATTAAAACAGGTTTTTAAATATGCAAACGTTAAATGGAAGTAATTCAACATACTGGTGCAGTCCGGGTGTTTATTAAATTGGAATATTTCCGTCCTGATGGTTAGAAATATCTTTCTTGTTTTAACTCTTTTTTTCTGATAACAGTATGATACTAAATGGAGTACAAACCCTGACTGATTTCGTCATTTCAATTACTTTCTATACAAGCTACAGAAAATCATTGTTGCTGGCCCAAGTTTCTTTTCGACGGCGTCTTTGGATATACATATTTCATTGTCTAACATGTCACGTGGTAGAAAATTATATAGATTGTCCTCACAAATACCAACTTCTATCCTTGTAAGGTCAAAGTAAAGGTTATACAATAAATACCTAAATATCTACGGAGGAATGTGAAAGTCGTATTTACGGTGACTGATAACAATGTGGTTTTCAAATATACCGTCATTATTTTGTTCAAATTCTTAAATTTTATTTATAGTCAACCGAAGTATGTAGATTTTAATAAGCGTGGTTATGTAATGCAAGTTCCGTAATAATGACCCATTGACCCAACTTAAGCATATATGAGAATATTATATTTCAAAAGCTTATGTTCAGATTATTATATTGTGACGTCAGTCATATTTGTTTAATAGTATCCATAGTAACACACGTTGTAAAGACCCAGCGCAACCCTTAACTTCTCGATTACACTGCAATATATTGAACACACAATCATAATAAAAATGCGCGAAACGTTGTAAAACGTCCCACTTAAAGAATCAGCCAAATTATCCTTGCAAAATGAATCAGCCAAATTATCCTTGCAAAAAGAATCAGCCAAATTATCCTTGCAAAAACCTGCTCCTCTGCAAGCAATAGAATAAATCAGAGTTAAGAGGTGGATGGCAAGTAACTTTGGATGCATTCTCTTCAATCAAATTGTCACGGAAGAACACACGCCTATATATACACATTTATATATATTTCAATAGCTGGCATCAAGACGAACAAAATGATGTATTACTTGACATTTTTTCGTGAAAAAAGGTTTCGCTAAAAATCACGTAAGGGGACCCTTGATAGAATTTCCTTTTTTGGAGAAAACAATATTTCTCTCCGATTTTGCTCATTTTCTCAGGACTTAAAGACCTACATACCCCATCGACGAAAATGTCTTCAGCTATGCAATATATCCATTTCAGAGTCAGTCAGAGCCAGTCAGAGTCAGTCAGAGTCAGTCAGGGTCAGCATAAGCCGTAGATTTAGATGAAGGTATACACATATATATATATTTCAATAGTTGGCATCAAGACGAACAAAATGATGTATTACTTGACATATTTTCGTGAAAAAAGTTTTCGCTAAAAATCACGTAAGGGGGGACCCTTGATAGAATTTCATTTTTTAGAAAAAAAAATGTTTCTCTCCGATTTTTCTCATTTTCTCAGGATTTAAAGACCTACCTACTCCATCGACGGAAATGTCTTCAGTTATGCAATATATCCATTTCAGAGTCTATGTAGTGTGGCAAGTGGTCAGTGCACATTTTTTGGCTCTGCATTAAACTTGGATTTGAAGTGGAAAATCAACATAGGGAAATTTATATGTGTGCGTTACGCTAGTGGAGGACAATACATTGGTGATACTATTAAATTGGAATAGTTTTTCGTGATAGTTTAATTGCTGATAAACCTTTCTTCATAGCAAAATTGGGTTTAATTAATGTGTACTTGAAGTCATAAACCCGTGACAAAGCTTTGTATAGGTGGTCATCTGCTGGGAGTTGTGTATACAGGAGATAATTTCTGCCATACAATACATGGACGTCTTGCTATACATGTTGTGTACCTAGTGTGTGATTGTAGTGGTTAAAACCATCTGGCCGACCTTCAACTACTTTCTGTGGTTTGAAGCATCGTTACAGAATTTGAAATATGGGAATATGTGTTGAAATCTACAGAGTAAGAATTGGGACATTTGCTTTGGCGCATAAGATGAAATGGAAAATGCCAAAATATGGCCATTACAAAGCCTATCATTCAGGTACGGATACCCACCTAAGATGTCTTATTTGTGGCTTATTATTACTGTTCATCTTTTCGAACTTTTACATGGTGAGTTGGAGTATTCATACAATTAAGGACAAATATGTTACATCAACAATGCCATGGGCATCGATAATAAGTTATGTAGCCATCCACGTCCTATTGGAACTATGTATGGTGGGCAATACACGCTATACTCATCTAGGCTGCTGATACTCTCATCGGACGTTGAACTTAATCCTGGACCCACGGAGGATACTATCATGATCTTACGAGCTATAGATGAAACTAAACAGGAGATAAAGGATGTGAAAACAGAAGTATGTTACATGAAAAGAGAGGTTAAAGAAGTTAAATCGGATCTGAAACAGCTATCTACTGAGTTAAATACAATTCGCACGGAGGTTAAAGATATAAAGATAGCGCAAGAAAACTTAGGCGTCAGACTGAGTACTATGGAGGATAATATGGAACTATTAAATTATCAATCTGAAGAGATATCTGGGGAAATTGCCGGTTTAAGTTTATCAGAAGAATAATCTAATGATCACGTACAGTTAATCCATGAACAACTAAATATCATTGAAAATGACCGTCTTAAAAGTAATATGAGAATATTTGGCTTAGATGAAACTGAAAATGACCAAACACTTCTTATTTCTGTTGTAGATGATCATGTATTTGGTGTTACAGAAGGTCTAAACAAGATTTGCAAGGATGATGTTACTGACGTGAGACGAATTGGACAATATGCAGATGGCAAAAGTAGAATGGTTTTGGTGCGATTTGGAAATTGGAAAGATAAATTAAAAATATTCAACTATCGCGATAAGTTGCGAGAGAATGGGATAAGGATATCAAATGACATTTCCTATTTGCAACGCCAACAACTGAAGGACCTAGACAAGAGGGGTTATCCAGGTTACTTCAAAAATGGCAAACTCATCTCTTTCCCTAAGAAGCCATCGGAGGGAAATGTTAGATCAAGAGTATTTAAACGAGCCACACTTAGATCCGACAATCATGTCCAACAGTCTTCTACACAGTATGAAGTTATGGATGAAACTAAGTCTGATCCTGTAAAACGTGCTGATCAACCCGTGAGTGTTATTATGGACTAGGGATACGGCTGAAGCCCATCTAAAGAGTACTTATCTTTTCTTTCATGGAACATAGAAGGTTTACGTTCTAAAGTTGTGTTAAATGATATATGTAACTTATTCAAAGCCAATGATATTGTGAGTCTGCAAGAAACCTGGGATACTAATTGTGACTATTTACATAATCTATCAGACATATTTTCTGTTCATTGTTGTTATGCAAAATCCTCGTTATCAAGGGGTAGGGCATCTGGAGGGGTGACTGTTTTGGTTAAGCATGAATTTGATAAATCGATTGTGCGTATTGGTGAAAACTTTGACTTTGGTGTTATACTATTGCTGGACAAATCATTGTTTGATACATATACAGATGTTGTATATTTATCCATTTATAATCCACCTGAGAACTCGCCGTTCTACCAACATGTTTCTGAACAATGTATTGAAAGTTTAGAAAATGTGCTGCTTCAGAACAGATTGCTGGACAATGATATACTTTTGTGTGGTGATTTTAATGCTCGTACTGGATCAGAACATGGTATTATAGTGCGCTCTGATAATATCCCTGAACTACAGGAATTCAATGAACTGTTGGATGAGGACATAAATACTAAGAGGCAATCGCTAGATATATAGTTGTCAATAAGTATGGCCGCAACTATTGGCGTTTTGTAAGTCTTACGGCTGTTACATCATTAACGGTCGGTTTGGAGCGGATGAGGCAATTGGCAATTACACATTCGTCAGCCAGAGAGGATGCAGTGTAATTGACTATTTTATTACATCCAAACAGTTAATGACTCTAATAAATTCATTCGAAATATTATCCACCCCTGACAGTAGTCACTTTCCGTTACATATGACTATGGCAAGACGACACTCAATGGTGGCTTCTACTGTGAGCCCTCGTAAAAATGGTAATACTTCAGTGCATTACCATCTCCATAATGAAAATAAGGATCTCTTCAATGATCTTCTTACAAACAGCCTCCTAGAGGGAGAACTGTATGACATTATTAGTCTTCTTGATGACAACAATTCTTCTGTAGATGTAATAGTTGGCAAACTAGAGTCAGTGATTTTAGATTCAGCTAAAAGTTATGAACGTAAAAGTCGTGTTAAGAAACCAGATCGTAATCTCTGGTTCGACAACTCCTGCAGACAAGCGAAGAAATTGTGTAAAGCGGCACTTCTACGGTTTAGAAGACTTCGAAGTGATTGTAATTTACAGTCTTACCTACATGCTAAAATGTCTTATAAAAACTTGTGTAGATCAAATCGACAAGCTTATGATCGGCTTGTTGTAACTAAAATTGAGTCCTCTATGAGGAACTCTATGAACTTCTGGATGGAAATCAATAAACTTACACGTAAACCAAGACCGAAACCAAACATTGATCTTGATTCTTGGTACGATCATTTCAGCACTGTGTTTGATTCACAGAATCATGAAGACCCAATTATAGACAATACCTATATAGGTGATGATGATCTGAGTGAGACTGAAGACTTATTATTTAACTCTCTTATTACAGAGGCTGAGGTGAAGGACACTATTGCCAAATTACATGTTAACAAATCTACTGGTGGAAATGTTGTACCTTCTCACATTGTACATGGTTGTGTCATTTTATTACCTGTGTTAGTAAAGCTTATAACAGACTTTTTATAAATGGCGAGTTCCCAACCAGTTGGGCAAAATGTGTCATAATCCCTGTACACAAAAAGGGAAGCATTAACCAACCAACCAACTATCGAGGTATTGCTCTAATGGATTGTATTATAAAATTTACATATCTGTCTTAACAAAAAGGCTAACGTTTTATGTTGATGTTTATACAAAGCTCTCGGAGTCCCAAGCTGGCTTCAGAGAAAGTTTTTCAACTATTGATAATGCCTTTGTACTGAATTCCATTGTCAGTAAATATTTTATGTTTAAAGGCAAACCCCTCTATGTTACTTTTATTGACTTTCAAAAAGCATTTGACTCGGTTAACCGACCGATTTTGTTTGATATCTTGCGTAAGAATGGGATTCGAGGTAATTTGTTCAATTCTATTTCTTCTATTCATGCTGTTGTAAAAGCACGTGTAAAGACAAGTCAAGGCTTCACTGATACATTTCAGTGTCCAGTTGGACTAAGGCAGGGTTGTCACTTGAGTCCGATACTTTTTTCCATGTTTATAAATGAACTGTCTTCAATTTTATGTGAACATGACATTAGAGGTGTTCAGTTGTTTCCTGATTATACAGAAATATTCCTGTTAATGTTCGCAGATGACATTGCCCTAGTCGCAGATACTGTCTCTGGACTACAGAAGCAGTTGAATATTTTGCAGGACTTTTGTTCTAATTACAAACTTATTGTAAACGTTGCTAAATCTAAAATACTTGTTTTCAAGAGAGGTGGTTGTTTGTCACGTAGAGAGAGGTGGTATTACAATGGCAATATTGTTGAAAGTGTCAATGGCTTTACCTATGTTGGTGTTTATTTCACAAATAGATTATCTTTATATAAGATGTGTGAGGCTACCTGTGAAAAAGCAAAGCGAGCACTTGCTCACCTGTTGTATTGTTTTAGTAATTTATCTTATACAATGTATACCATTAAGAACTTTCTTTAAAATATTTGATTCGAAAGTAGCATCCGTGATGTTATATGGATCTGAGTTGTGAGGATTAGAACGGTTTGATTGTATTGAACGCATTCAGATATTAGCTTGTAAAAGATAATTGAATGTTCCTGTCCATTCATGTAACGACGCTGTATTAGGTGATACAGGTAGATTACCTATGTATATATACACTTCTAAGAAGTGTATCAAGTATTGGATACGCATACTGACTCTACCTAGGACTCGTTATGTACGAAAATGCTATGACATGTTATTTCATTTTGACCAGCTGGGTCACAAAAACTGGGTCTCCAATGTAAGACTGACTCTTTGTTCCAATGGTTTTGGCTATGTGTGGTATAGTCAGTATGTAGATAATCCAAAATACTTTCTTTATACATTGTATGTATGTGCAGAAACTCACAGATCAATATAGACAAATATGGTCTGCAAACTGTCTTCAAAATAGTAAACTAATGTTTTATACACAGTTAAAGCCTGTTTTTGGTTTAGAAAATTACATTGTAGATATTGATATTTCTAAATTTCGGTCCAGCGTAGCTGTTCCAGTCACGACCTTATGATTGTGCAAGGCAGATATTTTAATATTCTAAGGGAACACAGACTGTGTCCCTATTGTGACAGTTGTGTAGAAGACCACTACCATTTCCTAATGATATGTCCTCTATAATCGAACCTTCGTTCAATGTATTTGTCAGATTACTATGTCGCATATCTAACATTACATAAATTTAATCATTTGATGTCTTGTACAAATGTTGACACTATGAGAGGATTAGCTATGTATGTATACTATGCATTTAAAACCAGGAACTCACTCATGTCAGTTTTTTCCTAACATTAATGTTGTTGTATTGACAAGTGATGACATTGTGTGCACTGCCCTGATCTTGATTCACATTGTATATATATGTATTGTATTGATATTATGTGAAAGGGACGGTGGCCAAAATAACACAATAAAATAAATTGTAAAAAATTGTCAGTCAGAGCCAGTCAGAGTCAGTCAGAATCAGTCAGAATCAGTCAGGGGCATCATAAGCCGTAGATTTAGATGCAAGTATACACATATATATATATTTCAGTAGTTGGCATCAAGACGAACAAAATGATGTATTACTTGACATACTTTCGAGAAAAAAGTTTACGCTGAAAATCACGTAAGGGGGGACCCTTGATAGAATTTCATTTTTGGGAAAAAAAATATTTCTCTCCGATTTTGCTCATTTTCTCAGGACTTAAAGACCTACCTACTCCATCGACAAAAATGTCTTCAGCTATGCAATATATCCATTTCAGAGTCAGTCAGAGTCAGTCAGAATGAGTCAGGGGCAGCATAAGCCGTAGATTTAGATGCAAGTATACACATATATATATATTTCAGTAGTTGGCATCAAGACGAACAAAATGATGTATTACTTGACATACTTTCGAGAAAAAAGTTTACGCTGAAAATCACGTAAGGGGGGACCCTTGATAGAATTTCATTTTTGGGAAAAAAAATATTTCTCTCCGATTTTGCTCATTTTCTCAGGACTTAAAGACCTACCTACTCCATCGACAAAAATGTCTTCAGCTATGCAATATATCCATTTCAGAGTCAGTCAGAGCCAGTCAGAGTCAGTCAGAATCAGTCAGAATCAGTCAGGGGCAGCATAAGCCGTAGATTTAGATGCAAGTATACACATATATATATATTTCAGTAGTTGGCATCAAGACGAACAAAATGATGTATTACTTGACATACTTTCGAGAAAAAGTTTACGCTGAAAATCACATAAGGGGGGACCCTTGATAGAATTTCATTTTTGGGAAAAAAAATATTTCTCTCCGATTTTGCTCATTTTCTCAGGACTTAAAGACCTACCTACTCCATCGACAAATATGTCTTCAGCTATGCAATATATCCATTTCAGAGTCAGTCAGAGCCAGTCAGAGTCAGTCAGAATGAGTCAGAATCAGTCAGGGGCAGCATAAGCCGTAGATTTAGATGCAAGTATACACATATTTATATATTTGAGTAGTTGGCATCAAGACGAACAAAATGATGTATTACCAGACATACTTTCGAGAAAAAAGTTTACGCTGAAAATCACGTAAGGGGGGACCCTTGATAGAATTTCATTTTTGGGAAAAAAAATATTTCTCTCCGATTTTGCTCATTTTCTCAGGACTTAAAGACCTACCTACTCCATCGACAAAAATGTCTTCAGCTATGCAATATATCCATTTCAGAGTCAGTCAGAGCCAGTCAGAGTCAGTCAGAATGAGTCAGAATCAGTCAGGGGCAGCATAAGCCGTAGATTTAGATGCAAGTATACACATATATATATATTTCAGTAGTTGGCATCAAGACGAACAAAATGATGTATTACCAGACATACTTTCGAGAAAAAAGTTTACGCTGAAAATCACGTAAGGGGGGACCCTTGATAGAATTTCATTTTTGGGAAAAAAAATATTTCTCCGATTTTGCTCATTTTCTCAGGACTTAAAGACCTACCTACTCCATCGACAAAAATGTCTTCAGCTATGCAATATATCCATTTCAGAGTCAGTCAGAGCCAGTCAGAGTCAGTCAGAATCAGTCAGAATCAGTCAGGGGCAGCATAAGCCGTAGATTTAGATGCAAGTATACACATATATATATATTTCAGTAGTTGGCATCAAGACGAACAAAATGATGTATTACTTGACATACTTTCGAGAAAAAAGTTTACGCTGAAAATCACGTAAGGGGGGACCCTTGATAGAATTTCATTTTTGGGAAAAAAAATATTTCTCTCCGATTTTGCTCATTTTCTCAGGACTTAAAGACCTACCTACTCCATCGACAAAAATGTCTTCAGCTATGCAATATATCCATTTCAGAGTCAGTCAGAGTCAGTCAGAGTCAGTCAGAATCAGTCAGAATCAGTCAGGGGCAGCATAAGCCGTAGATTTAGATGCAAGTATACACATATATATATATTTCAGTAGTTGGCATCAAGACGAACAAAATGATGTATTACTTGACATACTTTCGAGAAAAAAGTTTACGCTGAAAATCACGTAAGGGGGGACCCTTGATAGAATTTCATTTTTGGGAAAAAAAATATTTCTCTCCGATTTTGCTCATTTTCTCAGGACTTAAAGACCTACCTACTCCATCGACAAAAATGTCTTCAGCTATGCAATATATCCATTTCAGAGTCAGTCAGAGCCAGTCAGAGTCAGTCAGAATGAGTCAGAATCAGTCAGGGGCAGCATAAGCCGTAGATTTAGATGCAAGTATACACATATATATATATTTCAGTAGTTGGCATCAAGACGAACAAAATGATGTATTACTTGACATACTTTCGAGAAAAAGTTTACGCTGAAAATCACATAAGGGGGGACCCTTGATAGAATTTCATTTTTGGGAAACAAAATATTTCTCTCCGATTTTGCCCATTTTCTCAGGACTTAAAGACCTACCTACTCCATCGACAAATATGTCTTCAGCTATGCAATATATCCATTTCAGAGTCAGTCAGAGCCAGTCAGAGTCAGTCAGAATCAGTCAGAATCAGTCAGGGGCAGCATAAGCCGTAGATTTAGATGCAAGTATACACATATATATATATTTCAGTAGTTGGCATCAAGACGAACAAAATGATGTATTACCAGACATACTTTCGAGAAAAAAGTTTACGCTGAAAATCACGTAAGGGGGGACCCTTGATAGAATTTCATTTTTGGGAAAAAAAATATTTCTCTCCGATTTTGCTCATTTTCTCAGGACTTAAAGACCTACCTACTCCATCGACAAAAATGTCTTCAGCTATGCAATATATCCATTTCAGAGTCAGTCAGAGCCAGTCAGAGTCAGTCAGAATCAGTCAGAATCAGTCAGGGGCAGCATAAGCCGTAGATTTAGATGCAAGTATACACATATATATATATTTCAGTAGTTGGCATCAAGACGAACAAAATGATGTATTACTTGACATACTTTCGAGAAAAAAGTTTACGCTGAAAATCACGTAAGGGGGGACCCTTGATAGAATTTCATTTTTGGGAAAAAAAATATTTCTCTCCGATTTTGCTCATTTTCTCAGGACTTAAAGACCTACCTACTCCATCGACAAAAATGTCTTCAGCTATGCAATATATCCATTTCAGAGTCAGTCAGAGCCAGTCAGAGTCAGTCAGAATGAGTCAGAATCAGTCAGGGGCAGCATAAGCCGTAGATTTAGATGCAAGTATACACATATATATATATTTCAGTAGTTGGCATCAAGACGAACAAAATGATGTATTACTTGACATACTTTCGAGAAAAAAGTTTACGCTGAAAATCACGTAAGGGGGGACCCTTGATAGAATTTCATTTTTGGGAAAAAAAATATTTCTCTCCGATTTTGCTCATTTTCTCAGGACTTAAAGACCTACCTACTCCATCGACAAAAATGTCTTCAGCTATGCAATATATCCATTTCAGAGTCAGTCAGAGCCAGTCAGAGTCAGTCAGAATCAGTCAGAATCAGTCAGGGGCAGCATAAGCCGTAGATTTAGATGCAAGTATACACATATATATATATTTCAGTAGTTGGCATCAAGACGAACAAAATGATGTATTACTTGACATACTTTCGAGAAAAAAGTTTACGCTGAAAATCACGTAAGGGGGGACCCTTGATAGAATTTCATTTTTGGGAAAAAAAATATTTCTCTCCGATTTTGCTCATTTTCTCAGGACTTAAAGACCTACCTACTCCATCGACAAAAATGTCTTCAGCTATGCAATATATCCATTTCAGAGTCAGTCAGAGCCAGTCAGAGTCAGTCAGAATGAGTCAGAATCAGTCAGGGGCAGCATAAGCCGTAGATTTAGATGCAAGTATACACATATATATATATTTCAGTAGTTGGCATCAAGACGAACAAAATGATGTATTACTTGACATACTTTCGAGAAAAAAGTTTACGCTGAAAATCACGTAAGGGGGGACCCTTGATAGAATTTCATTTTTGGGAAAAAAAATATTTCTCTCCGATTTTGCTCATTTTCTCAGGACTTAAAGACCTACCTACTCCATCGACAAAAATGTCTTCAGCTATGCAATATATCCATTTCAGAGTCAGTCAGAGCCAGTCAGAGTCAGTCAGAATCAGTCAGAATCAGTCAGGGGCAGCATAAGCCGTAGATTTAGATGCAAGTATACACATATATATATATATTTCAGAAGTTGGCATCAAGACGAACAAAATGATGTATTACTTGACATACTTTCGAGAAAAAAGTTTACGCTGAAAATCACGTAAGGGGGGACCCTTGATAGAATTTCATTTTTGGGAAAAAAAATATTTCTCTCCGATTTTGCTCATTTTCTCAGGACTTAAAGACCTACCTACTCCATCGACAAAAATGTCTTCAGCTATGCAATATATCCATTTCAGAGTCAGTCAGAGTCAGTCAGAGTCAGTCAGAATCAGTCAGAATCAGTCAGGGGCAGCATAAGCCGTAGATTTAGATGCAAGTATACACATATATATATATTTCAGTAGTTGGCATCAAGACGAACAAAATGATGTATTACTTGACATACTTTCGAGAAAAATGTTTACGCTGAAAATCACGTAAGGGGGGACCCTTGATAGAATTTCATTTTTGGGAAAAAAAATATTTCTCTCCGATTTTGCTCATTTTCTCAGGACTTAAAGACCTACCTACTCCATCGACAAAAATGTCTTCAGCTATGCAATATATCCATTTCAGAGTCAGTCAGAGCCAGTCAGAGTCAGTCAGAATCAGTCAGAATCAGTCAGGGGCAGCATAAGCCGTAGATTTAGATGCAAGTATACACATATATATATATTTCAGTAGTTGGCATCAAGACGAACAAAATGATGTATTACTTGACATACTTTCGAGAAAAAGTTTACGCTGAAAATCACATAAGGGGGGACCCTTGATAGAATTTCATTTTTGGGAAAAAAAATATTTCTCTCCGATTTTGCTCATTTTCTCAGGACTTAAAGACCTACCTACTCCATCGACAAATATGTCTTCAGCTATGCAATATATCCATTTCAGAGTCAGTCAGAGCCAGTCAGAGTCAGTCAGAATGAGTCAGAATCAGTCAGGGGCAGCATAAGCCGTAGATTTAGATGCAAGTATACACATACATATATATTTCAGTAGTTGGCATCAAGACGAACAAAATGATGTATTACCAGACATACTTTCGAGAAAAAAGTTTACGCTGAAAATCACGTAAGGGGGGACCCTTGATAGAATTTCATTTTTGGGAAAAAAAATATTTCTCTCCGATTTTGCTCATTTTCTCAGGACTTAAAGACCTACCTACTCCATCTACAAAAATGTCGTCAGCTATGCAATATATCCATTTCAGAGTCAGTCAGAGCCAGTCAGAGTCAGTCTGAATGAGTCAGAATCAGTCAGGGGCAGCATAAGCCGTAGATTTAGATGCAAGTATACACATATATATATATTTCAGTAGTTGGCATCAAGACGAACAAAATGATGTATTACTTGACATACTTTCGAGAAAAAAGTTTACGCTGAAAATCACGTAAGGGGGGACCCTTGATAGAATTTCATTTTTGGGAAAAAAAATATTTCTCTCCGATTTTGCTCATTTTCTCAGGACTTAAAGACCTACCTACTCCATCGACAAAAATGTCTTCAGCTATGCAATATATCCATTTCAGAGTCAGTCAGAGCCAGTCAGAGTCAGTCAGAATGAGTCAGAATCAGTCAGGGGCAGCATAAGCCGTAGATTTAGATGCAAGTATACACATATATATATATTTCAGTAGTTGGCATCAAGACGAACAAAATGATGTATTACTTGACATACTTTCGAGAAAAAAGTTTACGCTGAAAATCACGTAAGGGGGGACCCTTGATAGAATTTCATTTTTGGGAAAAAAAATATTTCTCTCCGATTTTGCTCATTTTCTCAGGACTTAAAGACCTACCTACTCCATCGACAAAAATGTCTTCAGCTATGCAATATATCCATTTCAGAGTCAGTCAGAGCCAGTCAGAGTCAGTCAGAATGAGTCAGAATCAGTCAGGGGCAGCATAAGCCGTAGATTTAGATGCAAGTATACACATATATATATATTTCAGTAGTTGGCATCAAGACGAACAAAATGATGTATTACCAGACATACTTTCGAGAAAAAAGTTTACGCTGAAAATCACGTAAGGGGGGACCCTTGATAGAATTTCATTTTTGGGAAAAAAAATATTTCTCTCCGATTTTGCTCATTTTCTCAGGACTTAAAGACCTACCTACTCCATCGACAAAAATGTCGTCAGCTATGCAATATATCCATTTCAGAGTCAGTCAGAGCCAGTCAGAGTCAGTCAGAATCAGTCAGAATCAGTCAGGGGCAGCATAAGCCGTAGATTTAGATGCAAGTATACACATATATATATATTTCAGTAGTTGGCATCAAGACGAACAAAATGATGTATTACCAGACATACTTTCGAGAAAAAAGTTTACGCTGAAAATCACGTAAGGGGGGACCCTTGATAGAATTTCATTTTTGGGAAAAAAAATATTTCTCTCCGATTGTCATTTTCTCAGGACTTAAAGACCTACCTACTCCATCGACAAAAATGTCTTCAGCTATGCAATATATCCATTTCAGAGTCAGTCAGAGCCAGTCAGAGTCAGTCAGAATCAGTCAGAATCAGTCAGGGGCAGCATAAGCCGTAGATTTAGATGCAAGTATACACATATATATATATTTCAGTAGTTGGCATCAAGACGAACAAAATGATGTATTACTTGACATACTTTCGAGAAAAAAGTTTACGCTGAAAATCACGTAAGGGGGACCCTTGATAGAATTTCATTTTTGGGAAAAAAAATATTTCTCTCCGATTTTGCTCATTTTCTCAGGACTTAAAGACCTACCTACTCCATCGACAAAAATGTCTTCAGCTATGCAATATATCCATTTCAGAGTCAGTCAGAGCCAGTCAGAGCCAGTCAGAGTCAGTCAGAATGAGTCAGAATCAGTCAGGGGCAGCATAAGCCGTAGATTTAGATGCAAGTATACACATATATATATATTTCAGTAGTTGGCATCAAGACGAACAAAATGATGTATTACTTGACATACTTTCGAGAAAAAAGTTTACGCTGAAAATCACGTAAGGGGGGACCCTTGATAGAATTTCATTTTTGGGAAAAAAAATATTTCTCTCCGATTTTGCTCATTTTCTCAGGACTTAAAGACCTACCTACTCCATCGACAAAAATGTCTTCAGCTATGCAATATATCCATTTCAGAGTCAGTCAGAGTCAGTCAGAGTCAGTCAGAATCAGTCAGAATCAGTCAGGGGCAGCATAAGCCGTAGATTTAGATGCAAGTATACACATATATATATATTTCAGTAGTTGGCATCAAGACGAACAAAATGATGTATTACTTGACATACTTTCGAGAAAAAAGTTTACGCTGAAAATCACGTAAGGGGGGACCCTGGATAGAATTTCATTTTTGGGAAAAAAAATATTTCTCTCCGATTTTGCTCATTTTCTCAGGACTTAAAGACCTACCTACTCCATCGACAAAAATGTCTTCAGCTATGCAATATATCCATTTCAGAGTCAGTCAGAGCCAGTCAGAGTAAGTCAGAATCAGTCAGAATCAGTCAGGGGCAGCATAAGCCGTAGATTTAGATGCAAGTATACACATATATATATATTTCAGTAGTTGGCATCAAGACGAACAAAATGATGTATTACTTGACATACTTTCGAGAAAAAAGTTTACGCTGAAAATCACGTAAGGGGGGACCCTTGATAGAATTTCATTTTTGGGAAAAAAAATATTTCTCTCCGATTTTGCTCATTTTCTCAGGACTTAAAGACCTACCTACTCCATCGACAAAAATGTCTTCAGCTATGCAATATATCCATTTCAGAGTCAGTCAGAGCCAGTCAGAGTCAGTCAGAATCAGTCAGAATCAGTCAGGGGCAGCATAAGCCGTAGATTTAGATGCAAGTATACACATATATATATATTTCAGTAGTTGGCATCAAGACGAACAAAATGATGTATTACTTGACATACTTTCGAGAAAAAAGTTTACGCTGAAAATCACGTAAGGGGGGACCCTTGATAGAATTTCATTTTTGGGAAAAAAAATATTTCTCTCCGATTTTGCTCATTTTCTCAGGACTTAAAGACCTACCTACTCCATCGACAAAAATGTCTTCAGCTATGCAATATATCCATTTCAGAGTCAGTCAGAGCCAGTCAGAGTCAGTCAGAATCAGTCAGAATCAGTCAGAATCAGTCAGGGGCAGCATAAGCCGTAGATTTAGATGCAAGTATACACATATATATATATTTCAGTAGTTGGCATCAAGACGAACAAAATGATGTATTACTTGACATACTTTCGAGAAAAAAGTTTACGCTGAAAATCACGTAAGGGGGGACCCTGGATAGAATTTCATTTTTGGGAAAAAAAATATTTCTCTCCGATTTTGCTCATTTTCTCAGGACTTAAAGACCTACCTACTCCATCGACAAAAATGTCTTCAGCTATGCAATATATCCATTTCAGAGTCAGTCAGAGCCAGTCAGAGTAAGTCAGAATCAGTCAGAATCAGTCAGGGGCAGCATAAGCCGTAGATTTAGATGCAAGTATACACATATATATATATTTCAGTAGTTGGCATCAAGACGAACAAAATGATGTATTACTTGACATACTTTCGAGAAAAAAGTTTACGCTGAAAATCACGTAAGGGGGGACCCTTGATAGAATTTCATTTTTGGGAAAAAAAATATTTCTCTCCGATTTTGCTCATTTTCTCAGGACTTAAAGACCTACCTACTCCATCGACAAAAATGTCTTCAGCTATGCAATATATCCATTTCAGAGTCAGTCAGAGCCAGTCAGAGTCAGTCAGAATCAGTCAGAATCAGTCAGGGGCAGCATAAGCCGTAGATTTAGATGCAAGTATACACATATATATATATTTCAGTAGTTGGCATCAAGACGAACAAAATGATGTATTACTTGACATACTTTCGAGAAAAAAGTTTACGCTGAAAATCACGTAAGGGGGGACCCTTGATAGAATTTCATTTTTGGGAAAAAAAATATTTCTCTCCGATTTTGCTCATTTTCTCAGGACTTAAAGACCTACCTACTCCATCGACAAAAATGTCTTCAGCTATGCAATATATCCATTTCAGAGTCAGTCAGAGTCAGTCAGAGTCAGTCAGAATCAGTCAGAATCAGTCAGGGGCAGCATAAGCCGTAGATTTAGATGCAAGTATACACATATAGATATATTTCAGTAGTTGGCATCAAGACGAACAAAATGATGTATTACTTGACATACTTTCGAGAAAAAAGTTTACGCTGAAAATCACGTAAGGGGGGGACCCTTGATAGAATTTCATTTTTGGGAAAAAAAATATTTCTCTCCGATTTTGCTCATTTTCTCAGGACTTAAAGACCTACCTACTCCATCGACAAAAATGTCTTCAGCTATGCAATATATCCATTTCAGAGTCAGTCAGAGCCAGTCAGAGTCAGTCAGAATCAGTCAGAATCAGTCAGGGGCAGCATAAGCCGTAGATTTAGATGCAAGTATACACATATATATATATTTCAGTAGTTGGCATCAAGACGAACAAAATGATGTATTACTTGACATACTTTCGAGAAAAAAGTTTACGCTGAAAATCACGTAAGGGGGGACCCTTGATAGAATTTCATTTTTGGGAAAAAAAATATTTCTCTCCGATTTTGCTCATTTTCTCAGGACTTAAAGACCTACCTACTCCATCGACAAAAATGTCTTCAGCTATGCATTATATCCATTTCAGAGTCAGTCAGAGTCAGTCAGAGTCAGTCAGAATCAGTCAGAATCAGTCAGGGGCAGCATAAGCCGTAGATTTAGATGCAAGTATACACATATATATATATTTCAGTAGTTGGCATCAAGACGAACAAAATGATGTATTACTTGACATACTTTCGAGAAAAAAGTTTACGCTGAAAATCACGTAAGGGGGGACCCTTGATAGAATTTCATTTTTGGGAAAAAAAATATTTCTCTCCGATTTTGCTCATTTTCTCAGGACTTAAAGACCTACCTACTCCATCGACAAAAATGTCTTCAGCTATGCAATATATCCATTTCAGAGTCAGTCAGAGCCAATCAGAGTCAGTCAGAATCAGTCAGAATCAGTCAGGGGCAGCATAAGCCGTAGATTTAGATGCAAGTATACACATATATATATATTTCAGTAGTTGGCATCAAGACGAACAAATGATGTATTACTTGACATACTTTCGAGAAAAAAGTTTACGCTGAAAATCACGTAAGGGGGGACCCTTGATAGAATTTCATTTTTGGGAAAAAAAATATTTCTCTCCGATTTTGCTCATTTTCTCAGGACTTAAAGACCTACCTACTCCATCGACAAAAATGTCTTCAGCTATGCAATATATCCATTTCAGAGTCAGTCAGAGTCAGTCAGAGTCAGTCAGAATCAGTCAGAATCAGTCAGGGGCAGCATAAGCCGTAGATTTAGATGCAAGTATACACATATATATATATTTCAGTAGTTGGCATCAAGACGAACAAAATGATGTATTACTTGACATACTTTCGAGAAAAAAGTTTACGCTGAAAATCACGTAAGGGGGGACCCTTGATAGAATTTCATTTTTGGGAAAAAAAATATTTCTCTCCGATTTTGCTCATTTTCTCAGGACTTAAAGACCTACCTACTCCATCGACAAAAATGTCTTCAGCTATGCAATATATCCATTTCAGAGTGAGTCAGAGCCAGTCAGAGTCAGTCAGAATCAGTCAGAATCAGTCAGGGGCAGCATAAGCCGTAGATTTAGATGCAAGTATACACATATATATATTTCAGTAGTTGGCATCAAGACGAACAAAATGATGTATTACTTGACATACTTTCGAGAAAAAAGTTTACGCTGAAAATCACGTAAGGGGGGACCCTTGATAGAATTTCATTTTTGGGAAAAAAAATATTTCTCTCCGATTTTGCTCATTTTCTCAGGACTTAAAGACCTACCTACTCCATCGACAAAAATGTCTTCAGCTATGCAATATATCCATTTCAGAGTCAGTCAGAGTCAGTCAGAGTCAGTCAGAATCAGTCAGAATCAGTCAGGGGCAGCATAAGCCGTAGATTTAGATGCAAGTATACACATATATATATATTTCAGTAGTTGGCATCAAGACGAACAAAATGACGTATTACTTGACATACTTTCGAGAAAAAAGTTTACGCTGAAAATCACGTAAGGGGGGACCCTTGATAGAATTTCATTTTTGGGAAAAAAAATATTTCTCTCCGATTTTGCTCATTTTCTCAGGACTTAAAGACCTACCTACTCCATCGACAAAAATGTATTCAGCTATGCAATATATCCATTTCAGAGTCAGTCAGAGCCAGTCAGAGTCAGTCAGAATCAGTCAGAATCAGTCAGGGGCAGCATAAGCCGTAGATTTAGATGCAAGTATACACATATATATATATTTCAGTAGTTGGCATCAAGACGAACAAAATGATGTATTACTTGACATACTTTCGAGAAAAAAGTTTACGCTGAAAATCACGTAAGGGGGGACCCTTGATAGAATTTCATTTTTGGGAAAAAAAATATTTCTCTCCGATTTTGCTCATTTTCTCAGGACTTAAAGACCTACCTACTCCATCGACAAAAATGTCTTCAGCTATGCAATATATCCATTTCAGAGTCCGTCAGAGCCAGTCAGAGTCAGTCAGAATCAGTCAGAATCAGTCAGGGGCAGCATAAGCCGTAGATTTAGATGCAAGTATACACATATATATATATTTCAGTAGTTGGCATCAAGACGAACAAAATGATGTATTACTTGACATACTTTCGAGAAAAAAGTTTACGCTGAAAATCACGTAAGGGGGGACCCTTGATAGAATTTCATTTTTGGGAAAAAAAATATTTCTCTCCGATTTTGCTCATTTTCTCAGGACTTAAAGACCTACCTACTCCATCGACAAAAATGTCTTCAGCTATGCAATATATCCATTTCAGAGTCAGTCAGAGTCAGTCAGAGTCAGTCAGAATCAGTCAGAATCAGTCAGGGGCAGCATAAGCCGTAGATTTAGATGCAAGTATACACATATATATATATTTCAGTAGTTGGCATCAAGACGAACAAAATGACGTATTACTTGACATACTTTCGAGAAAAAAGTTTACGCTGAAAATCACGTAAGGGGGGACCCTTGATAGAATTTCATTTTTGGGAAAAAAAATATTTCTCTCCGATTTTGCTCATTTTCTCAGGACTTAAAGACCTACCTACTCCATCGACAAAAATGTATTCAGCTATGCAATATATCCATTTCAGAGTCAGTCAGAGCCAGTCAGAGTCAGTCAGAATCAGTCAGAATCAGTCAGGGGCAGCATAAGCCGTAGATTTAGATGCAAGTATACACATATATATATATTTCAGTAGTTGGCATCAAGACGAACAAAATGATGTATTACTTGACATACTTTCGAGAAAAAAGTTTACGCTGAAAAACACGTAAGGGGGGACCCTTGATAGAATTTCATTTTTGGGAAAAAAAATATTTCTCTCCGATTTTGCTCATTTTCTCAGGACTTAAAGACCTACCTACTCCATCGACAAAAATGTCTTCAGCTATGCAATATATCCATTTCAGAGTCCGTCAGAGCCAGTCAGAGTCAGTCAGAATCAGTCAGAATCAGTCAGGGGCAGCATAAGCCGTAGATTTAGATGCAAGTATACACATATATATATATTTCAGTAGTTGGCATCAAGACGAACAAAATGATGTATTACTTGACATACTTTCGAGAAAAAAGTTTACGCTGAAAATCACGTAAGGGGGGACCCTTGATAGAATTTCATTTTTGGGAAAAAAAATATTTCTCTCCGATTTTGCTCATTTTCTCAGGACTTAAAGACCTACCTACTCCATCGACAAAAATGTCTTCAGCTATGCAATATATCCATTTCAGAGTCAGTCAGAGTCAGTCAGAGTCAGTCAGAATCAGTCAGAATCAGTCAGGGGCAGCATAAGCCGTAGATTTAGATGCAAGTATACACATATATATATATTTCAGTAGTTGGCATCAAGACGAACAAAATGATGTATTACTTGACATACTTTCGAGAAAAAAGTTTACGCTGAAAATCACGTAAGGGGGGACCCTTGATAGAATTTCATTTTTGGGAAAAAAAATATTTCTCTCCGATTTTGCTCATTTTCTCAGGACTTAAAGACCTACCTACTCCATCGACAAAAATGTCTTCAGCTATGCAATATATCCATTTCAGAGTCAGTCAGAGTCAGTCAGAGTCAGTCAGAATCAGTCAGAATCAGTCAGGGGCAGCATAAGCCGTAGATTTAGATGCAAGTATACACATGTATATATATTTCAGTAGTTGGCATCAAGACGAACAAAATGATGTATTACTTGACATACTTTCGAGAAAAAAGTTTACGCTGAAAATCACGTAAGGGGGGACCCTTGATAGAATTTCATTTTTGGGAAAAAAAATATTTCTCTCCGATTTTGCTCAATTTCTCAGGACTTAAAGACCTACCTACTCCATCGACAAAAATGTCTTCAGCTATGCAATATATCCATTTCAGCGTGAGTCAGAGCCAGTCAGAGTCAGTCAGAATCAGTCAGAATCAGTCAGGGGCAGCATAAGCCGTAGATTTAGATGCAAGTATACACATATATATATATTTCAGTAGTTGGCATCAAGACGAACAAAATGATGTATTACTTGACATACTTTCGAGAAAAAAGTTTACGCTGAAAATCACGTAAGGGGGGACCCTTGATAGAATTTCATTTTTGGGAAAAAAATATTTCTCTCCGATTTTGCTCATTTTCTCAGGACTTAAAGACCTACCTACTCCATCGACAAAAATGTCTTCAGCTATGCAATATATCCATTTCAGCGTGAGTCAGAGCCAGTCAGAGTCAGTCAGAATCAGTCAGAATCAGTCAGGGGCAGCATAAGCCGTAGATTTAGATGCAAGTATACACATATATATATATTTCAGTAGTTGGCATCAAGACGAACAAAATGATGTATTACTTGACATACTTTCGAGAAAAAAGTTTACGCTGAAAATCACGTAAGGGGGGACCCTTGATAGAATTTCATTTTTGGGAAAAAAAATATTTCTCTCCGATTTTGCTCATTTTCTCAGGACTTAAAGACCTACCTACTCCATCGACAAAAATGTCTTCAGCTATGCAATATATCCATTTCAGAGTCCGTCAGAGCCAGTCAGAGTCAGTCAGAATCAGTCAGAATCAGTCAGGGGCAGCATAAGCCGTAGATTTAGATGCAAGTATACACATATATATATATTTCAGTAGTTGGCATCAAGACGAACAAAATGATGTATTACTTGACATACTTTCGAGAAAAAAGTTTACGCTGAAAATCACGTAAGGGGGGACCCTTGATAGAATTTCATTTTTGGGAAAAAAAATATTTCTCTCCGATTTTGCTCATTTTCTCAGGACTTAAAGACCTACCTACTCCATCGACAAAAATGTCTTCAGCTATGCAATATATCCATTTCAGAGTCAGTCAGAGTCAGTCAGAGTCAGTCAGAATCAGTCAGAATCAGTCAGGGGCAGCATAAGCCGTAGATTTAGATGCAAGTATACACATATATATATATTTCAGTAGTTGGCATCAAGACGAACAAAATGATGTATTACTTGACATACTTTCGAGAAAAAAGTTTACGCTGAAAATCACGTAAGGGGGGACCCTTGATAGAATTTCATTTTTGGGAAAAAAAATATTTCTCTCCGATTTTGCTCATTTTCTCAGGACTTAAAGACCTACCTACTCCATCGACAAAAATGTCTTCAGCTATGCAATATATCCATTTCAGAGTCAGTCAGAGTCAGTCAGAGTCAGTCAGAATCAGTCAGAATCAGTCAGGGGCAGCATAAGCCGTAGATTTAGATGCAAGTATACACATGTATATATATTTCAGTAGTTGGCATCAAGACGAACAAAATGATGTATTACTTGACATACTTTCGAGAAAAAAGTTTACGCTGAAAATCACGTAAGGGGGGACCCTTGATAGAATTTCATTTTTGGGAAAAAAAATATTTCTCTCCGATTTTGCTCATTTTCTCAGGACTTAAAGACCTACCTACTCCATCGACAAAAATGTCTTCAGCTATGCAATATATCCATTTCAGCGTGAGTCAGAGCCAGTCAGAGTCAGTCAGAATCAGTCAGAATCAGTCAGGGGCAGCATAAGCCGTAGATTTAGATGCAAGTATACACATATATATATATTTCAGTAGTTGGCATCAAGACGAACAAAATGATGTATTACTTGACATACTTTCGAGAAAAAAGTTTACGCTGAAAATCACGTAAGGGGGGACCCTTGATAGAATTTCATTTTTGGGAAAAAAAATATTTCTCTCCGATTTTGCTCATTTTCTCAGGACTTAAAGACCTACCTACTCCATCGACAAAAATGTCTTCAGCTATGCAATATATCCATTTCAGCGTGAGTCAGAGCCAGTCAGAGTCAGTCAGAATCAGTCAGAATCAGTCAGGGGCAGCATAAGCCGTAGATTTAGATGCAAGTATACACATATATATATATTTCAGTAGTTGGCATCAAGACGAACAAAATGATGTATTACTTGACATACTTTCGAGAAAAAAGTTTACGCTGAAAATCACGTAAGGGGGGACCCTTGATAGAATTTCATTTTTGGGAAAAAAAATATTTCTCTCCGATTTTGCTCATTTTCTCAGGACTTAAAGACCTACCTACTCCATCGACAAAAATGTCTTCAGCTATGCAATATATCCATTTCAGAGTCAGTCAGAGTCAGTCAGAGTCAGTCAGAATCAGTCAGAATCAGTCAGGGGCAGCATAAGCCGTAGATTTAGATGCAAGTATACACATATATATATATTTCAGTAGTTGGCATCAAGACGAACAAAATGATGTATTACTTGACATACTTTCGAGAAAAAAGTTTACGCTGAAAATCACGTAAGGGGGGACCCTTGATAGAATTTCATTTTTGGGAAAAAAAATATTTCTCTCCGATTTTGCTCATTTTCTCAGGACTTAAAGACCTACCTACTCCATCGACAAAAATGTCTTCAGCTATGCAATATATCCATTTCAGAGTCAGTCAGAGCCAGTCAGAGTCAGTCAGAATCAGTCAGAATCAGTCAGGGGCAGCATAAGCCGTAGATTTAGATGCAAGTATACACATATATATATATTTCAGTAGTTGGCATCAAGACGAACAAAATGATGTATTACTTGACATACTTTCGAGAAAAAAGTTTACGCTGAAAATCACGTAAGGGGGGACCCTTGATAGAATTTCATTTTTGGGAAAAAAAATATTTCTCTCCGATTTTGCTCATTTTCTCAGGACTTAAAGACCTACCTACTCCATCGACAAAAATGTCTTCAGCTATGCAATATATCCATTTCAGAGTCAGTCAGAGCCAGTCAGAGTCAGTCAGAATCAGTCAGAATCAGTCAGGGGCAGCATAAGCCGTAGATTTAGATGCAAGTATACACATATATATATATTTCAGTAGTTGGCATCAAGACGAACAAAATGATGTATTACTTGACATACTTTCGAGAAA
The DNA here is from genome assembly GCA_032209605.1 of Mactromeris polynyma. Classification (NCBI taxonomy): domain Eukaryota; kingdom Metazoa; phylum Mollusca; class Bivalvia; order Venerida; family Mactridae; genus Mactromeris; species Mactromeris polynyma. The sequence continues at coordinate 18,207,185 of JASFXZ010000005.1, forward strand.
AAAGTTTACGCTGAAAATCACGTAAGGGGGGACCCTTGATAGAATTTCATTTTTGGGAAAAAAAATATTTCTCTCCGATTTTGCTCATTTTCTCAGGACTAAAAGACCTACCTACTCCATCGACAAAAATGTCTTCAGCTATGCAATATATCCATTTCAGAGTCAGTCAGAGCCAGTCAGAGTCAGTCAGAATCAGTCAGAATCAGTCAGGGGCAGCATAAGCCGTAGATTTAGATGCAAGTATACACATATATATATATTTCAGTAGTTGGCATCAAGACGAACAAAATGATGTATTACTTGACATACTTTCGAGAAAAAAGTTTACGCTGAAAATCGCGTATGGGGGGACCCTTGATAGAATTTCATTTTTGGGAAAAAAAATATTTCTCTCCGATTTTGCTCATTTTCTCAGGACTTAAAGACCTACCTACTCCATCGACAAAAATGTCTTCAGCTATGCAATATATCCATTTCAGAGTCAGTCAGAGCCAGTCAGAGTAAGTCAGAATCAGTCAGAATCAGTCAGGGGCAGCATAAGCCGTAGATTTAGATGCAAGTATACACATATATATATATTTCAGTAGTTGGCATCAAGACGAACAAAATGATGTATTACTTGACATACTTTCGAGAAAAAAGTTTACGCTGAAAATCACGTAAGGGGGGACCCTTGATAGAATTTCATTTTTGGGAAAAAAAATATTTCTCTCCGATTTTGCTCATTTTCTCAGGACTTAAAGACCTACCTACTCCATCGACAAAAATGTCTTCAGCTATGCAATATATCCATTTCAGAGTCAGTCAGAGCCAGTCAGAGTCAGTCAGAATCAGTCAGAATCAGTCAGGGGCAGCATAAGCCGTAGATTTAGATGCAAGTATACACATATATATATATTTCAGTAGTTGGCATCAAGACGAACAAAATGATGTATTACTTGACATACTTTCGAGAAAAAAGTTTACGCTGAAAATCACGTAAGGGGGGACCCTTGATAGAATTTCATTTTTGGGAAAAAAAATATTTCTCTCCGATTTTGCTCATTTTCTCAGGACTTAAAGACCTACCTACTCCATCGACAAAAATGTCTTCAGCTATGCAATATATCCATTTCAGAGTCAGTCAGAGCCAGTCAGAGTCAGTCAGAATCAGTCAGAATCAGTCAGGGGCAGCATAAGCCGTAGATTTAGATGCAAGTATACACATATATATATATTTCAGTAGTTGGCATCAAGACGAACAAAATGATGTATTACTTGACATACTTTCGAGAAAAAAGTTTACGCTGAAAATCGCGTATGGGGGGACCCTTGATAGAATTTCATTTTTGGGAAAAAAAATATTTCTCTCCGATTTTGCTCATTTTCTCAGGACTTAAAGACCTACCTACTCCATCGACAAAAATGTCTTCAGCTATGCAATATATCCATTTCAGAGTCAGTCAGAGCCAGTCAGAGTAAGTCAGAATCAGTCAGAATCAGTCAGGGGCAGCATAAGCCGTAGATTTAGATGCAAGTATACACATATATATATATTTCAGTAGTTGGCATCAAGACGAACAAAATGATGTATTACTTGACATACTTTCGAGAAAAAAGTTTACGCTGAAAATCACGTAAGGGGGGACCCTTGATAGAATTTCATTTTTGGGAAAAAAAATATTTCTCTCCGATTTTGCTCATTTTCTCAGGACTTAAAGACCTACCTACTCCATCGACAAAAATGTCTTCAGCTATGCAATATATCCATTTCAGAGTCAGTCAGAGTCAGTCAGAGTCAGTCAGAATCAGTCAGAATCAGTCAGGGGCAGCATAAGCCGTAGATTTAGATGCAAGTATACACATATATATATATTTCAGTAGTTGGCATCAAGACGAACAAAATGACGTATTACTTGACATACTTTCGAGAAAAAAGTTTACGCTGAAAATCACGTAAGGGGGGACCCTTGATAGAATTTCATTTTTGGGAAAAAAAATATTTCTCTCCGATTTTGCTCATTTTCTCAGGACTTAAAGACCTACCTACTCCATCGACAAAAATGTATTCAGCTATGCAATATATCCATTTCAGAGTCAGTCAGAGCCAGTCAGAGTCAGTCAGAATCAGTCAGAATCAGTCAGGGGCAGCATAAGCCGTAGATTTAGATGCAAGTATACACATATATATATATTTCAGTAGTTGGCATCAAGACGAACAAAATGATGTATTACTTGACATACTTTCGAGAAAAAAGTTTACGCTGAAAATCACGTAAGGGGGGACCCTTGATAGAATTTCATTTTTGGGAAAAAAAATATTTCTCTCCGATTTTGCTCATTTTCTCAGGACTTAAAGACCTACCTACTCCATCGACAAAAATGTCTTCAGCTATGCAATATATCCATTTCAGAGTCAGTCAGAGTCAGTCAGAGTCAGTCAGAATCAGTCAGAATCAGTCAGGGGCAGCATAAGCCGTAGATTTAGATGCAAGTATACACATATATATATATTTCAGTAGTTGGCATCAAGACGAACAAAATGACGTATTACTTGACATACTTTCGAGAAAAAAGTTTACGCTGAAAATCACGTAAGGGGGGACCCTTGATAGAATTTCATTTTTGGGAAAAAAAATATTTCTCTCCGATTTTGCTCATTTTCTCAGGACTTAAAGACCTACCTACTCCATCGACAAAAATGTATTCAGCTATGCAATATATCCATTTCAGAGTCAGTCAGAGCCAGTCAGAGTCAGTCAGAATCAGTCAGAATCAGTCAGGGGCAGCATAAGCCGTAGATTTAGATGCAAGTATACACATATATATATATTTCAGTAGTTGGCATCAAGACGAACAAAATGATGTATTACTTGACATACTTTCGAGAAAAAAGTTTACGCTGAAAATCACGTAAGGGGGGACCCTTGATAGAATTTCATTTTTGGGAAAAAAAATATTTCTCTCCGATTTTGCTCATTTTCTCAGGACTTAAAGACCTACCTACTCCATCGACAAAAATGTCTTCAGCTATGCAATATATCCATTTCAGAGTCAGTCAGAGTCAGTCAGAGTCAGTCAGAATCAGTCAGAATCAGTCAGGGGCAGCATAAGCCGTAGATTTAGATGCAAGTATACACATATATATATATTTCAGTAGTTGGCATCAAGACGAACAAAATGACGTATTACTTGACATACTTTCGAGAAAAAAGTTTACGCTGAAAATCACGTAAGGGGGGACCCTTGATAGAATTTCATTTTTGGGAAAAAAAATATTTCTCTCCGATTTTGCTCATTTTCTCAGGACTTAAAGACCTACCTACTCCATCGACAAAAATGTATTCAGCTATGCAATATATCCATTTCAGAGTCAGTCAGAGCCAGTCAGAGTCAGTCAGAATCAGTCAGAATCAGTCAGGGGCAGCATAAGCCGTAGATTTAGATGCAAGTATACACATATATATATATTTCAGTAGTTGGCATCAAGACGAACAAAATGATGTATTACTTGACATACTTTCGAGAAAAAAGTTTACGC